>CAHIKZ030000399.1:652500-725000 GCA_903632075.3 Acanthosepion pharaonis | reverse complement strand
ATTTCGTTTTTCATTCGTTTTCTTTTTCATTCCCTCCTCACTTTTTCTTTATTTAATCTATATCGTTTTGTTTTCTTTCTTTGTTGACCTTTTTTCGATGGAACGGCTCTTTTCTTTCTTTTTTTTTTTTTGAATTTTTCTCTTTCTTTAATTTCGAGCTCTTTCTTTCTTTCTTTCTTTCTTTTGTCGTTCACTTGGATCCTCTGTTTACTTGTCACGCGTTCAACAAATATATCCTTGTATCAATCCTGGTTTAGTATGACAAATACATTTTTCATTCTTCGTTTCTTTCTTTCTTTCTTCCCTCTGTTCCTTTGGGGTTTTTTTTGTCACACACTCAACAAATATAGCCTTGTACCAATACTTTTTTTTTTTATTATGCCCCTTTCATTCTTTCTTTCTTTTTATTTTTCATTTCTTTCTTTCTTTCTTTCTTTCTTTCTTTCTTTCTCTTTCTTCACTTTGTTCCGTTGTTTTCTTGTCATGAGCTCAGCAAATATAGCATTGTACCAATCCTAGCTTAGTATGACAAATATTTTTTTTTTTTTTACTAATGCCCATTTCATTCTTTCTCACACTTTCTTTCTTTCTTTCTTTCTTTCCGGATGATTTCTGCAGCTGTTCAGAAGAGGAGGTTTTAGGAGGAGGGGGGCAAGTTATGCTATTTTTTTAAGTGGGACGGCCATTGCACAGAGGCAAATCCATTCTCTTCAATTCGACTGTCGTTTTTTCTCCAGTGTTACTATCAAATGTAACAACAGGCGGTCTTTTTAACTGTACATTGGCCAAGAAACAAAAAAAGAGAATTTTATGTTTGGGATTTGCCCTGTTTGGCATTCAAAGCCGACATAACAAGCATATAACGTTGGCCACCTGAGGATACAAAATGTGCACATGAAATGCTGTTTATAGGTCAACCGTTAGAGACACCTTTCCTATAAATAATTATGACATTTGCTCTGATATCAAGCAGTGAGTACTTTTTGTCTTCCCAAAGTCAATTATATATATACGTATAGAATTGGTGTATATGGAATAAATTCCAATAACTAACAATTACTCTTCTTAAAAGACTGCTCAATACAGAGTAGAGCAGATATAATTATTTATTTAAAAATTATATATATATATTAATCATTTCACCCAAAGCAATCCAACAAGGCCATTAAGACTAAATTTCACATTCAGTAACCCCGACCCCTAGAGTTCAAGAAAAAGGAAAACACTATTAAGAAGAATAGAATTTAAGAAGACAAACGATAACGATTGATATTGTATTTAAACTTCTGAAGATCAAAGTTGACTTAGAAGCAAGAAGCTGGATGAGAGTTCAACAAACGAGAAGTGCGAGAGAAGAATTTTTTTTATCATAGAAATTACGGTTGCATCCAACCATCCAATTATAAAATGATGAGAACTAACCGCCAATTTAGTATTGCGTTTCAATTCCTAAACACTAGGTACCATAAAGGGAATTTCATCAGAACAATTATCATGATAGAAAAAGCTACATTACAGCGATGGGAAAGTGAAGGAAGCCAAGATGCCAGGTCAGGACCAATCACATTGCAGATTCTTCTTTGGATTTTATCAAGGATCTCTAAATGTATAGTAGAAGAAGCAGATCACATGTGGCAACGATATTCTAAGTATGGGCGAATGCTAAACTTATAAATAGGTTTAATAGATTCTTATGTGAAAAATTGTCTAGCAGGATCCAGTAAGTTAACTTTCCTAACACCAGACCGATCATTTGATTCAATATAATCTTTTCACTTAGTGTCAGCGGAAAGCGTTAGTCCTAAAAAGCGTAATGAGACGTTCTCCTAGTGGTTAGCATCAGCCATGCTGATGGAGGGTAAAAAGGGTTTTCTCTGACAATTAATAGAGAGCAGTTTCATTTTGGAGGCATTGAAATTAAAAAAGCTAGTCTTTACCCCAGTTAACAGTCAGGTGATTGGAATTTCAAACTGAACGTCTAATTTCGTTCTCAGAGACACATGGGCCAGTAGATTAAAGTGGTGGCTAGATCCAGCGACTTGATCCAAGTGACGGACAAACACTTGGAGAGTTGAGTTAAAGGAATATAACTGAGACATCCAGAAGAGGCATGGCACGTGGAACTGGAACAATCCGGTGGGCGAAAAAAAGAGAAATTCTAATCACCTGAAGAAGGCCGGAGTATACAACCACATAAAAGTCGTCAATATGGCAATAAAGATGAGGACAACAGTTCAAAAAATGTAAATAATGAAAATAGTTACAATATCTAAGCTCAGAAATATAGAGAGATACTAGAAAAGGTCTACAGGTTTACCAAACGAGTGCTCGATGTCATGGGAAGCAATGGGACCTCGGCAATGAAGCTTACTGCTAAAAGCAAAATAGTGTTCAACAATACCGGGTCCTCAAAGTCCTGCAGGACAGAGCATATCCTTATTTGTAAACCTAATTCAGTATATAATTTTTGCATTTTAACAAAAAGTTGTTTCCTAAGAAGGCAAATTTGAGTAGTGACATCGCTTTTAAATTTTATTGTGTACTGACATCGCTCTTAAAGACATTGTAGGCCTTCAACAAACTGGCAAGAAATATTAATCCTTTCTAGAGTTCTTGAGAACAATGAAAATCACTTGTCCCCTTTAAAGAGACTTGACTCAATATAAAGAGTGTGATCAGTTACAAGAAAGCAAATATCTGGGAGGCTCAAATCGATCAAACTGATTCTGTGTATCATTTTTGTTTTTCAACAAGTTGAAGATAAAATTCCAGGCTGACACTGTGCTTAAAAAATTAGAGATGACTGAGGCTTCAAACAACTTGCTTTAAAAAAACAATAAAGACTTTTGTTTTACTAACTAATGTACCTAAAATTGTCAAAAAAACAGTCAAATGTCTCCGAAGACCAAGAGTGTTAACCATACGACATCTTCGTACATGTAACTCGCGACACATTCCTTGCGTCAGTCATATGTTGTGTTTTTTATTAAAAATATTTTTAAAATATTAAATTTCTTTTGTATCGCGGAATTATTTCCCTTGCTACTGAATAGATTTTTCCAATACTTTTACAGGTGGCGCTATGGAACAACGACAGTCATATTTTAAAAAAAGGGGGGGAGGTAAATGCTACGGAGAATAAAAAAGACATTTAAAAATGGAACAAAAATAAGTTACAAAACTGCATACATAGTCTCTTAAATCAGATCAGCAGTTGCAAAATATTCAATGAAATTATTGGATTGGTGCATAATTATCAGGCGTTTTTGTAGGCGTGTTATTTGTTAATAAAAATTGCTGTTTTGTTTACTTTTTTAATAAAAATATTTAATTTTCAGGTTATAAAAATGCGTGTCGATAATCACTTAAAAAGGTTATTGTTGAATTGTTTGTTTGTTATTTTTTTTTTGTCATAAAAAATATTGTTTAAAAACGTCTCATGCACCAACACAATAATTTTTAATTGTTATTCCATTACCGTTATTCCGTTTTTGAAGGCAAAAAAAAGCTAATGAAGTGTTTTCTGGAGCATAGCAAAATGGAAAATACACATTTTTGATGAAATGAATAGTAAACTTATCTGCTTTATATATATATATATATATATATATATATATATATATATATATATATATATATATATATATCTGTAGCAAAAGAATGTACCATCACCATGCCTCGAAATAGGAGGAATATAGTGAAATTTAGGCAAAGACAGATTTAAGGAGAACGTTTTCCGTTGACATCAAGTTGAAAGAGTATATTGAATCACTTGCTTTAGATACGAAAGTTGGTTCACTGTATTTTTTAGAAGCTTATATTTGTTGTTGCTTGAGGTTTGACGGGTAATTACCTTTTACAGCTATCAACATATACAACATTTCCATCTGAAAATGGTTTCCATGACAACACTTACAGGAGTAATCCTATAATTTACTTTAACTAAAATATCACTGACTTGACGAACACATTTAAATACTGACTGTAATTTTAAAAAATATTTTTTTAAATCATTTCACCCCAAACAAGATAATAAAGCAACTAAAATGCAAGGGGTTACCGAATGTAAGAGAGTATGAGAAAAAATACTATGAAGAAGAGAGAACAAATAAAGTAAAAGAATTAAGAAGACAGGACATATTGATTGACAGTGAATTTAAATATTTGAAGATCAAACTTGACTGTAAAGCAAGAAGTCGGAAGAAATCTGAAAATTACTTCAATATAAAAAAGTTGTTTGTCTGTCCGTATATGTAAATATTATTTATGACATCAGATCAATTTGGTATTTATTTAACGCCACTGGAATGGAACATGGCAGACTTTAAAGTTGGCATCACAATTGCATATAAGAGTTGGTTGAAAATGGCTCAGATCCCTTGTCACTTATTTTTTTCGGTATTAAGTCTAGCTTTCCTTCTTGGAAAGTTACTGATAAGTGAGGATGCTTCCTTAATAAAAATGACAGTATAAAAAAAAATGCGGTTTTATCATTTATATCTCCCAGCTTTTTCTTTACGTCTTGTCAAACCTAGCAGTTCTTTCTTTCTTTCTTTCTTTCTTTCTTTCTTTCTTTCTTTCTTTTTCTCACTGAAACAAAGTAGTATCTTTTCCCTTTTTCAACGTGATCCAAACGGAATAGAGCATTATTCATGGGGTATTGGTAGTGAGTTACGGTGTGCGAACCAACGAGAGGGTGGGACAATACTATCTATAATATATATATATATATATATATATATATATATATATATATATATATATATATATGAGAAATCGGAGTGAAATGCGTCATTGTGCTCTTTTTTCTCACAGACGGTGCCCAACTGACTTTAATATACTGTCGACAAAATAAAACACAAACAATGCGCATGCTCTAAATTAAAAATATAAAATGATGACAGTTTGCCCATGTGTGGATACACACACACACACACACACACACACACACACATATATATATATATATATAATACAAAATTACACACACGCACTTATGTGTGTGTGTGTAATTTGGGATTTTTTGTAGAAAATGCATATCTAAATACCAGGATGTAATTCCATTAGTTCCTTTCTTCCAGTACGTAATGATGATTGATGGGAAATTAATTTTAATAGGCATATTTACTTTTTGCGAGCTTTGTTGAAGACATTTGCGAATTTGCCAACAAGAAACTCATGAAGTTCCAGAATATTTCATCTTCTCTTGAAGCAATCTCAAGATTTCCTAAAGAAATAGAGAAGAATAAAATAATTCAACCCCCCTTTAAAACGACTTGTAGACTAAACTATTCAGAATGAACAACATCTGTCTTTCATATAAACAAGCATTCATGAGTTTTCTCTCGTTAATTCCCTTGTTTTCGTATTTTCCCCTCTATTTAAAATAACCAACATTCAAATACTTTTCTTAGAAGATACAAAATAAACAGAACCCAGACAAGTTTAGATATGGATTATAAAAACGATGTATTATATTGCAGGGGAGCTTTTTCCCTAGAGCAACCAGTGTTAAAATAATCATGAAACACAATGCGCCTTTTTTTAAAGTTCCTTACAAGGCACAAATTTGGAAGGTTCACTTTGGTATTTGGCGACTTTGCAATTCATATAATAAGGATTTCGTCTAATTTTTGAAATTTCAATTTGAAGTTAATACGGAGCATCTTGATTTTTGCAAACGTATCGTATTTGATCCCACATAAAAGCTAGTCCTATAGTGATTTTCCAAGCGTAGCTTTAAGGTGGTACACGACCGAAAGTACGATCGAACTAACTACTCAGTCGTAATTATTCTAGCGAGACAAGCTCGCTAACCATTACGCCGCCACGAGGTGCCCTAATCTAGTCCTATATATATTTAACTAGTTTTAACTCGTGAAAATTTCACTGTTTTCCTATTTTCATTTTCTGAATTCAAAAGTTAATGATTGAATAAGCACATGACGAGTTCTACGACAGTAAAATATCCGTAGAAATTCCACTATCACATCGTTAAATATTTCAGCTTAACAACTTACCAACTTTAAGAAAATCTTACAGTAGTTATCATAAATATGAATGCAGGTCGTTATTTTAAGAAGTGGGTACAAATGAAAACATTTGAAATTGACAATTTTTTTTTCCATTTCATTGAAACAAACGTTAAACACGAAATTAGTATCGCCTCTTCTTTCTTTCTTTCATTTTCTCGTTGAAATCAACTAGTGTCTTTTTCCCCTCTTTCCACTTGATTAAAGCGGAATAGTCCATTATTTATTAGTTATTGGCAAGGCGTAACGGTCGTGAGAACTCACAAAGGTAAGGACAAGCCCAATTATGATAGGATATTACAATATTATCGAGTTAAACTCTGTACAAATATTGGTAGTCTGTGGCGTCTGGGTAAGAATTAGCCTACTGAATACGTCAATATTACTGTTATAATATTGACACAGGGTCACAAATGCAAGCTGACCAAAGAAGGTAAAATCGCGATGCAAGCGAATGGAATGTGAGACTAGTTGGACAACTATTAGTCTATAGTAAATGTCTCTATATACTAAGTTACGCTTAGCGTACCAAACCAGATTACAATGCACCTTACTACTATTTTATATTTTTTAGTCATTATTTGATATTTATTCTTACGAATTTTTATTTTTATGGGGCGTGTCCCTTCTGGAGGTGACCGATTATAGCTCTCCACGGCTTCCTGTCCTTTGTAGTTCTTAGCAAGTTTTGTCTTTTACTATCCTTCCCGTTCCCTGATGTGAAAGCCATTTGCAATACTCTTTCCTTTGCTTTCAATATATCACGTGAGTGTCAAATTTTCCAAACCCTCTTTCCTCATTATGTGTTCCAGAAATTTCAAATATCTATACGTATACGTATTCTTTTGTCATCATTTTCATTAAAACTTCCTCGTTGCTCACATGTTCTATCCATGGCATTCTCAGTATCCTTCTGCAGAACCACATCTCCGTTGCATCATCATCATCGGTAAGGACATTGTCCTGCCATATAGAAGAATTAATATTATATAACAATTCAGTACGCTTTTCTTTGATTTTAACAAATATTTTCAATATGTTGCTTAGATTTTGGAAGGCATATTTTTGTTATTCCTTCGAATTTCAGTGTCACATTTTCTGTCATCTGTTAAAAAACTTCCCAGTTAGATTTCTGTAGCTTGCATCTTGGGTTGTTCCTTACAATCGATGATTAGTCCTTTCTTCCTGCTTTCTTTTATTACTTTATGTAAGCGTTTTTGCAGTCTTATTTCTATGTCTACCAACAACATAGTGTCTTCTACGTATCTTATGGTGATAAGATTGTGCCTACCAATAATAAATCCTGGTAGGACTTCTAGTTCTCTTAAGATCACTTTCATGTATATGTTAAATAAATCCAATGAGAATATGCCTTCTTGTCTAACGCCCCTTTTTTCTTTCATGTAATTTCAGTTTTTATCCATATGCAGGCGGTTTACAACCAGTATTCTGGGTTATGCTGTTTCACAAACTACCACAGATTCGAATAAAGCTGAGAGAACCTTTAAAAGAAAGTTTGTTTTGTTTTTTAATGAGGAATATATTTAATAAAGTATTGGCGTTTCTATTAACAGGTAAGCTCGTCATTGATAAAAAATGTTCTATGTACCTTAGCGTTGAAAAATTGGTCCCTGTACGTTCATCGAAGTTAAGCAACGTCGAACGTGTTCAGTAGGTAGATGTGTGACCGATTGCGATTGGGTTAATTAGTAAGAGTTGTATCTCTAAAACGTTATCATCTCCCACCCACCAAAAAAAAAAAAATTCTTTACTATATGAAAACATTTTCTGACTTTAAATAATCTGCAACATTTTTATAAACCGTAACAACAAATCAATCAAACACCTAAATTGACATTGACTGAATAATGGGTTAAACGTTGATTCACAATGAGATGCTCATTAATAGTAACATATTTTAGCTTAGTATGACATAAGGTAACAAGTCCGGAGTAGTAATGAGGACGATACGTATTGGAGTAACAACACTGGTCAAAAAAAAAAAAAAAATTGAAATGGTGTGGAGACACCAAACATCATTTTTAGCTAATTTGAGGGCGATGAATCTGAAAATGACCTGACTTTTTCTTGGTTAGCTACCGTTTTTCTTTACAGAAATGCCGCATTTTGGAAAAAAAGCATTGTTTCATTTGATTTCTGTATATATGGTATTGATTGATCTATGGCAATATTTCTTACAATAATATCGTAAAAACCTCCGAATTCATATTTAAACCAACAAATATTGCTCTGCTTATTGAGAAATACTATTTTTGCAATAACGATTAGACCCTAAGTCTTTAAAAATAACACGAATTGAATATGCCAAGACCAACAAGTAATTTAATCAAATCATTTAATAAACAGCAGAAATAAAACCTTCGTGAGCATAAGAAATATGGTAAATAATTTCTCGTTCTTGATTGTCTGTCATGTTCCATGTTATTTAAGTCCCTTTTGATGCCCCAGCAGTATCATATATACTGAAATAGATGCATTCAGTTAGGATGTCTTTAGTTGGAGTTTCTTTCCAAACAAAATGCTCTCTCAAATGTGTTTCGTTTCCTTTCGTAGTGAAGGGATAAAAGTGGTGGGATAAATTTATGAATATCAAACAGAAGATTTTACGGTTTCCATTTTTTTTATGTCACCTTAATTATCAGGTTTACTAAAGTCTATTGCTGATAAGGTTTACCAGTTAATTTGAATTTTGTCGATAAAATGGAAAAATTCGGTACTTCTCTTTTAAAATTTTGACTCAAAAACACTTTTTCTTATAAAAATAGGTGGCTGACATAAATTGCTCGACCTACCTGAAAATTGATGGGTTTCTAAGACCTTTATTAACTAAATTTTGTGAATAGCCAAGATCGTAAATTGATCTTTTTTCCAAAAATGAGCAATTCTAGTAAAAAATAAATAGTACCTAACCATGAAAAACAAAGGTCATTTTCGGAATCAGCACCAACAAATTAGCTAAAAAACGTGTTTTTATTTGGCGCCAAAAATCGTGTTGACCAGTGTTATATCTGCTTTCTCCATTCAGTGGCAATCGTATTTATTGAACGGCAGACGAACTCACTAATATTTCAAAAGTACGTTGTTAATGAAACAATGCGCTTTTACTGTCTTTCAGGGTTGAATTAAAGTCGAATTCACAAACAGCCCTTATACTTTTTTATTTTTCGGACTATAGTCCTCATCTTTGTTGTCATATTTATCACAACGTTTCAGACGTTGTACGCTCCAGCCTTCTTCAGGTGGTTGGAATGTCGAACTGAACCCTTTATTTCGCTCGCTGGGTTAGACTGCTCTAGTTTCACATGCAATGATAACAGCAAAAATTGCAATATGAGCACTGGTAAAAATGTTTGCTGAAGACATTAGGTTTGTAAGTCCCTAAAATTCATACACAGATGTCCTCAGGAACACATGGCACAGTGGATAAAGTCGTTAGTTAAATCCAGTGACAGGACCCAAAGAGTGTGTGTTCAATACCCAATTAAGGCAGTGGAGAACTTGGAGAGAGGAATTAACAGGGGATAACTCATAACTGACATCCATTAGATATGGCACGTGGAACTAGAATAGTCTACTCCAGCGTGCAAAATAAAGGGTTTAGTTCGGAGCGTACAGCGGCCGAAACGTTGTGATAAATATGGCAACAAAGAGGAGGACGATGTACATAATGCCTTATCTCAGAAATATAGACAGAGCCCTTATACTTTACATGAATTTTAAACAACGCTGTGGGATATAGGAACCACAACTTCACTATGAGTTGGAGTTGTTAGACCTACGTCCCACGATGTTTTAACATGTCCGTGTAGACTGCTTGCCATCCAAAGCTAAAGAGCTCTGCATGCCCAGCTACGAAACACTGAGAGGTGGATTCATACCGCCAGTACAAAAACCAACGCAACGAGCTCGGTTAGAAATGAACGTCAGTAAGCCAATCCCACCTTCCACGGCGATAACCACGAAGCTACAAGCACGTCCACTTTTATACTTACATTTTCACTAAATAAAATTTCATATTTAATTTTATAATTGGAAATGGATGAGAACTCAAAAGTGAATTATCATTTTAGATTCAAAGTCAGAATTTATATATATGATTATATATATATATATATATATATATATATATATATAAAACATATAGATATAAATATATATAATATATATAATATAATCATATATTTCTGACTTTGAAAGGCAACTATCATCTATTGAATATATTCAATATATATATATATATATATATATATATATATATATCTGTATGTGTGTGTACGTGTGCGCGCGTCTCAAAATAGGTCACTTTGTGTGTGTACATACATATACGCAAAGAAACGCAAAATTTTAAATTAGAATAAACGTATTTTACACGCGTGTATATGTATATGTATACTATATTTAAACCCAACTTTATGTTCGTATGAAAATGCGTTAAATAACCGATGGAAGCGGCTTAAATATACATTTACTTTAAATATACAACCAAGACAAGCACACACACACACACACGCACACACACACACACACACACATATATATATATATATATATATATATATATATAAACATGTACGTAACAAAACCCTTTATGCTAAATTAATGAGCTTAAATATACAAGCTAATTAATCGCTTGACTTCAGAACTATATCGAGGGCAGTACTCCAATAAATTCCCTTTACACGCCACTCCTCTGAAGAAGGGGTTTCGCTTTCTCCTACTCTAACTCTGAGATCGTTGTCACCCTATTCTCGCATACATACCTTAGAGTAATATTTAATAAGTTTATATTGCAAGGCGTTGTTAATGTGTTCAGTCCTTACTCTGTACTCTCTACGTCAATAGTTAATAAAGAACAGTTGCAAAACAGCTATTCCCGACTAGGTATTCTCGCAAGCTTTTGCTAGTGAATTTGGTTTTCGTAGATTTTTCATTATTTCATCTTGTATCATACTAGTGAATATAAACCCGTTGCCCTCTCTTTATACAACGCAAAAATGCGCATATAATTTGTATAAATTTGATGTTTTTTAAAAACTTCTCAATCATCTTGATTATTTAGTTATACGATACTAAATCCCTTTACTTGTATTAAGTGCGTGTCGAAGATTAAATTATATATCTCGTTAATATAAAACAAGTCCAATGTGGTTTATATAATAATAATAATAATAATAATAATAATAAATTATACGTGCGTGGCCAAGTATTTATACCGTTAGCTTTCTGAAAAAAAATTTAAATGAACATTTCATTCATAAATTGGCTTGTTGTAGTTAAGGAAAGTTTTACAAATAGATGCCAACTTGTTGAAGGCCAAGTAAAATGCACATTTCAAAAACTTTTCTGCACTATATAAGACGATATTCCTAAACAAAACTATTTTTGATATGAAAATCAAACCAATCCAAGAGCGAAAATGAAGGACAGTTAATTAATGAAATAAACTTTTCTAAAATCAATATGCAAATTAGTTAAACCTGAAAAGTGATATTGTCTAGAAATAGACAATATATAATACTGATATTGAGCTTTTAACGCGTGAATTAAGGATCTGTCTCTGACGCTGGTGGTATCACGGTTCATTTAAATTTTTTGTTTCAAAGATTTCAAGTAGTGAATATATCTTACTTTGCGAAGTGAAAGCGAGCGAAACCTGCTAGTAGATTATAAAGGATAACTGCTCGTTGCCGGACACACATGTCAGCTAAGGCGGACAGACAATGTCATTTGCAGACGTCCGCTCAGGAACATAAGTGTTTTTTTCAACATCCACAGTTTACACTGCAACTATGCTGAGCGTACCGTAGTTAATTTCTGAGATAGAGTGAATAATGGCCACGAGTAAGCTCAAACCATCGGTCACGATGACTGAACACCTCGTGCTAGCACAACCATTGGCGGCTTCGGAAAGAGCTAGTTCTACCCAATTTCACACTCAAGTCTTAGACCAATATTCCAACAGTACTGTACGCTAGGATCACCACTCCAATAACATAAAGAATTCATCACCCTGACAAATCGATCCTGGTAAGATTCTAACGGTATAAATACTTGGCCACGCACGTATAATTTATTATCATTATTATTATTATTATTATTATTATTATTATTATTATTATATAAACCACATTGGACTTGTTTTATATTAACGAGATATATAATTTAATCTTCGACACGCACGTAATACAAGTAAAGGGATTTAGTATCGTATAACTAAATAATCAAGATGATTGAGAAGTTTTTAAAAAAACAACCAAATTTATACAAATTATATGCGCATTTGTGCGTTGTTTAAAGAGAGGGCAACGGGTTTATGTTCACTTCATCTTCGACCAGCTTCGATAAGATATGGCCTGCTTCGACCAGCTGCCTGAGTGAAAATACTCAGCTCTCCAAGTTAAAAAATGACCTTGTGTCACAACCTGACTCAGTATTTTCAAGTAAATGTCTACTATAAAGTAGTTTGTAACACGTTTATTTATCATCTCTCAGTTGCGTCTCCGTTTTGGGGCAGAGTTCGCTCAGGGGCGACTCCGTTGAAGGACTGAGTCTCAACTGATAAAAATTATACTGATAGGTGCCCAGGCCCGGAGAACAGCTGCACGAGGCCGCATCCTCTCATTGAACCAAAGAGAGGGATTGGTACTCGCACAGAGGCCAGCGCAATCGACAGCTGCGTAGCTCGGTGAATTTTTCTTCCTAGTCCGGGTGTACGCGTAGGGCTACCCACATTAAACCGACCTTGTGTCGCAACGCGACTTCATTGGAGGATCGAACCAATACCAAATTACTATAAAGAAGATCTGGGGCTTTTTAATCTCAGGAATTTTAAAAAGGTATGCTTAAACATTAATTCAATACTTAAATGCAGCGATCAATTTTGAGTTCCTTTGTAGTTTATTGATGCCTATCGCATCTACTCCTCCTTAGCTATTGTGATGATGGCCAAACCAAGAGTCCTCAAGGGCTAGCTTAAATGCCGCCAGATATGGCGGCTTTTAAGCTTGTTTATAATAAAACGTGCACTGCAATTTTGGAAACAAAAGGAAAATAAGAGTTACTCCTCTTGAACCATCAAAGAAAAGATAATGGCTAGTATAATGTATTAATATATATTTTTAAACTCTCTTAATCTGGCAACCCTGAATCTCAGCTCAATAAAATCGTTTCATCCACCTAACTTTTCTAGAGCTTTTGAATGAGCTATATAATCATTGGAATTGAGCCAGTGGGAGCGGAGGTATTGCTTGGACAAACACACGAACAAACACACATATACTGTACTTTATATATAAGATGTATATGATTGATGCGAACCATCTGACAAAATATGTAGAAACGGAATATGTGAAAACCAGTTGGATGCTGAATTTGATTTTGATTTTTGTGTTGACGTGCTTTACGTGAGCATTTTCATAAAACTACTGAAAACCCCAAGGAAAATTCGTTACACATGCAACGCTGCTATTATTTTTCAATTTCAGTGTAGCGTTTTTTGTAATTCGGTTGTCATGCTAATGACTTCTCCTTACAGTTTCCAGGTCTCATGTAAATTAGCGAAACGGCAACATGAAAAAAATTCAACAGCCAAATAGTTTTCACATATAATAAAATATATAAATTGATTAGTATAATATGAGTCCGGTAAGATGTTTGATGGAATATTTAATATTTTATTTAATTTAAAACCGAGAATCCTGAAAACTTCAACAACAAAAAAAGTAAAATAAAAAAAAAACACTGAAATTATTGACTATATGTTATTATCAAAGAATCCTACTACTCGAAGCAGGAGGCAAGATAGAGTAATGGATAGCGACTCGGATTGAGGAATCTATAGAGCTGAGTTCGAATTCCAATCGAACCTATTGTTGCAGTTTTTTGTGTATAATATGTAACTAGTGAGCCAATTCAAGTGACTTGACTCACTTTATAGTCCACCAATAGAAGGTTAACCAATCAGAAGACGTAGAACATTCAATCCGTCGTGTATAAAGGCGACCATTTTTGTTCACTCTACCCAAATGTCCAGTCCAGCTTGTCAGCCGAAGAGGAACAGAAGGACGAACTATGCTCTGCTACTTTTACCAAAATATCCACTGCTAACCTGAACAACGCTTTCCTACTGTCTTCGAAATATTCACTGCTAACCTCTGGATTCTATACTCGAAGACGACCGTCATTATGAATAACACCTATTACATTCACTTACGTGCTAATACCCTTGGGCAAGGTATGTATCTTCTTCTTACACCCCCTCAAGCTATGGGTAAATAGCAGGACAGACCGAATTCTATAGCCTAGTTCTACTGAAGAAAGATATAGCAACCGGGAAAGAATCTGATTCGCCTAAGCATGTCATATAACTGACTGAATAATATGCTCGAAAGAGTGATAAATGACTGATTGAATCATTCATTTTCTACGGCTTATCAACCTTTTGCAGGTTATTTAAAACCAGAAAATATTTTTAGATTCTAAGAATATTTTTTTCTTTTTGAGATAATAACGACTTAGAGATGCAAGTGTTACTAATTGGGGTAAGGAAGAGAAGGTGGATTCATATTTTTCCTGTTTGCGCGTAAGTGAATATAATGAACCTAACGGGAATTGGAACTCGGCTCTCCGATTAACAATTCCGAGTCATTACACCACTCGCAAAACCAAGTTTGGAGCCCGTCCTGGGTAAGACGATAAACTACATCTGCGTCCTGGGTAAGACGATAAATTACATCCGACAGCAAGGCCTCTGATTAGGAGCGTGGAACCACCTCTAAATTGTTGGTGTTCCCAGGTCCACTCTGACCCAGAGTGGGAGCACCTGTCAGGGTCCCAGCTATGGGCAAATAGATACCCCCAGAAAAAGGTGTCAAAACACTATGAAAGTGTAAAACTAGGTTTTAATATCAGTAATACATTTTGGTAAATTATTACCAGCAATACGTTTGAAAAAAAATATTACTAGCAGTAAAATTCTTGTTGGCATTAAATAACCCATTGATGTTGATATACCGTGAAACAAAGCAAAGCAAACCAAAAATGTTTGCAAAATACGTTTTCGTTAGTCATAATTAAAACTCGTCCATGAAAGATATCCTCCTTGGATAAGAGATATGAGTTTAAGCTTTATTCGAAGCTACTTCTTTATTCTCATTTCACAGTATTGATTTTAGCAGTCCGAGTTTATTTGATCAAGAACGCTGTAGTAAATAGCAGCAGTAAGATGACGACTACGCCTGATTATACAGTTCACATCAAAACTCCCCAATGTCTAATTCACGACCAGAATCAAGCGTCGCGTAAAAACATTCGGGTTGTATGTAGTAACAGACAATCCCTTATCCCGCTGCCTTAGAATTAAAAGTTGTCATTCTTCAAGACTAGCTGCTCTAACAAGGCTAATGAGCCCAGTCTGCCCTATTATTTACGGGTATTTGAATTCTGAATGCTCTTTCTCATTACTGGCTGCCACCATAAAGAGATCGCCGTCTGTTTTGCTATTTAGCACATAGAGAGGGGAAGATGAGTTCAAGCCTTCTACAAGCGAATAAATGCGAAGTGTAGGCTCCAGACTGATAATTTCAACTCAGCAGGCTGATTTCCTTCTCCGCGCTGATAACACTCAGCGTTAATGATCAATAAAACTCTGTGTAAGATTTGCCAAAAAGAAAACCCGATTTTTTATGCTGAAATGTTCTAAACTCACAGGCATACGTAAGTAGTTAAAATGTTTGTAAAATCTAATGTTTTGCATAAATCAAATGATTGTTCAAATTAATTGCCAAACGCACTCATATCTTGGACATTCGTGACACAGTTTCGAAGATTGCGTTCCTGTGAAACTCAATGTTATATAGCAAACCAATAAAATGAATTTTGATAAAAACAAATAGATATAAAACTTTGAAATATTTAATAACTTGAACTTAACATCATATCGAAGATAAAAAATAAATAAATGTTAAAGTCATATCTACTAGAACAGTGTTTCCCAATTTTTATTCAAACAGCGCCCCCTTTGGGCACAAACTTTTTGTCAATACACCCCTGTCAAATTAAATTTCTAATATTATTTTGACTTCAACCTTCATATTATATTAACTTCATCTTTCATATTATATTGACTTCATCTTTCATAACAAATTTTTTGTCAGTACACCCCTGTCAAATTAAATTTCTAATGTATTGACTTCAACTTTCATATTATATTGACTTTATCTTTCATATTATATTGACTTCATCTTTCATAACAAACTTTTTGTCAATACACTCCTGTCAAATTAAATTTCTAATATTATACTGACTTCATCTTTCATAGCAAGATAACACTTAGGTATTAGTGCAAAAATAATTTTAATAATGCTTTCATTACTATTATAAATGTTAATGATTAAAATGCTAAAAAGAAACTTGCATTTGATAGTTTATAGCGATGTTTTCAATGCGATGGTTGATTTTGGTGCTAAGGCTCTTAGGTTCCATAATTCTTGGAAGTAATCGTAAATCACCTTGTTTTGTAATTTGCAGACGATTTCTTTGTTTAGTAAGAAGCTGTATAACTGCGTTGAAACCATATTCAGCCATATTGGAAGTTGAAAAAGCAACGAAGAAAAGTTTGATAGCTTCCCACAGCTTTAGATTTCAGAATTTTCTTTTGTAAGTAATATTGAATAATTTTTGAAAATTTAAAAAACAAATGCATAAATGTTCCCAACCGCTAGTATGTTATCTGCATCCCAAATGAAATAAAAACAGATGGATGCTGGGATTACTTTATAGCCAATAAGATAGACTACTTCTCGATCTCATCCAATACATTTCTGTCCTCACTTGTCTTGTAGTCAAAAAGCTGCGATCGCTTGTCAGTATAACTTTTTGCGTGTTAATACCATTCTTAGTTTGTGAACATTTTGTTTCATTGCTGTTGCTTTGACTTATTGCTTTTTTACTTATATATATTGTTTACCTAATATTATATTTTGTCCTGTTCATTTCTTTCTGTTATTGTTTATTGCAAATTTTGTCAGTTCCGTTTGTTGGAAATATCTACCAATTACATTTAAACATGACCAATTACTCTATAATCTACAAACATATGTCTTATATCTGATCAAACTTAGCAGTCCTTGCTTAATGGAGATATATATTTTGCATATTTAGCTTTAAAAATCTAAATTTTAAGAATGTTTTATTAATTTCAATAAGATCGTCAAGTATCATTATGAATAAGCCGTTGTTGTTTTTTTTTATAATTAAATTGATTCATTATTTAAATAAAAACCTTTTTCAACCATGACTGTGGAAATAATCCTAGCATTTAAAGCACATCTTGAGAGTAAAGAGAAAAAAGCAATGCATTAAATTTTTAAATTAAATTTTTAATAGTGAATTTTGAAAATCTAATTATGCACAATAACACAGGTCAACACGATTTTGGGGGCCAATAAACAAAACATGTTTATTTTAGCTAATCTGATGGTGCTAATTCCGAAAATGACCTTAATTTTTCATGGTTAGCTACCATTTTTATGTACTGAAATTGCTTATTTTGGGGAAAAAAGATCAATTTACGATCGCACATTTTAGTTAATAATGAAACCCATCAATTTTTAATCAATCAATGAAACCCATCAATTTTCAGGCAGGGCGAGCAATTTTTGTCAACCACCTGAAATAAACTATTTTTATGAGAAAAAAGTGATTTTGATTGAAAAACTTTAAAATGGAAGTATCGACTTTTTCCAATTTATCGCCAAAATTCAAATTAACTGATAAACTTTATCAGTAATACATTTCAATAAATCTGATAATTAAGGTGATATCAAAACATGAAACCCTAAAATCTTCATAAATGTATCTCGTCACTACAGAAGGAAACCAATCACATTGAGAGCATTTTGTTTTCACAGTTGTAAAGAAACTCCAACTAAAGACATCCCAATTGAATGCACCTATTTCATTGTACATGATACTGCTGGTGTATTAAAAGGGAATTAAATCACATTGAATATGAGAGACAATTAAGAAAGAGAAAATTTTTTACCATAGTTCTTATGTTCACGAAGGTTTTATTTCTGCTGTTTAGTTTATTAAATGATTTGATGAAAATACTTGTTGGTCTTAATACATTCAATAGTGTTATTTTTAAAGACTTAGGGCCTGATTGTTATTGCAAACATAATATTTCTAAATAAGCAGACCAATATTTGTTGGTTTAAATACTAATCGCGATTTCTACGATTTTATTTTGAGAAATATTGCCATCGGTCAATATCATATATACAGAAAACAAATGAAAAATGGGACCCTCAAATTTAGCTAAAAAAGAAGTTTGGAGTCTCGACATCAATTTAGTATTTTTTTTTTTTTTTTTATCAGTGTAATGGATCATATGCATTACAGGCGAACAATTCAACTAGAAAAATTGAAAATAAATACAATATATATGAATACAAGTAAGACACATGTCATAATAGGTTATTCCATCTTAATTGGATCAACAATGTATTGCGGGAATTTTTAGCATCAACTTGAGATTTTTCTTTTTAAATAGTTGAATAATTTGAACACATTCAACATTATGGATAAAAAATAGTGAATTTTATATTTTGATTTTTCGAAACTTAGCATGAGCAAAACAAATTCAGGGATTTTGACAAAACAAACAGAATGACGTCAAAATCAGCGCAAATTTGTGATCATTTAATAGGTGTGCCTAGTTTAATTTGTAACGTATATAATTGTATGCAGAAAAAAAGCAAATGTTTATAAGATAGCGAAGGTCACAAGCTATGGCCGGTGGCTCAGTACCCCTGGCCGTAGTTTGTGACCTTGGCTATCTTATCAGGTTTTGCTCCGCAGGCTTGGGGGTTTCGGGGGTATTAGGGACCTGGACACAGCTACAGAAAGCTAGCCACGAAAGAAATATTTGAATAATTTTCTAGTATTTTTATTGATAATTGTAGTTAATCCAGCAAACTTACTATTTTTTAACTCGATTAAATACTTCCAGACAGTTTTAAGAAAATGTAAGTAAACATATTATTTTGACTTATTTAGATAATTTCACAGAGTTTTTTTTTTAATCTCTATTCGACTATTTTGTAGTAATGCGAAATATCAGACGACAACAAGAATTATTATTACGAACGTTGTAGGTCTTCTAACTAACGACTAAATTTTGACAAGGCGGCTATAAATTAGTTTTATACAAACATTAAAAAAGGTAAGTTTATTGGCAAAAACATTGCTTATATATAGCAATTTTTAAAATTTGAATTAACAATAAGGGGCACAGATAAAATATTTATGAACATATATTTTAAACATTTATTATGCATATTAAATATTCCTGCTTATGTTGTGAACACCATATATATATATATTATATATATATATATATATTATATATATATATATATATATATATATATATATATATATATATATATTATATATATATATATATATATATATATATATATATATATATATATATATATATATATATATATATATATATATATATATATATTATATATATATATATATATATATATATATATATATATATATATATATATATATATATATATATATATATATATATATATATATATATATATATATATATATATATATATATTATATATATATATATATATATATATATATATATATATATATTATATATATATATATATATATATATATATATATATATATATATATATATATATATATATATATATATATATATATATATATATATATATATATATATATATATATATAGTTAGTGTTTTGTCTCGTTCAGAACTATTGCGACTGAGTAATGAGTTCGATCCTCACTGGGTACCTCATACTTTCGGCCTTGTACCACATCTGAGCTACGATTAGAAAATCACTATATAAATAAAAAGTAACAGGGTTGGGGAGAAATAACAAGCCATAACTTGTTTAGAGCTACAAAGGACAAAAAGATGTGGAGGGCCATGATCGCCTACGTCCTGAAAGGACACGGCACATACAAGAAGAAGATCTAGAGCGCTAACGAAGCTCTAACTCTGAAGCATTCAAAGTTTCTACATTGGGGATAATGTCTAGAAACCAAGTCCTTCAAGACTAAAATGAATTCGATCTTCCCTGCGGGCACCACACTTGTAATCGATTAAACTGAAGAGTAAGGAAAAGTACATCACGGAAAAACTATATTTACCGAGGTAGACTCATCGACGATTAGTGCTCCGGTTTGTTCGATCCCACTGGGGCTTCAAACTTGCAGCCTTGTGCCGGACTAAACAAGACAGCGAGAAAAAATCGCATTGTAATGAAATAGTGGTTATCAAATAAAATCAAAGCGTAATAGTAAACGAGGCTTGTCTGGTTGAATATTACTAGTGTGTAGTATGTCAGATCCTCACTGGATTCCCCATACAAAATTGAACATTGAACAACCCAAGAGTCGTGAAATCAATCAACCTAACCTAGCGAAGGTAAACTTGCAGATGATTGCTGCTGTTCTGTGCACAATTCCATTAGAAACCGAAACCTGTAGGCTTGTGCCAGTCTGATCGAGACAGCGTGGAAACAAAATCACACTATGGTGGAATAGTGGTTACTAAGATAGATTAAGGTGTGGAGAAATTGTTAGCGAGGCTAATCCATTGAGTAGTGAGTTCGATACCCTATATGAAATTCAACATTAAAAAACCCAGGACAAGTTGACATGTCGCAAAATCAACCAACCTTACTTAACAGGGGTCCACTCGCTTACTATTACTACTGCTGTGTGTTCGATCAATACTTTTTTACTTTGTACTATTCAAACACGACAATCTGAAAAAAATCGTATTATAGCGGAATAATGACTATAAAGGTAGACACGCCGATAGTTACTGTTGTATTGCGTTCGATCCCGACTGGGCCCTCACACTTATAGTTTTAAGCTGTACTGGGCTAAACTTATTAGATATCGAGAGCGTTCTCAAAACAGATTTGAATTCATATTATTAAATCGATGCATTTTATATACCGTCTGTAATATAATACAAGAATAATAAAAATGAATTTCTAAAGCTAAGCAATGTAATAAGAAAGAGGGAAAATTGTTAGAAACAAAGAAAATAGTGCTACGCTTTTATGTAATCTCAATCTTCTTGTACGGCAGTGAATGCTGGACAATCTCTTCACAGATGAAAAAACTGGAGGTAAACGCGGTGTGGCTCTACAGGAGGATGTTGAGAATAGCATGGACGGAACGTATAAACAAAGAAGAAGTTTCAAAGAAAATATAAATAAAAAGACACTTATACTCAGAATCATAAAGAGACAGTTGAAATGAGAAAGGGGAACTTGGAGAATTTGACACTCATAATACGCCTACCTGACGGTTTTGTTTGAACGACAGGTGGGAGTCTTTGTAAAAAGACACATTTTACTAAGATCTATAAGAGATAGGAGGTCGTGGCGAGCCATGATCACCCACGTCTTGAAGGGACATACCTGGTTCCAGTGCACTGTGGCAGCCACAGACGCGTACAATATGTTCAACTCTACACTCACGAATGCAGGCGTTATAGCTGTAACGCGGATGATACTTCAGGCGATTACGAAAACTGGGCGACGTAGTGTCGAGGCAGTGAGAATTTCGAAATGCTTTGTACGGCGGAGGCAGGAATTTGTACTGCAACGAATATAAAATAGATTATTTTTATTACAATATCCGTATCTTCTTATTCGCTTTAATTAGCTTTGTTAATTGGCATCGACATGAAATGGATGATTAATGAAAAACGTTTCCTTGAGCGAGGAAGAGACAGAAACCTCTACAGAGTTTTTTCAGTCTCAGAAGAACTTGGAAAAGAAACAACACAAAAAAGAGACTTTGACAAAAGAATTATTTATTACACCGCTAATGAGGCAAAGTTAATTCAACTAATATTATATTCAAGAATGCGTGTGTATGTATTTATGTTTCTTCAAAATGCATGGAGCGGTTTTTGAAAGCATATATGGCATGTAAACGAGTTTTTTTTTTTTTTTGTTTTTTTTATCCAGTATAAAAAGTAAGATGTTCTCTGAAAGAAAACAAGCGTTGTTGGATGTAAGAAATTAACAGGTTGTGGCTCGGCCATTTTTAGGGTAAAGAGATGGCGAGGTATAGAGTGGATATACCATAATATTGCATGTAATGGATTTTACAAGAATAAACATAACCAGCAGTGAGTATGGCATGAAAGACTTGCCTTAAGTCTAAATATCTATTATGCTTGAAACCAAATGAACAAATAGATATAAATAAACCATGTAGGTTTGAATGAATACATAACAAGTTTAATTTGGGTAGAAGCTTAATAGGCATTTAAACCTAAGGCAAGTTTTTTTTTCATTTCATACCCACTGCTTATTATTTTATATAATAAATTCTGAAAACCTTACCCTACAACACGGAAGATGTCGAGTCTTTCTAAGCCTTACAAAATATAAACCTAGAAAACATTGAATCCTCTTTATGAAAGGATAGGAAATTTTGGAGAGCCATGAATGGACATGGCACATAGATAAAAATTGACATATATTCATTGAATAATATGCACTTTATGAAATATATCAATTTTTATCTATGTGCTGTGTCCCTTCAAGGCTCTCCAAAATTTCCTATCCTTTTTTGTCTTTTTGTTATCTATCCTTGTTCTGCCATCCATTTACTGAAACTCGCCCGGTAGGTTATGCATGCTTTTTCTCTGCCCCCATCCCACTTGCCGTCAGTCTGGTATGTGCATATTAAATTTTCCAAGGTCTCTTTTCCCATTATGTACTCTAGAAATTTCAACTGTATCTTCCTGATGTTAAACACGTGTCGTTTTTTTTCCATTTTCTCTAAAACTTCGTAGTTGCTCACATGTTAGGTCCATGCTAATATCAACATCCTTCTGTAGTACTACATTTCTGTTGCTCTTCTTCATCTGTGAGGAGATTATCAGACATTCACTGCCATATTGGAGGACTGATATTACGAAAGATTTCAATACTCTTTTCTTTGTTTTTAACGAAATTTTCTTGTTAGCTTGCTTAGCTTTCGGAATGCAACTTTCGCTACCCTAGTATGCCTTCGGATTTCAGGACAGCGTTTTCTGTCCTTTTTTTAAAAATATTTGCTAGATATTTAAATAGTTGGACTTTTTGGATTTTGGTATCACCAATTTGTAATTTCCATGTTGGGCTCTACCCTTTGCTGACAACCATGAGTTTTTATCAATACTGGATTATTAAAAAATAGAAAAATTTCGTTAGAAACAAAGAAAAGCGTACTGAATTGCATTTTAATATCAATCTTCTTATATGGCAGTGAATGCTGGGTAATTTCCTCACAGATGAGGAGAAAACATGGAATAACAGAGATGTGATTCTACTGAAGGATGCTGAGAATGCCATAGACAGGTCAAGTTTTAAGATAAAGAGAAACCAAAAGAATACTTGTACTTAGAGACAGTACAAATTTCTTGCACACACTGAAAGCAAGAGAGGTAGAGAGAAACAGCAAATAACTTAATTAACGAGCTTGTGTCAATAAATGATAGAAAAAACAGGGACTGAGATAGATAGTAAGACGACAAACATTAATTAGAACCATAAATGTAAGAAGTTGGAGAGGGACATAATCGAATAAAAAGGCTTTGAACATTACCGAAAACTAATTTTCTAGATATAAATATGGAATCACTCTTCCCCTAAATAAATAGCAAACATATTCACATTGCAAAGTAATCAAATAAGATTCTTTTACTTTTAATTTTAGCGTTTAAATTTAATTTTAAATCTTTCATATATGATTAAAAACTAATAAGTTATTGTGACAATGATTAGAAACAAAGACAAGAGTACTAATAAAATATAAATTCTCCTATATGGCAGCGAATACTGAACAATCTCCTCACAGACGAAGAAGAGACTTGAGGAAACAGAAATGTGGGTGCTGAGAAAACATGGACTGAATATGTGACCAACGACGAAGTTTTAGAGAAAATGGAAATAAAAAAGACATATTTAGCACGAGAAAGAAATATTTGGAATTTCTAGGGAACATAATGAGGAAAGAGGGCTTGGAGAATTTGAAACTCACAGGACATATTTAAGTCAAGAGGGACAGAGAAAAGCAGCAAATAGCTTACCAAATTAGCTTGTGGCTGTCAATGTGGTTGTAAATGTTTGTCAGAAGAGAGATTAGGAGAGATAGCAAAAAAAGAAACTTTACTAAGAGTTACAATGGACAGGAAATTATGTATTTCTTCTATTTCTATTATGCCGTATCCCTTCAGGACGTGAGGGATCATGGCTCTCCACAATTTCTTATACTTTGTAGCTCTAAGCAATATCTGTTCCCTTACTCCCCCACCACAATTCATGTTCTGTTATACATTTGCACAAGCTTAGCTGATAAGTTAATTACTGTTCTCTCTTGCCTTCATTGTGTCCTGTGAGCGCCATGTTCTCCAAGCCTCATTCTTTATTGCATGTCCCCGAAATTTTGGCAGTCTCTTTCTGATTCTAATTACAATTATGCTTTTTATTCCTATTTTCCTTAAAACTTTCTCGTTGTTCAGATGTTTCGTCTATCTACACTAGTGGTCGGCAACCCCTGGCCCCCGGGCCACATCCGGCCCGCGAAGTATTTTTGTCCGGCCCGCCAGCTTAATACCTAGACACTAATTATGTAATTAATTGGAGGAGCAAGTTACAGAAAAATATATTAAAAGTCGTTTAAGAACAAGATCGGATGATGATCACTTGGATGATGTTTTGCTTGTCATCGACAAATATTTCCCCCGATTTGAAGACGTTATCAAACAATAAGCAGAAATAAGTAGCATTAAATAATTTGCCATTTCTAACTGTATTTCATTTGTAGTAAGGAATTTTTGTTGATTGTGTTAATTGTTATTCTGTAGTAAAATAAGGAACCTTGTTTAAATAATATAGAATTAAATTCCTTGTTTTTTCTTTAAACTTCTAAACCAAGGTAGACTTCTGAGCAAAGCAGTCTAAGATGGAGACAATTTGTTATAATACGTTTGATAACATGGCCATCCTCCAAGACAATGCATAACTTTCTGGCTCGCTCTCTTCAAAAGGTTACCGACCCCTGGCCTAAAACCTTCTATAGAACATCATTTTTCTTACATAGAGTTTCGTCTTCATCAGTCTTTGTCATATTACATATGACATTATATTACAGGTCACTGATATTACATAACAGCTCAACTGTCTTTTCTTTGTTTCTAATTGAATTTTAATGTTTGTTAATACTTTGTTTAGCTTTTGAATGGCATCTTTCCTATCGCGTAAAGCGTTATTGAGTTTCTAGGAGGTTTCTTTCTTTTTTCTCATTATTTTGCTTAGTTTCTAGAAGCATCTTTCCTATCTCTTAATGCGTTACTTATTTCGCTGTTTATTAATAACTAGCAGTAGAGCCTGGCGTTGCCCGGGGATGTAAAAGTAAAAGATAGATCAAGTATCGACCATCATAAAAACTGAAAAATAAAATTGACAAAGATCATTGTTTAAGGTTGACAGACACGCATGTCTTAATTAGTTTCTTTTTGTTTTTTTGTTTTTTTACGAATTGGTCAAACTCAAACAAAAACATTCTTTTCAATCGTTATGAGTCTACCGATTGAATAGAATTTTATTATAAACAATTGTTTTGTAAATGGAATTTTTAAAGCATTCTGAATGTAAAAATAAAGAAAAAAGTGTGCAAGACAATAAGAAACAATACCTGCCAAAAAAAAGTGAAGTTTTGTTGAAATTGATTGAAAAATGTAGGAAATCTGATCCCATATATAAACGAACACACACACACACACACACACAAACAACCTGGGTTTTATAATAAGTATAATTCGATATGAGTTGTCCCCCTTTCATCCTCGTGATACCTCTTAATCGTATTTTCAAATTGATTTCGTGCAAAAACAATTGTGTTTTTCCAATTTTTGGCGCTGTCAGAACCACCGCAAGGTAATTTTACGTAGTCCTGTGGAGTTTTGTTGAAATCGGTTGAAAAATGTAGGAAATCCGATCCAATATATAAACGTACAGACACACACACACACACAACCTGGGTTTTATAATAAGTATGATTTTTTTTACATTTTGGAAGGCATTTCTCGCTAATGCTCCTTGGATAATCAATAATCATAAAAAAAAACAGTAATTTGGAAGAGAAAAAAAAACATTTGGCATGACTTCGAAGGATGAAGAGCCTAAAACGTCAAAAATACTCACTTTTATTTGTTTAAGATTTAAACGAGTTGAGAAACCCGGAGAGACGAGGATCCCCTCCCGGCTAGCATCTGGTTCATCATTTGGATGATGCAGCAATATCTACAAAAAATATTGAAAAATGAGATTACTGGACCACCATTTTCATTTTAATATCACTATACATAATGCAATAGTAATATTATGGTATTTTTGTTGTATGGATTTAATATGTAATTTTAATTGTAATATTGTCATTAATATATATAAATGCCATGTAATAATGAAGATTTTTTTTGCAGTAAATAAAGTCGTAATTATTTTCAAAACCAACATTATGGTTATATTAGAGTCTGTCTGAAGGTATTATGCAAATCCCATAAACCACAATCACTCTCATTTGTTTTGAACAAATTTTTGCCAAATTTTAAACAATTTAAACAAAGCTTAAGTTAAAACTTTAGGTAGTTTCAACAAGTTTTATGAAAGTTATTGGGTTTATTATAAAAGCTGCAGTCTGAATTTATTACGCAGATTAAATACTAGTTTAAGGCCTCTGTAATTTAATAAAGATATTATTTTCTTTTTTCCATAATATATGATGAAACATGAATAATGGAAAAGATCTAACAAATGCCGGAAAACAGAAAATTACAAAGAGAATTACTAAGAGAATTGTACACATTAGAGAAATC
This sequence comes from Acanthosepion pharaonis, assembly GCA_903632075.3. NCBI lineage: Eukaryota > Metazoa > Mollusca > Cephalopoda > Sepiida > Sepiidae > Acanthosepion > Acanthosepion pharaonis. The sequence continues at coordinate 697,987 of CAHIKZ030000399.1, read as the reverse complement.
AAAGGAGTTTCGCAGACATCATCGAACGATAAAGAGCGCTGTTGAAAACTAGAAGTAAAAAGCTCTCACCTTGGTATCTATGCTGATGACAAAACCATTTAAATCTGCCTCGACGGTAAGTCTGGCCAGTCCGACAAGGTCAAAATGCCAGCCGATGTCCAAAAGGACCTCAAGTCTGTTGTTAACTGTGACAAAGGTTAGCTTGTTAATTTTAGCGCCTTCAAAACTAAACTTCTCCCCATTAATCATCTGAGAGTTTCCTCCCTGTCTTCCATCAGCATGGCTGATGCTAACCTCCAGGAAAGTGCCTCGTTGTGCCTTCTTGAGCTAACGGTCTCAGCTGACATGAAATGGAAAGACTATATTGAATCCATTGCTAAGTCAGCTGCTAAAGAAGTTGGTTCACTGTGCCGTGCGAGATATTTTTCTCTCCAGAATCTATCTTACATTATAAGTCTACCATACGTCCAGGCTTAGATTATTGCTGGCACATATGGTCCGGCGCTCCTGCTATATACCTTGAGTTTCTTGATAAGATCCAAAGAATAATCAGAAATATTATCGGTCGTGATCTGGAGCTCGGCTTCAGTCACTTTCCCAACGCCGTAAAGTTTCCTCTCTCTGTCTTTTCTATAAATACTTTCATAGTAATTTTTCGGATGTACTATTCGCTATGGTAACTAGACTTTTTGAATCTAAGCGTAGTACTAGACGTTGTTGAGATTTCATCAAATGATGGTTAGATGTAACCGTAAATTCTACGCTAACCGTTTCTTTTCTCGCACTTCTCGCTTGTGGATCTCCCTTCCGTTTGCATACTTTCCAGCCAACTTTAATCTTCAAAAATTTAAATGAAATGTAAATTGCTGTCTAATCATCTTCTGATTACTCTTTTCTCTTCCCACTCATTATTAATGTTTCTGTTTCTAATTATTCGACACCAAATAACCCCTTGAGTCTTAGTGGCTTTAATGCCTTACTTGGTGTGAAATCGATAATGAAAAGAAAAACTTTAAGAACTTGTCTCCTTGAAGGGAACGTAAACTAAAGCATGTTACAGTGGAAACAATAACTTTGACCAGTGTTCAGATCTTTGAGCAGGCTGGAATTGAGGGAATCAAGAAGGACAAACATGTAGAATATTTTACAAATTGGAATCTGTCAAGAAATATTCTTGACAAACTCCTCTTAGTAAAGCAAATGTCAAAATTGGGCCAAGAAAAAACATAAAAATTCACTCTTCTAAACTAATTTTCACAGACGAATCTAGGGTGAAAGTCGATGGACCTGATGGATGGGCCAAAGGATAGATTTTATCCGATGAAGACATGCATGTGGTTAAAAGAAGGCAACAAGGAGGCACCATTGTGATGGTATGTGGTTGAATTATCGAGCAAACCATTATTGGACTTTTCAGTGTCAGTCAAGAAGTTAAACTGAACAGTTCTAAATATTGCCATTTCATGGACAATATCCCAGAATCGCACTTTCAAAGTGACGTGTGTGTTTATGCACGATAATGAACGTTCTCATATATCTAAAGTTACCCGTGACTTTTCGTAAGATTTACAGGAGAGAAGATAAATTATATGAGCAAACAATATGGCACCAAAGAAGATCTATTAGAAGCAATTAAAATCACCATGTTGGAAATTGAACATGCTAAAGGAAAAATTAACAAAAGTACTGGGTTTTATTGAGAAAAAGAGACAGTTTATTTAAATGGAAATCCTTCTAAGACTTATCACATACGTTTGTTATTTGTTCTCTTATAGATGTTGATCAATTGTTAATGATTTTATTATCTTGTTATTGAAGTAAAAAGTGATTTTCTGTTTTTACATGATAACTTTAGACTGCCGTTTTTTTTTAAATAAATCCAGTAAGATTAGTAAAACATATTCAAAATACCTAAAACTTAAATATAAAAATAAAATACCTAATAATCTAAATTAATGGTTTAAAATTTGACAAAAATTATTCAAAGCAAATTCAGTTATTTACGTTTATGTGATTTTCATAGCTTCAGTGTATATGGATTTAATATCTATCTCTCTCTATAAGCAATTAATCAGTCTATTCTATCCTCAGCTATAGATTAAATAGTAGGGATAAATCGGCATTCGAACTTTGATAGACCACCAGCCTGGAAGAAACACAGGTTTGAATTCAAAACCGATGAGGCGTGCTACTAACATCTCCACTTAGTAAATGCCCATGTAAGCATAGCACCAAAACCTAGTTTGGTGAGGATGTGGCAACATACTTCACAGAGTAGTTTAATGGATATATATATATATATATATATATATATATATATATATATATATATATATATATATATATATATATATATATATATATATATATATGAAGAATCTTTACTATGTTCTCATGAAACATACCTTAACGAAAACATTGACAAAGTCGAAGAGATGTTTTGTATAAACATTAATTCGGACAGACGCTTCTTAGTGGTTGAATGATTAAATAACACATCAGATCAAATGGTCGTTCACATTGAAGTTACAGGTTCGATTCCTATCGGCGAAGCACATATTTTCTTCGAAATTTCTCGAACATTCAGGCAGGTAGATGTGATTAATACTGTTTATTTAAAAAAACTTAAATAAATTGTATCTATTAACCGATCGCGACAGATATTGGGAAGATGTGATTAAATATACATTAATGTTTCAAAAAATTATTCCGTATTATTATTGTTTAGGTAATAAGCATTATAATATAGCACAAATCGCGATATTGTGAAAAAAGGAATTTTCGACAATATACGCATTTTTTTTTACGTATTTATGATTATTTTTAAACTTTTATCATAGCTGACATTATTGTAAATGTAGTTATGGATAATATTAGATATTAATTACTAATTTTTAATTAATAACTATTTGTGCTCAGTTGTTGACATTAATAGCTATTTGCCGATGTATTAAAAGTTTGGAAATATGTAATAATAAAAATTTAAATTTCATCTCGCTGATAGATACCGCTATATGTAAAATAAAATAACGTATATAATATAATATATATAAACGTATATATATAATATATATATATATATATATATATATATATATATATATATATATATATATATATATATATATATATATATATATATATTCCATTTATAATTTATTTCTATTTGAATCGTAATCACGATCCAAATCATAGGAAATACAAATTCAAAAAGAAATTGTAAAATTTCGAATTTGTAGGTCTGATGAATTGGATCGTGATTACGATTCCAATGTAATAAATTATAACCATGGAATATTAGCGTTTGAGCCTTTTATATTATATTCTTACTGTGTCCATATATATTGACCACTAATATTATCAATATATATATATATATATATATATGTATGTATGTATGTATGTATGTATGTGTGTGCGTGCGTGCGTGTGTATAAAGGAGAGAGTTTTAATGTGATGAATGCTCAATATCGGAAAGAGGGGGTTTGTAGATATACATATTTTGACATAGGAGTCAACATTTCATGGTAACAGTCAGTTTCCTGAATCAATGTGATCAAGTCCTTTCTCTCTTCTTTGCTGAACTGTATATAGACAATCACAGGTCACTTAATTGAGTTTAAGTACATATTGACAAATGCTCTATTATGCAAATTTCTAATCAGCCAATGACATGCGAAAAATCTAATGGATATTGGCATTTAAACACGGTGACCTGCTAAATTTTATTTCATGCACCAGTACTGCAGTAGTGAATGTGAACGAGGCATGATCGTTGCAGATAGACGGGTAGATCTGCTGCTGATTAACCAATACGTAGATTCCTACTGAAAGCAACTTAATGCATCTGCAGTTAGCGTAAAATCGACGCATGGGATGAGAAAAGCAATATAAAGTATAGGTAGATAGAAGGCAAAGCCAAAAATAAATCAATATTCTTTTGATATTAAGTAATTTCAGAGCCTTTAAAACGATCAAAAATCTATTTGTGATAAAATCCAGTTGTGAAAAATACCAATGAGAAATCCGACTAAAAGTTTACAAAATGAAGTCAAATTTTGGCGATTATTTTTTCTTTCATTTTTATTTTATTTTACTGAAATCAGATGAAAATAACAAAATAGAATAATTTTAATTAACTCAAAAATGACGTTCTTAGAACATAAATTTTCTTTTATTTATTTTTTTTATATCATGGGGAGCATATATATATATATATATATATATATATATATATATATATATATATATTGAACAATAAGAAAATTAAAAATTAAAAAAAAATTAAAATAATTAGACACACTGGGTCGTAGATTAATATTCTTTCGTTTTTTTTTATTATTATTATTCCATTTAGATTCCTCGACTAGTTTCGACCGAAATGGCCATCATCGGGAGGCGAAATATTTCTGCTTGCTGTTGGCAAGGAACTACAGAAATGAATGTCTTTTGTTGGAGAAATGAACTTTTGTCTGTAGTTTTCATTTGTTTTTTATTTTTATCTTTTTCACATGAATCTTTTAACATTCCTTGTGTTGGTCAAACAGTCTCTTTTAAGTTGTTATTTGAGATAAGAACTGGATGGATACATTTTATCCTGAATTCTCTGGTCAGTTTGACAGTTTTATTGGACCTGGTGAGGGGATGTGTCTCTGTTTAGTGTTTGTGTGTGTGTTATTTGGTTCTTAGGGAGTGAGTGAGTATGATATGTGTAAGCGTGTGTATTGCTGTAGGTGTGTGTTATCATTTGGCTCATTAGGGAGTGAGTGAGTATGGTGTGCGTACGTGTGTATAATCGTGTGGGTGAGTGTATAAGTGTGAGGCCTCCATTCCTCCTTAAGCATGTCTGTCTTGTGTGGGTGAGAAATGTGGGTAGGTTTTGATTTGTTGATTGTTACTATTATATGTTGTTAAATTTATGATTTAGCCCGGCTGGGTATTGTGTTTTTAGACGTTGTATCCACTTATTTCCATGGGACTCTAAAATCTTTTTAATGTTATCTGCTCTGAACTTTTCTATTCTCTCAATTATAGTGAATCTGGCATGGGTTTTGAAATCGTGTTTTTCTAGGTGGAAATGTTGTTCTACAGGTAATAACTGTTCATAGGGAGTCGATTTAATTCGCTTACGATAATTATTAATTCTGTAGTTAAAGGCCATTCAGATTTTCCTACATATTGTTTCTGGCATAGTGTGCATTCTAGGAGGTAAATTATGTTTTGACTTCTACAGTTAGAATTGTGGTAGATTTTGAAAGTAGATTTAGTGATTGAGCTAGTGAATGAATTCGTGTTTTTAATATGGTTGCAACATAAACTTCTTTTGTTGTTACATGGTTGGGAAAATTCTGTTGTTTTTGTTCTCAGTTTATTACGGATTACCTTGTCCCCTGAAATGTGGTTACTACCTATAATTTCTTTTAGGTTCTTAGGTCTACGATATGCTAGATGGCCAGGTTCCTTAAACAATTTTTTTAGGTCTGGTTTGAGATGTAGTATTTCCCAGCGACTTTTGATTATTTGGGATAGTGGAGGCAGAGTGGGGTTGAAAGTGGTTACTAGAGGGATGCGGCTAGATTTATTTTTAATCTTGTACATTAGGGTGTCTTCTCTAGGTGTGGAAATTGCTTTATTTATTTGTTCCCTGATTAGGTGTTGTTTATAGCCACGTGTTGTGAATTGATGCTCCAGATTTTCAATGTGTTTATTTAATTCTTCATTGTTGGAACATATCCTTCTGAGTCTAAGTGCTTGTGAATAGGGAAGGTTCGGTTTGAGGTGTTTAGGGTGGGAAGACTTAAAAGTGTAGATAGTTGTGGGTGTCGGTGATTTTAGTGTGTAGTGTCGTTTGTATTTTATATTTTCATCTATGTAAATGCGGGTTTGTTACTGATGTTGTGGATTTTTTCATATTCAAACTTAATTGAGTCGGACTGTGTTTAGGGTCAAAGAATTGGGTAAGTTTGTCATCACTACCTTTGTATACAAAGAATATATCATCGATATATCTTGCATAGAATACGCAGTCGCTACCAATGATTGGATAGATATGGGTTTCCCTCAAATTTTCCCATGAATATTGTAGCATATGATGGAGCTGCAATGGTGCCCATGGCAAACCTCTTATTTGAAAAACAGTGTGCCCATTGAAGTTGAAAGTATTCAATGTAAGGACATGAATATGAGTTTTTATGATGACTTCTGTAGGGGGACCTGTTTTTTCTTTTAGTAGCATCCTGAAGGGCGGCCAGCACCTTCGATGTTTTTAATGTTTGAATATAGTGACCTAACGTCCATAGTCACTAGAATAGCTTTCTCTGGTACTGTTTGTAGTGATTAAAAACAGTTCAGTAGATCTGTTGTGTTTACTGATGTAAGATTTTACTTCCTTAGCTAGCGGTTGTATGTAATTAGATATTTGGAAATTTTTGTCGTCCAGTTGAACGATGAATAACCAATTTAACTGGATTGTTGTTTTGTGTATTTTAGGAAGGATAAAAACTCAGGTGTAACCAGGGAAAGAAATTGCATGTTTCCTTGTCGATTAGATTGTTGCGAAGCATTAAGTTTAGTGAGCTAGTTAATTCTTTTTGGTATTCTGGAAGGGGATCTGTAGGTATGCTTTTTGTAGGTTTCTTTGTCGAATGTTTGTTGGCCTCTTTTAACGTATTTATTTTCCCCAGATCACTGTCGCACCCCTTTGTCAGCCTGTGTTATGATTACGTCATCCCTATGTGTCAGTGTATCGAGGGCTATATGTTCTCCTTCAAATATTGTCACGATTGAGCTTACGTGCTATTGTTTTTCTTTATTTCATTTGTTCACTAGTTCGAATGTCTGTATAGTAATGTCTGTGTTTTGTGGTGTGTAGGTTTTATCCTTCTTTTTAATGTCTCAAGTATAGAAGGTGTATGAAAACATAGTGGGCTTTTAACCGTATTCTTCTAAAGAAGGATTTCAGGTCCTTAGCCAAAACTGTCTTTATCAAACCTCCAGGGACTAGGACAAAATCTGTTCCTTTATTTAATACCCTGAATAATTGAGTAAAATTTATTGTTATATTAATTTATAAATATGTAATGGGTCAAGTTTGAATTTGCAAGCATGGCGAAATTCTTTTGTAAAAAATAATGGCAATTGCATCATATCTCCTATTAGGGATGCTATACCCCCACCCAGGTGTCCTGGTTGGAGGCTTATTCCGTTTTTTTTTAAGGTTGGGTGTGTCTGTTGTTGACTGTCTACTAGGGGCTAATCTAGGTGGTCTGGGATGTCTATATATATATATATATATGTGTGTAAAACATTTGAAAAAAATTAACATTTGCTATCCACCATACTAGATATCGGTTCTTCGAAGATTGATTTAATTATTATTTCAATTTGATATATTGACTTAATTGATATTTACAAAAATTTAGCTCTGTATAGCGAACTGTTATTCAAGTATACGGGACTTAGCTTAGATCGAATATATTACACTAAAAATCTGTTCAATTAACTATTAACATTGTTATTAGCATACTGATGCGTCTGAATATATACAGGAGGAGATGGATATATATATACAGGAGGAGATGGATAAATTATCGAATAAATTATGTAAAAATGAAAATAACACCGACATCTCCTTTTAACAGATATATTTACCAAAATTACGCAAAAGTAATTTGAAACGCGAAAGAGTAGTAAATTTATTCAATAAAATCACCATTGGCTTCAACCACGGCCCCCAAATAACTTCTGGATCTCCTATAACTCTTCTGGACGGTCTCCTTGCTGAATGCTGCCATAATCATTGCCTTCAGGTCATAATTTGTGTTACAAGGGGTTTTGTTGGTCTATTGCTCAGCTGCACCTTAAACATAATAATCAAGGGTTACAGTTTAGGGAGTTAAGTAGCCAGATTAAGGGGTGATGTGGTCGAAGAAATTTTCTGACAGCCATATCTGGGTTCTCTTGCTTCTGTGGCATGGAACAGAATCCTGTTTCCAGACATAGGGTCTTCCAGCAGGCATCCTCTTAACCTAGGGCAGCACAATCTCTTTAAATATATGATATATATATATATATAGACTATATATATCACCAACAAATCCGGGAGTTCTTTTCTTAACGGAACGATCAGAGTGAGTTTTCCGATCTACTGTATCTTCGTAATCACCATTAGACTCATCCGAATCCTCTGCACTGTCCTCAGATTGGCATCCGAACACTCTGAAATGTTTGTATTGGAGCTTCCAGTGCGAATGCCAAGCAGCACAGCATGCCGTTTCCAAATTTCTGGCAAAGTGAATTGCGTCATGGTGCTCATTTTCTCATAGACGGTGCCCAACTGACCCTGATATACAAAATCAAAATAAACAACGCACGTGTGCGAACTTAAAAATATAAAATGGTGACAATTTATCCATCGCACACTGTGTGTGTGTGTGTATATATATATATATATATATATCTATTATGTGTGTGTGTGTGCTTGTGTGTGTGAGAGAGAGAGAGAGAGAGAGAGAGAGAAAAGAATGTGTTTCTTTGAACAAAAAATGACAAGATAGTTTTGTTTGTTTTTTTTAATTATATTTTTCAAGAAGATGAAAACACATCCATGAAAAATTATGTTGAATCAACCACTACCCTCCTATCAAGACGATTGATTTTCAACTCTCTGTTCAGAGCTCCATACGGACACACTTATGCCTGCATGGAATTGTACAAACCTCTATATGCGACAGTCTCGCCGAGAGCTCATACAACAAAAATAAACAAGAAACCTTAATAACACCAATAGCGAATACGGTAAAGAATATTTCTAGAATGTTTTTACTTTCTTGTTCAACGAAACAAAGACTGCTGCTCAAATGCAGACACCCACACACACATACATATATATATTGAATAAATAAGACAGACGGTAATCCGTTTCATTAAAACTAGAATTTTCTAGGTTCATCAGATTAAAAACGAAAGAAAGAAATATTTGTGTGTATGTTTAAATGATAAATTTTAATATATTTCTATATATATATATATATATATATATATATATATATATATATATATATATATATATATATAATATATATCCAACTTTTACATACACACGCATATGTTTCAAAACAAGATGTGAAAATTTTATTTTATGGTTTAAATTGAGTTAAATTAGTCGATACCCATATTTGAGTAGACGTTCTGTTTATTTATTAAACTGTTTTATTTATTTATTTATTTCCATCTCCCGGCCTGAATATTCGAGATATCTTACTAGAAAAATATATATTCTCCGTCAGGGTTCGAACAAATGAACTTTGATGTTAGTTGAATAGGATAAATAAATATAAAAATCAAACATCTCTCTCAAAATACTTCTGGCATCTAAAAGAATCAAATAAAACACCTACAGTAAAATGGAAGTTAATAAGAAAAGCTAGAATATATATATTAAACGACCCATGTCCTTTATGCATACATGAGAAACTATATATTACTAAGTTTATAAAAAATAAAAATTTACTGAATCAGAGAAATGAAATAGCTATTTTATGCCGTCATTGTCAAAAATTTTCCTTAAATAATATTTAAAAACAAAAATAAATTTAAAACGATGTTCGATCAGGTAATATACATACTTATATTTAGTTGAAAAATAATTTTTTATACTGTTAGTAATTCTATTATTTTTTACTTGTTTTTCTTTATGAAAAAAAAAAAGTCTATTAAAATAACAGTGAAAGTTGTATTTAAAATTGTAGTTAAAACGAATCCTAACCTAAACATCTTTTAAAATTGTAGTTAAAAAAAATGTATTCTAAACTAAACACCTGTCAAAAAGTACTACCGGCATAATTAAATGAATCCAATAAAACACCTACTGAAAAATGAAATTATAACGAAAAGGTTTTCTGATGATGTTCTTATGGTCATTGAATGACCCATGTCCTTTGTAAAGTTTACTAAATCAGAGAAATGAATTAGCTGTTTTTGCAGTAAGTGCCATAAATATTACTTAAATAATATTTAAATATAAAAGTTTAAAAATCGTAATATACATATACTTGATATGGAAAAATAATTTTACTTACTATAAGTAATTCTAATACATTTCCTTCTATTATAAAGTAATATAGTCTATTAAAAATTACAATGAAAATATTTTTAAGTTGTAATTAAAATTGTAGTTAAGTAAAATGAATTCTAACCTAAATTTTACTTAGTACTACACGCTCTTAAAAGAATCCAATAAAACACCTACAGTAAAATAAAATTAATATGAAATGCTAGATGTAAGCTTTTGAATGACGCATATCCTTTGTACTTACATGAGGAACAATATATTACTAGGTTGATATAAAAAATAAAAGTTTACTAAATCAGTGAAATTAAGTAACTATTTTTGCAGTCATTGTCATAAATTTTACTTAAATAATATTTAAATACAAAAAAAAAATTTGTAACCTAATATACATATTTATACTTGATGTAAAAATGATTCTACATACTATAAGGGATTCTAATACATTTAATTGTTCTTAAAAAATATAGTATAATAAAAATTAAAAATTAAAATATTTCAAATCGTAGTTAAATAAAACGTATTCTAACCTAAACTTTCCCAAAAAATCTTTAAATATACAAATAGAAAAAAATGCCGCAAGAATTTTTGCCATAAACAATCAATTTTTAAAAAAATCCAGACGACATGCATTCAACAGATGTCAGATTTCATTGAAAAATACATCCCTACCCCCTACCAAAACGTAACTAATAACTGATACATCAAAATACAGACATAATGAACACCCAGACACCCCTTGTCTAGTGGAAGTGAATTTATCTGTAACCTTGGAAACATGAATTTATGATTTTAGCTGTGTCTTTAAAACCCAGTAATTTTTAAAATTACTCCAGAATTCGCTTGAGGATGAAATGGAACTAATGTCTTTAATTTAATTACAAAATTAAATTCGTAGCTTTTAGCTTCCATTTTTGAAACATGGTTAGAACTGTGTAGCGGAAAAACCATATTTTAAATAAATAAATTTATAATATATATATATATATATATATATATATATAAATTAGCGTTACGAACGTTGGAATTTATATTCGATTCATTCTCATTTATATATATATATATATATATATATATATATATATATATATATATATATATATTTATATTCATTCATTCTCATTTATATATATATATATATATATATATATATATATATATATATATATATATATATATATGAAATGAGAATGAATCGAATATAAATTCCAACGTTCGTAACGCTAATTTAAAATAGGGCTCAATAAATCTAGTTGAGTTAATATTCTTTATTATATTTACATTCAAACATATTGTAATATAATATGTTTGAATGCAATATCCTATAATAAATTATATATATATATATATATATATAGATAGATAGATAGATAGATAGATAGATATTTGAATGTAATAATATATATATATATATATATATATATATTTGGATGTAATATCCTATGATAATATATATATATAGAGAGAGAGAGACAGAGACAGAGAGACATAGAGTGAGAGAGAGAGGGGATACTTACAACGAAAGAAATCATCATTCGGCTCACTTACGGGGCAAAAGTTGCGTGGAAATTGATCAGTTCTAACAGAAAAAATGCTCCATGCTTAAGCTGTAGAGTAATGATAGATAGATAGATAGATAGATAGATAGATAGATAGATAGATAGATAGATATGGACGACTATACATAATAATGTATAATAAAGGAAGAAAAGAAAATGCCAGTCGTTTTTCAGTTAAACTTCAAACCATAGATTGTCCTGATTTTTACTATAAAAGATGTCCTGTCAAGTAAACAGTTCCCTTTATGCTATAAATGAAAACTTAACAATTAAAGCGACACCAGTTCCTTTGTCGCAATAACTTGCCTTCACTCCAGTTGACATTTCCTGATTGAATATATAAGTACTTTCATTAATATATAAATAGAGTACAAGTCCTGTCATGCTGCCTGTGTGAGAGGTGTACAGTGGCCCATACTGTTTGGTTTGGTTGGAATCATTAAAGGTATAACATATCCCCATGTCCGTAAAATGCTCGCTAAAGTTTCGAGAACAAGGCGGTTGTAACTGGCGTCCCTCCCAAGCGCACATGAACAACATAGAGTTAATAGTCGGACTCATAGATCGGATCCAACTTTCATTCATCGGATACGTGAAAGGTTTCAAATCTGGATTTGACCAGTTTAATGAGCTTTTGGGAGGGAAATGCAAATTGGTGAAAGCAAGAAAGTAGCTTTTCACTTTGTCAAAGTCTTCTATTTTGCTCCTGTCTAACGGGTTCAGACTGCACAGGGTGACAGCTGGAAAAGGAAGGCTGTCGGCGATCCCCACATTGATACGGGTGAGAAACGGATGCTTGTTGTATTCGGTGAAGAGATCGAAGATTGAGATGAAGAGTGCGAGGATCATCCCAACAATGGCCACAGTCCAGACAACCCTGAAAAAAGAAAACAAAACAAAGGAATGAATTTCTTTCGTGATAAATAAGATAATACGTAAGTCGGGTAGCGCAACGGTTATCAGCGAAGAAAGTGGACATTTCGGACAAGTCTGTTTCATACACTTTCACACAAATACCTGTGGGAAAGGCACCAACCCGTCTCTTCTCCCCAAGCTATAGGTTAAATAGCAACACGAATGCCTTGAGCAAAAACACTATTTTAAACCGTAGAGAAGTTAACGTGGCAGCTGTTCTTCTTTACGGCAGAGAATGTTAAACGATTTCCTCAAAGATAAAGAAGAGGCACCAGGCGGGATGTGGTTCAACAGAAGGATGCTAAGGATATCATGGACCGAGCGTGTGATCAACGATAAGGTCTTAGAGAGTTTACAAACAAGGAGGGGGCTTAAGCTTAACATCAGGAAGAGGCAGCTAAAGTTTGTGTGGCGCATAATGAGGAAGAAGGGCCTGCAAATTCTGATACACACAGGTCAAATAAAGGAAAAGAGACATAGGGGAAAACAATACGTGACATACCTGGTGGGTTAAGCAACTGGACGATAGAACTTTGTCTGGGGGAGGAAGCAGGAACAGGAAACAACTCTGAAAATCTTTCGCATTAATTCAAGGCACGTCGCAGATAATAAAAAAATAGGAAAACGTGGAGAGCCATGTTTGCCTAGGTCCTCAAAAAACACGGCACATGGAAAGAAAAAATAAGAAAAGTATAACAGGAAACAACTCTGAGAATCCTTCGCATTAATTCAAGGCAATTCACAGATAATAAAAAAATAGGAATACGTGGAGAGCCATGTTTGCCTAGGTCCTCAAAAAAAACACACGGCACATGGAAAGAAAAAAAGAAAAAAGTATAACAAGAAACAACTCTGACAATCTTTCGCATTAATTCAAAGCAATTCACAGATAATAAAAAATAGGAATACGTGGAGAGCCATGTTTGCCTAGGTCCTCAAAAAACACGGCACATGGAAAGAAAAAAGAAGAAAAGGATAACAGGAAACAACTCTGACAATCTTTCGCATTAATTCAAGGCAATTCACAGGTAATAAAAAAATAGGAATACGTGGAGAGCCATGTTTGCCTAGATCCTCAAAAAACACGGCACATGGAAAGAAAAAAGAAGAAAAGGATAACAGGAAACAACTCTGACAATCTTTCGCATTAATTCAAGGCAATTCACAGATGATAAAAAAAAAAAAATAGGAAAACGTGGAGAGCCATGTTTGCCTAGGTCCTCAAAAAACAAAGGCACATGGAAAGAAAAAAAAGAAAAAAAATAACAGGAAACAACTCTGACAATCTTTCGCATTAATTCAAGGCAATTCACAGATAATAAAAAAAATAGGAAAACGTGGAGAGCCATGTTTGCCTAGGTCCTCAAAAAACACGGCACATGGAAAGAAAAAAGAAGAAAAGGATAACAGGAAACAACTCTGACAATCTTTCGCATTAATTCAAGGCAATTCACAGATGATAAAAAAAATAGGAAAACGTGGAGAGCCATGTTTGCCTAGGTCCTCAAAAAACACGGCACATGGAAAGAAAAAAGAAGAAAAGGATAACAGGAAACAACTCTGACAATCTTTCGCATTAATTCAAGGCAATTCACAGATAATAAAAAAAATAGGAATACGTGGAGAGCCATGTTTGCCTAGGTCCTCAAAAAAAACAGCACATGGAAAGAAAAAAAAGAAAAGGATAACAGGAAACAACTCTGAGAATCTTTCGCATTAATTCAAGGCAATTCACATAATAAAAAAAAGGAAAACGTGGGGAGCCATGTTTGCCTAGGTCCTCAAAAAACACGGCACATGGAAAGAAAAAAGAAAAAAAGGATAACAGGAAACAACTCTGAGAATCTTTCGCATTAATTCAAGGCAATTCACAGATAATAAAAAAATAGGAATACGTGGAGAGCCATGTTTGCCTAGGTCCTCAAAAAAACACGGCACATGGAAAGAAAAAAAAAAAAAAAAAAAGTATAACAGGAAACAACTCTGACAATCTTTTCGCATTAATTCAAGGCAATTCACAGATGATAAAAAAATAGGAAAACGTGGAGAGCCATGTTTGCCTAGGTCCTCAAAAAAAACACGGCACATGGAAAGAAAAAAAAAGAAAAGGATAACAGGAAACAACTCTGACAATCTTTCGCATTAATTCAAGGCAAATCACAGATAATAAAAAAAAAAAACACGGCAAAAAAGAAAAAAAAAAGAAAAAAAAAGGATAACAGGAAACAACTCTGACAATCCATGGCAATTCACAATTTGTTTGGAGAGCCATAGGTCCTCAAAAAAAACACGGCACATGGAAAGAAAAAAAAAGAAAAAAGGATAACAGGAAACAACTCTGACAATCTTTCGCATTAATTCAAGGCAATTCACAGATAATAAAAAAATAGGAAAACGTGGAGAGCCATGTTTGCCTAGGTCCTCAAAAAACACGGCACATGGAAAGAAAAAAGAAGAAAAGGATAACAGGAAACAACTCTGACAATCTTTCGCATTAATTCAAGGCAATTCACAGATAAAAAAAAATAGGAATACGTGGAGAGCCATGTTTGCCTAGGTCCTCAAAAAAAACACGGCACATGGAAAGAAAAAAAAAGAAAAGGATAACAGGAAACAACTCTGACAATCTTTCGCATTAATTCAAGGCAATTCACAGATAATAAAAAAAAAAAAGGAATACGTGGAGAGCCATGTTTGCCTAGGTCCTCAAAAAAAACGGCACATGGAAAGAAAAAAAAGAAGAAAAGGATAACAGGAAACAACTCTGACAATCTTTCGCATTAATTCAAGGCAATTCACAGATAATAAAAAAAAATAGGAAAACGTGGAAGCCATGTTTGCCTAGGTCCTCAAAAAACACGGCACATGGAAAGAAAAAGAAGAAAAGGATAACAGGAAACAACTCTGACAATCTTTCGCATTAATTCAAGGCAATTCACAGATGATAAAAAAATAGGAAGAAACGTGGAGAGCCAACTGTTTGCCTAACCTCAAAAAAACAACATGGAAAGAAAAAAGAAGAAAAGGATAACAGGAAACAACTCTGACAATCTTTCGCATTAATTCAAGGCAATTCACAGATGATAAAAAAAATAGGAAAACGTGGAGAGCCATGTTTGCCTAGGTCCTCAAAAAACACGGCACATGGAAAGAAAAAAAAAGAAGAAAAGGATAACAGGAAACAACTCTGACAATCTTTCGCATTAATTCAAGGCAATTCACAGATAATAAAAAAATAGGAAAACGTGAGAGCCATGTTTGCCCTAGGTCCTCAAAAAAACACGGCACATGGAAAGAAAAAAAAGAAAAAAAGGATAACAGGAAACAACTCTGAGAATCTTTCGCATTAATTCAAGGCAATTCACATAATAAAAAAAATAGGAAAACGTGGAGAGCCATGTTTGCCTAGGTCCTCAAAAAACACGGCACATGGAAAGAAAAAAAAAAAAGGATAACAGGAAACAACTCTGAGAATCTTTCGCATTAATTCAAGGCAATTCACAGATAATAAAAAAAAAATAGGAAAACGTGGAGAGCCATGTTTGCCTAGGTCCTCAAAAAACGGCACATGGAAAGAAAAAAGAAGAAAAGGATAACAGGAAAAAAAAAAGAAAAAAAGGATAACAACTCTGACAATCTTTCGCATTAATTCAAGGCAATTCACAGATAATAAAAAAATAGGAATACGTGGAGAGCCATGTTTGCCTAGGTCCTCAAAAAAACACGGCACATGGAAAGAAAAAAAGAAAAAAAGGATAACAGGAAACAACTCTGAGAATCTTTCGCATTAATTCAAGGCAATTCACAGATAATAAAAAAATAGGAATACGTGGAGAGCCATGTTTGCCCTAGGTCCTCAAAAAACACGGCACATGGAAAGCAAAAAGGCAATTCACAGATAATAAAAAAATAAAAAAATAGTATGTTTGCCTAAAAAAAACACGGCACATGGAAAGAAAAAAAAAAAGGATAACAAAACAACTCTGACAATCTTTCGCATTAATTCAAGGCAATTCACAGATAATAAAAAAATAGGAAAACGTGGAGAGCCATGTTTGCCTAGGTCCTCAAAAAACACGGCACATGGAAAGAAAAAAAAAGAAAAAAGGATAACAGGAAACAACTCTGACAATCTTTCGCATTAATTCAAGGCAATTCACAGATAATAAAAAAATAGAAAAAAGAAAAAAAAGGAATACGTGGAGAGCCATGTTTGCCCTGGAGGTCCTCAAAAACACGCACATGGAAAGAAAAAAAAGAGAAAGGATAACAGAAATGTTTGCATTAATAAAAAAATAGGTCCTCAAAAAACACGGCACATGGAAAGAAAAAAAAAAAATAACAAAAAGGATAACAGGAAACAACTCTGACAATCTTTCGCATTAATTCAAGGCAATTCACAGATAATAAAAAAATAGGAAAACGTGGAGAGCCATGTTTGCCTAGGTCCTCAAAAAACACGGCACATGGAAAAAAAAAAAAGAAGAAAAGGATAACAGGAAACAACTCTGACAATCTTTCGCATTAATTCAAGGCAATTCACAGATAATAAAAAAATAGGAAAACGTGGAGAGCCATGTTTGCCTAGGTCCTCAAAAAAGTACGGCACATGGAAAGAAAAAAAAGAAAAAAGGATAACAGGAAACAACTCTGACAATCTTTCGCATTAATTCAAGGCAATTCACAGATAATAAAAAAAATAGGAAAACGTGGAGAGCCATGTTTGCCTAGGTCCTCAAAAAAAACACAGCACATGGAAAGAAAAAAAGAAGAAAAGGATAACAGGAAACAACTCTGACAATCTTTCGCATTAATTCAAGGCAATTCACAGATAATAAAAAAAAATAGGAAAACGTGGAGAGCCATGTTTGCCTAGGTCCTCAAAAAACACGGCACATGGAAAGAAAAAAAAAAAAAGAAAAGGATAACAGGAAACAACTCTGACAATCTTTTCGCATTAATTCAAGGCAATTCACAGATAATAAAAAAAAATAGGAAAACGTGGAGAGCCATGTTTGCCTAGGTCCTCAAAAAACACGGCACATGGAAAGAAAAAAAGAAGAAAAGGATAACAGGAAACAACTCTGACAATCTTTCGCATTAATTCAAGGCAATTCACAGAATAAAAAAATAAAAAAAAATAGGAATACGGAAGCCATGTTTGCCTAGGTCCTCAAAAAAAAACACGGCACATGGAAAGAAAAAAGAAAAAAGGATAACAGGAAACAACTCTGACAATCTTTCGCGCATTAATTCAAGGCAATTCACAGATAATAAAAAAATAGGAAAACGTGGGGAGCCATGTTTGCCTAGGTCCTCAAAAAACACGGCACATGGAAAGAAAAAAAAGAAAAAAAAAATAGGAATACGATAACAGGAAACAACTCTGACAATCTTTCGCATTAATTCAAGGCAATTCACAGATGATAAAAAAATAGGAAAAACGTGGAGAGCCATGTTTGCCTAGGTCCTCAAAAAAAAAAAAAAAAAAAGAAAAGGATAACGTCTGACAATCTTTCGCATTAATTCAAGGCAATTCACATATAAAAAAAAATAGCCATGTTTGCCTAGGTCCTCAAAAAACACGGCACATGGAAAGAAAAAAGAAGAAAAGGATAACAGGAAACAACTCTGACAATCTTTCGCATTAATTCAAGGCAATTCACATAATAAAAAAAATAGGAAAACGTGGGGAGCCATGTTTGCCTAGGTCCTCAAAAAACACGGCACATGGAAAGAAAAAAGAAAAAAAGGATAACAGGAAACAACTCTGAGAATCTTTCGCATTAATTCAAGGCAATTCACAGATAATAAAAAAATAGGAATACGTGGAGAGCCATGTTTGCCTAGGTCCTCAAAAAACACGGCACATGGAAAGAAAAAAGAAGAAAAGTATAACAGGAAACAACTCTGAGAATCTTTCGCATTAATTCAAGGCAATTCACAGATAATAAAAAAATAGGAATACGTGGAGAGCCATGTTTGCCTAGGTCCTCAAAAAACACGGCACATGGAAAGAAAAAAGAAGAAAAGTATAACAGGAAACAACTCTGACAATCTTTCGCATTAATTCAAGGCAATTCACAGATGATAAAAAAATAGGAATACGTGGAGAGCCATGTTTGCCTAGGTCCTCAAAAAAACATGGAAAGAAAAAAGAAAAAAAGTATAACAGAAACAACTCTGACAATCACGGCACATGGAAAGAAAAAAGGTCCCTCAAAAAAGAAAAGTATAACAGGAAACAACTCTGAGAAACTTTCGCATTAATTCAAGGCAATTCACTGATAATAAAGAAATAGGAATACGTGGAGAGCCATGATTGCCTAGGTCCTCAAAAAACACGGCACATGGAAAGAAAAAAGAAGAAAAGGATAACAGGAAACAACTCTGACAATCTTTCGCATTAATTCAAGGTAATTCACAGATAATAAAAAAAAAATATAGGAAAACGTGGAGAGCCATGTTTGCCTAGGTCCTCAAAAAACACGGCACATGGAAAGAAAAAAGAAAAAAAGGATAACAGGAAACAACTCTGACAATCTTTCGCATTAATTCAAGGCAATTCACAGATAATAAAAAAATAGGAAAACGTGGAGGGCCATGTTTGCCTAGGTCCTCAAAAAACACGGCACATGGAAAGAAAAAAGAAGAAAAGGATAACAGGAAACAACTCTGACAATCTTTCGCATTAATTCAAGGCAATTCACAGATAATAAAAAAAATAGGAAAACGTGGAGAGCCATGTTTGCCTAGGTCCTCAAAAAACACGGCACATGGAAAGAAAAAAGAAGAAAAGGATAACAGGAAACAACTCTGAGAAACATTCGCATTAATTCAAGGCAATTCACAGATAATAAAGAAATAGGAATACGTGGAGAGCCATGTTTGCCTAGGTCCTCAAAAAACACGGCACATGGAAAGAAAAAAGAAGAAAAGTATAACAGGAAACAACTGTGACAATCTTTCGCATTAATTCAAGGTAATCCACTGATAATAAAAAAAATAGGATTTCGTGGAGAGCCATGATTGCCTAGGTCCTCAAAAAACACGGCCCAGGAAAAGAAAAAAGAAGAAAAGGATAACAGGAAACAACTGTGACTATCTTTCGCATTAATTCAAGGCAATTCACTGATAATAAAAAAATAGGAAAACGTGAAGAGCCATGATTGCCTAGGTCCTCAAAAAGTACGACACATGGAAAGAAAAAAGAAGAAAAGGATAACAGGAAACAACTCTGACAATCTTTCGCATTAATTCAAGGCACTTCACAGATAACAAAAAAATAGGAATACGTGGAGAGCCATGTTTGCCTAGGTCCTCAAAAAACACGGCACATGGAAAGAAAAAAGAAGAAAAGGATAACAGGAAACAACTCTGACAATCTTTCGCATTAATTCAAGGCAATTCACAGATAATAAAAAAAAATAGGAATACGTGGAGAGCCATGATTGCCTAGGTCCTCAAAAAACACGGCACGTGGAAAGAAAAAAGAAGAAAAGGATAACAGGAAACAATTCAGACAATCTTTTGCATTAATTCAAGGCAATTCACTGATAATAAAAAAAATAGGATTTCGTGGAGAGCCATGATTGCCTAGGTCCTCAAAAAACACGGCACATGGAAAGAAAAAAGAAGAAAAGGATAACAGGAAACAACTCTGACAATCTTTCGCATTAATTCAAGGCAATTCACAGATAATAAAAAAATAGGAATACGTGGAGAGCCATGTTTGCCTAGGTCCTCAAAAACACGGCACATGGAAAGAAAAAAAAGAAAAAAGGATAACAGGAAACAACTCTGACAATCTTTCGCATTAATTCAAGGCAATTCACAGATAATAAAAAAATAGGAATACGTGGAGAGCCATGATTGCCTAGGTCCTCAAAAAAAAAAACACGGCCCATGAAAAGAAAAAAAAAAGAAAAGGATAACAGGAAACAATTCAGACAATCTTTTGCATTAATTCAAGGCAATTCACTGATAATAAAAAAAATAGGATTTCGTGGAGAGCCATGATTGCCTAGGTCCTCAAAAACACGGCACATGGAAAGAAAAAAAAGAAAAGGATAACAGGAAAAAAACTCTGACAATCTTTCGCATTAATTAAAGGCAATTCACTGATAATAAAAAGAATAGGAATACGTGGAGAGCCATGATTGCCTAGGTCCTCAAAAAACACGGCCCATGAAAAGAAAAAAGAAGAAAAGGATAACAGGAAACAACTGTGACAATCTTTCGCATTAATTCAAGGTAATCCACTGATAATAAAAAAAAAATAGGAATACGTGGAGAGCCATGATTGCCTAGGTCCTCAAAAAACACGGCACGTGGAAAGAAAAAAGAAGAAAAGGATAACAGGAAACAATTCAGACAATCTTTTGCATTAATTCAAGGCAATTCACTGATAATAAAAAAAATAGGATTTCGTGGAGAGCCATGATTGCCTAGGTCCTCAAAAAACACGGCACATGGAAAGAAAAAAGAAGAAAAGGATAACAGGAAACAACTCTGACAATCTTTCGCATTAATTAAAGGCAATTCACTGATAATAAAAAGAATAGGAATACGTGGAGAGCCATGTTTGCCTAGGTCCTCAAAAAACACGGCACATGGAAAGAAAAAAGAAGAAAAGGATAACAGGAAACAATTCAGACAATCTTTTGCATTAATTCAAGGCAATTCACTGATAATAAAAAAAATAGGATTTCGTGGAGAGCCATGATTGCCTAGGTCCTCAAAAAACACGGCACATGGAAAGAAAAAAGAAGAAAAGGATAACAGGAAACAACTCTGACAATCTTTCGCATTAATTAAAGGCAATTCACTGATAATAAAAAGAATAGGAATACGTGGAGAGCCATGTTTGCCTAAGTCCTCAAAAAACACGGCACATGGAAAGAAAAAAGAAGAAAAGGATAACAGGAAACAACTCTGACAATCTTTCGCATTAATTAAAGGCAATTCACTGATAATAAAAAGAATAGGAATACGTGGAGAGCCATGTTTGCCTAGGTCCTCAAAAAACACGGCACATGGAAAGAAAAAAGAAGAAAAGGATAACAGGAAACAACTCTGACAATCTTTCGCATTAATTCAAGGCAATTCACTGATAATAAAAAGAATAGGAATACGTGGAGAGCCATGATTGCCTAGGTCCTCAAAAAACACGGCACATGGAAAGAAAAAAGAAGAAAAGGATAACAGGAAACAACTCTGACAATCTTTCGCATTAATTCAAGGCAATTCACTGATAATAAAAAGAATAGGAATACGTGGAGAGCCATGATTGCCTAGGTCCTCAAAAAAAAACACGGCACATGGAAAGAAAAAAAAGAAAAAAGGATAACAGGAAACAACTCTGACACTCTTTCGCATTAATTCAAGGCAATTCACTGATAATAAAAAGAATAGGAATTCGTGGAGAGCCATGATTGCCTAGGTCCTCAAAAAACACGGCACATGGAAGGAAAAAAAAAGAAAAGGATAACAGGAAACAACTCTGACAATCTTTCGCATTAATTCAAGGCAATTCACTGATAATAAAAAGAATAGGAATTCGTGGAGAGACATGATTGCCTAGGTCCTCAAAAAACACGACACATGGAAAGAAAAAAGAAGAGAAGTATAAAAGGAAACAACTCTGACAGTCTTTCGCATTAATTCAAGGCAATTCAGAGATAATAAAAGAAAAAGAATAAGTAGAGAGCCATGATTGCCTAGGGCCTGAAAAGACACGGCCCATGGAAGGAAAAAAGAAGAAAAGTATAACAGGAAACAACTCTGACAATCTTTTGCATTAATTCAAGGCAATTCACTGATAATAAAAAAAATAGGAATACGTGGAGAGCCATGATTGCCTAGGTCCTCAAAAAACACGGCACATGAAAAGAAAAAAGAAAAAAATGGTAACAGGAAACAACTCTGACAATCTTCCGCATTTATTCAATGCAATTCACAGATAATAAAAGAAAAGGAATAAGTCGAGAGACATGATTGCCCACAACCGAGAGTTGCTTGACATAAAAAAGTATAATGAATAGCTGCATTACAATGTCTTGGTGTAGATCCTTTTCCTCTTTTCTGACATTTTTCTGTAAGTAATAACAAAATCACCCGAAGGCTTATTATTATAAATCTGCTTATTCCTTAGTTAGTGTCTTAGCGCGACCGTTACGCCCTGTCAATACCTCGTAAATAATGGACTATTCCGTTTTGATCACGAAGAAAGACAGAAAAGAGATTGAGACGCTGTTTGGTTTCAGTGGAATAAAGAAAGAAAGTGAGGGAAAGAGAAAATAGCGAAAGAGAGAGAAGCAATATAGATGAGGCGATAATGCTCTCACGTATTTCTTTAACGTCTGCTTCAGCGAAATAGAAAAATTTTCAGTTTCAAATCTTTTAATATGTACCCCCTTACTGCTTTAAATAATGACCTGCATTCATAAATATGATTGTCATTGCAAGTTTTGTTAAAGCTTTCTATCAAATATTTATCGATGCAAAGGGAGAATTTCTACGAGTATTTCGTAGTTACCGAACTCGTAAGGAGCTTATTTAACAGAAGAATTCTGATTCTAAAGAAAAATAAGATTGGAAAACCGTGAAATTTTCACGTTTTTTATCTGCTAGGTTTTATTGTACACGTTGAAAATACACTTTATGATCAGCATTTTAAACTATTTTCTGTAGAAGGCCTAAGTTTATGCATTTATTAAAACTATACCTCACTTGAAAATCGTCGCCCTCATAAAATCTTGAATCCCATTTAATTTAAATACAGGTACACTATCGATTTTTCGGTATCCATGGTTCCCGAAACTGTTCCGGATTATCTGTTTTGCCGAACCAGCATAGTTACATATTATCGATTCATTAATATACCTCTGGGCCATAATTATGCATATCTCGTATCACTACCGTATTATCAATTGTTAGAAACTGATATTATACTGGTGCAACATACAATTTCACTTGTAGCAATCACAGGAAATTCAAATATTTCCACGTAGTTTTGTCAGGATTAAAAACGTACTGGATCATCAGATGCCTGGAAACTTGTGGTGTAACTGTATTTAAAGATGGATTTCATAAGAGACTTCAAGTACCCACATTTTTACCATAAATTTATCCCTTACATTTTTTATTGCAGCAATAAAAACGGATAATACCGAAATCTGTTTTTTCTGAAGATTTGACAAACGTCGATTGGTTAACGGCTACATCTCCTTGGAGGTCATTGATTGGACTACAAATGTAAATACAATAATAGAATTTTTTTAAAATCTTAATTTTTTAGAGATCAAAAAAATTAATAAGCAAAACGTTTAGAAAAATGTCTTCACTTTGGTTTAAATTTCAGCTATATGTTTACTTTCTGCGATGAAATAAAAAGGTTAAGATTCGGTTTAGTGAACTTGATCGACTCAAAGCAACGGACTAGTTTAGTATTAGGTAGCAAATAAAATTTGTAGTATTTGTAAGTGAATTTCAAAGATAATATTTACAAAAAAAGATTTATTCAACCACATAAGCGCCATTTTGCTCTAATATATTTCGCAATCTTTAAAACCTCATCCCAGAGTTTGGCACCATTCTATGATATTATCAGATTTGAGTGATTTTTAAATGCTTTCAGAGTATTAAAGTTCTTCCCATTAAAAGAATCTTGGTCTGCAAAGAGATGTGAGGTCTGATGTCATCTAAATATAAGACGAAATACTTCCAATAGAACAATAGCGGAAGTTTTTCATTAATAACTGCCTTTAATCGATCCAGTTGAGAATAGTAATTCTGTGAATTTAACGCTTGCATTTAGTGAAGGATTTCATAATACACAATATCCTATCACCCTCTTCCGTTGCTGAGAAGCACTTTGTTTTTGACACCCAGGAACTTTTCTGCTCAAAAAAAAAAAAAAAAAAAACTGTTGTAAAATATCCACTTTTCATCGCCTGCGATAATTCTTTTCAAAAGTGGTACATTTTTTTGCTGTGTTTGAGCAGAGAATCGGAGATAGAAATGCGGTTCGTTAAAATTTTTCCATTAAATCATGAGGCACCCAATCATCGAAGCGATTCACGTGTTTTCAAATGCTTTACAACGCGCATACAAAATATATGAAGTATCTCTACGATGTCCCGTGTTGTGTGACCTAAATTATTTTTAATCCGAATTAAAATTTAGTCATCATGAACGACTGCAGGCCTGTCGGAATGATTTCAGTCTTCCAGATAAGAATCTTAAGCTAAAAAAGGGAGCCGACTACAATCGAGATCCTAGAGTCATTATGAACTCCACGATCTTTTCCTTAACTGCATCTAGGCGTACATGCGGGTTTTAATAGCATAATTATCCTTCTCTTAGACCGGTTAATCGAGTATTTAACCCATAGCTCAGTTATGAATTCATACCTTTCTCAAGGGTATTTGCGCGTATCGAACCTAGCATTCTAATTTCTCATTCAGAACCGCTACCTCTTATAATACCTGTAATTCCATCCTCAACCAAGCGAACCACTTACGAAAGTTATGGCACCATTGCAATGAACAGCACATATCTTTTTTGATAATTGTGCAATGATTATAGCTTTCTGAAAATTAAAGATCCTCAAATAGCGGAAATTTTCCTATGATCACCAAAGTTAAGCAAAGTATAGTATGGTCAGTATCCAGATGGGTGTCCGTTTGGGAATACTAGGAGCGGGTGGTATAATGAATAATGGCTCGGAATTGATAATCGAAAAGCTGAATTCTAATTCCAGTTAGTTTCTTTATATTCACTTACACTGAAATAATCTTAGGAAACATATGACTCCCCCTCTTCTCTCTGCCAGTTATGGGTTTATTACTAAGACTTGTATCGCTAAACCATTATTATCTGAAAAAAATTCTTACTATATAAAAATATTTTTTGGCTTTATATCACCTGCAAAGGGTTGATAAGCCGTAAAAACAAATCAATCAAACGTTTAAAACGAAATCATGTGTTCAAATGGCACCCATTGAGAAAAGCTACGAATTTTACTCCAACCCAATATTATACTTTTATTGTCACTGGAACATTTAAAAGCATTTTAAAAAAAAATAATAATAACGTACTTCAGGTTATCTCTAAAGTCTGGTCACATAGAAAATCCCATTAACTATATTTTTTTTTAACCTTCACGGATTAAACGTGGTTTTGTCAAAAGAAAAAAAGAATTGACTTCTTTTTCTGGGGTATGCTAAAGGCGAAGGTGTACAGATGTAACACGACTTGATTGAATACATAAAGAGTGAATGGGCTAAAATTGACGGCAACGGGGAGTTATTTACATTGAGTTTACGTGATTCTTGTAAAGTTCATCAACCTTTGCATCATAAATGATGGAAATTGTTAATATTTTAATATTGTTAATATTGTTATTTGTTAATATTCCAAATCAATAAAATGTTGAAAATTACATTTCTTGAAATTATGCATTTTAGCCTGTGTCCAGACTTTTGGGACAGCCTTTATTTAAGACCCATTGGTATTAACGGTATATAGTATATAAATCTATAAAAGGATATTCCCCTATAATTGATAATGATAACTTATGTAATATCCTTAATAGATTATTTGTAAATTATCTTAATTGTACGCATCTATACTTTCTTAATGTGCGGGTGGTGTAACGAATATCGGAGTGGAAAGTGACGTCTGCAAGTCGAGTTCAAATTCCGGGTTAATCCATTGTGCTCACTTTCACGTAAATTCAAATGGGGAAGGAATGAAACTGTGAGTTATGGGTTTAATAGCAGGGCTGAATAGGCTCTCTAGCTTTGGATTGAAATTCAGTCGAAGAGATTTTTTGTTTGTTTGTTTTTATTTAAAGCCAAAAATTATTTTGGATTTTAAGAATAATTCTTTTTCATTTTTTCGCGAGAGAACATTTCATTAACGATGATTTTTCTAGATACAAGTCCTACTATTTAATCCATAGCTGGGAGAGGTGAAACGAGATCGATTCATACTTTTCCCAAGGGTATTTGTACGTAAGGTAATATAATGAACCCGACTGAAATTCAAACTTAACTCTCAGATTTCTCATTCCGAGTTGCTAACCATTTTACCATCCACATATTCTCGGCTGAAAAGAATTAAAATACTGAATTCCAAATCGTGGGATGGCAACAGGAAATCACTAAATTATCTTTACCAAGAAATCATCGAAAATCATAAATAATAAAGAAAAGGAATTTGTGGAGAGCCATGATCGCCCATGTCGTGAAGAGAACAAATCAAATTATCTTTGCCAAGAAATCATTGAAAATCATAAATAATAAAGGAAAGGAATTTGAATGTGATCGCCCATGTCGTGAAGAAAGGCAACAGGAAATCGCTAAATTATCTTTACCAAGAAATCATCGAAAATCATAAATAATAAAGAAAAGGAATTTGTGGAGAGCCATGATCGCCCATGTCGTGAAGAGAAGGCAACAGGAAATCGCTAAATTATCTTTACCAAGAAATCATCGAAAATCATAAATAATAAATAAAAGAAATCAACAGAAAATCAAAAATCATAAAATCATAAATAAAAAGAAAAGGAATTTGTGGAGAGCCATGATCGCCCATGTCGTGAAGAGAAGGCAACAGGAAATCGCTAAATTATCTTTAGCAAGAAATCATCGAAAATCATAAATAATAAAGAAAAGGAATTTGTGGAGAGCCATGATCGCCCATGTCGTGAAGTGAAGGCAACAGGAAATCGCTAAATTATCTTTACCAAGAAATCATCGAAAATATTAGATAATAACGAAAACGAATCTTTCGAAAGTTTTGTTCGCCTACGCCCTGAAAGGTAATGACAAAATTCGATTGATCTTTGCTTTTTAAAAGACATACAACACAGAAAATTAAACAGAAAAATTCTCGGAACTTTTAATTTTTACTAAAAACCCTTTCCGATTAAAAAAAAAAAGTACCACTTACATGTTTCGTAGTAGTGGACCGTTGCTAGTACAGAATATTTTGATTAGTCACCATTCTTTCACTACATTATGCACTTCTTTTATGTAGCGTGTCCCCTAGGACATTTGGCGATCATTTCTCTCCACAATTTCCTATCCTTTCCCGTCTTAATAAATGTATTTCTGTTATCTCCCCTAAGCCCTTCCCAGTCATCCATTTACTCAAGATCCTTAGGTAGGTTACGAATTGTTTTCCGCTGTCCCTCTTGCCTGTCCTGTGAGTATCAAATTTCCCAAGCCCTCTTTCCTCATTATACGTCCTGTAAATTTCAACTGTCTCTTTCTGATGTTAAGAATAAGTGTCCTTTTTGTTTCCGTTTTCTCTAAAACTTCTTTGTTGTTCAAATACTCGGTCCATGGTATTCTCAGTATCCTTCTGTAGAACCACATTTCTATTGCTTTAATTCTCTTCTTCATCTTTAGGGAAATTGTCCAGCATTCACTGTCATGTAGGAGGGTTGATATTGTCAGTTCTTACATTGCGCACACTTGTAAATTATCTACTTTCAGCAACCACATTTTGTAGCCCACTACCTTGAGTGGCTCTTGGGATTTATATTGGGTGAACAAGTAGGAAAAAAGTTATATTATCTCTTCTAATATATATTTAAAGTTAAACTTTCTTAAAATTTAACGTTAATTTTTATTTATTTACAGAACAGAGAAGCAATCCGTATCAGACAAACTAGTGGTCGTGGAAATTATCCGACACGATGATTAGCATGAAGAAAGACGCCAGATAAAATATCTACCGTTTAGCAATGACATGAAAACAACGGAAGGAAACCTCATTAAGGACATTTTCCTGAGTTTGAAGTCTGTTGGACGCAGCTACGGAAAAGATTAAAAAAAAATAAGAAACAGACTTAAGCAGATTATGACAGCTATTTTATTTTGTTTGTTTAGTTTGCTTTCCTTGACTAACAGAGTTTTGTTACGTCTGTTGCGGCATTATCACGAGATTATCTAAATTTTATTCAAAAGTAAGAAAAAAAAATTTTTTTTTTTCGTCGTTTTTCACTTGTTCCACGAGAAATCGTTTTTAATCAACTCTGGAGTGTTTCTTCTCGTATCGATCTGAAATTCGATTTTAGATAGCACGGCCATTTTCCAAAAAGAATACATTTCCCACATTCGTACCAATCAACGGAGATTTGTCTATTGATTCTGAAAAATCTATGACGGCTATTTTGAACCTTAATTTTAGTCTAACAAAAGTGGGCCCGTTTGGGGTCAGCCTTTCTCAGGTGTGCTAACTCCATCCTATAATAAAAAAACAAATTAGGAATGAACCTTATAGACTGCATCTCCTCGTGCAAACATAGAAAGAGTTATGATATAACCTGATGACTGCGGTAATTATTAGTATGCTGTAAGGTCTGTTTTGTTTTAGCTCTCTCCTATGTGCCGTGTCCCTTCAGGACATTGGCGATCATGGCTCTACATAACTTTCCATGTGGCTCTTAACAGTTTTTTCTCTCTTTGCTAAAAATCCCTCGCTCCACCATCGATTCATCCAAGCTCGTCGGGTACGTGGCTCGCTGCTCACCCTTATCTCTCATGCCGTTAATATGCCCCATGAGGGTTAAGTTTTCAAATCCCTTCTTCCTCATTTTGTGCCCAAGGAATTTCAGCTGTAGTTTTCTGATGTCGTTTATTTTAGACTTTCTTGTTACTTTCTCGCTCCTTCCATGGATTTTGCCGTACCATTCTGAGGAGCCACATTTCTGCTGCTTCCAGTTTTGTTTCCTAATCCTCATTTACTGCCATAGAAGACGATGGATACTACATAGCAATCCAGCACTCTTTTATTAACTCCAAAGTTTTCATCCTAGATTCTCCACATTTCCAAGTTTGCGTGATAGAATTTCATGGAATGCGGCATAGTGGCTTCGGTTTTTGGCAATCTTCAGGCAACTGAAAGTTTTCACGATAAATCTAGGCTAAAATAGATTTATTTGAAGATCCTAAGTTCATCCAAACAATTTGACAATAAATCGTATGCATATATATATATATATATATATATATATATATATATATATATATATATATATATATATTATAAATTAATTGATTTAAAATATGTTTTTCCAGTTCTAACCAGTTTCAAATGAAAGCTAAAAGTTTAAAAATGATATATATATAATATATAAAATATATATATAATATATATATATATATATATATAAATATATATATATATATAAAATATATATATATATATATATATATATATATATATATATATATATAAAATATATATATATATATATAAATATATATATATATATATATATATATATATATATATAAATATATATATATATATATATATATATATATATATATATATATATATATATATATATATATATATATATATATATATATATATATATATATATATATATATATATATAAAGATATATATATATATATATATATATATATAAAATATATATATATATATATATATATAAATACGTATACTTTCTTAATATGTATATATAGAAAAGTTTCAAATTAAAAATTATAATGTTTTTATTTTATGAAAGTATTTATTTATATATATATATATATATATATATATATATATATATATATATATATATATATATATATATATATATATATATAAATAAAAGAAAGACAGTAAGATATATAATCCGGTGTTCTTATAGATATTTTTTTTTTTTACAAAATAGTGCTCAATGTAAATTTACAGAGCATTAATATTATAAATTAATTGATTTAAAATGTGATTTTTGGCTACACAGTTCTAACCATGTTTCAAAACATTTTTGAAACATGGTTAGAACGGTGTAGCGAAAAAACATATCTTAAATCAATTAATATATATATATATATATATAGTTATCCACAGACTGTTTCGCTGTATCACAACTCGTCAGTGTGGATTGACATGCGATTGCTTTAAGCCGGGGTTGAAAACCAGCATCAATGGGAGTCTCTCTCACTTAGGCTATCAGCGCAAGCAGCGGAGAAAGGAAATTTTTAACGCATTATATACGGGATATAAGCATTCCAAGCTATCGGACTGCTCAATTCATAGCGAAGAGCTTGTATATATATATATATATATATATATATATATAGTGTAGGAATCGTTCTTTTATACATGTTTCATTAAATGTGATGGACAAGGAAAATTTTATTTTGTAAGTTTTTTTTTTATTTTGTTTTTGTGTTTCTTCTTTAAGAACAGAGTGTGTAGAAACTGTTCGTGGTGATTCCCGTTCCAGACAATTTCGACTAATTCTTCAGCCCTTTTTGCAGGAGGTACATTGCTAGTATAGTTTTTTGTTTTTATTCTGTGCTCTGTTGCATATTAATACTAATTTCATATTGGGGTGCCTAGCCGGTGATTTCAAAGCATGCTATGTAAAATGTAGATCTGGATATTTTTAAACTAAAACGTGCTTGAATTATCTTTATAAAATGACTTATCTACACTTACTGGTGTGGGGAGATGAGTATGTTGAAGTGATTCAATATCAAACTAAGTTCACTAATTTGGTAAATGTCTACTTAAAGCGCTTGTCATGTGACCAATTTATTATATGGATCACAATCTTGGATATATAGACTATATTGGTGGTCTGAAGTTCCAATAGGTTCAGTTTCTACATTCGCTTAGTTCTCATAAAGGATAAAATGAAAGAATTCTAGAAAAAACAGAATAAAGACATAACAAAATTTTCGTTGTCCATAAAATTCAATCCCATTCACACACAAACACGCACAGAGAGAGAGAGAGAGAGAGAGAGAGAGAGAGAGAGAGAGAGATCTACAAATCAACAAATTCGCCCTTGCATGGAGTATTGCTGCCATATATGGTCTGGTTCTCCTTCTGTTTGCCTCGGGGTTCTTGATAAGCTCCAGAGGCGGATATGCAATGTAATTGGCCCTGCCCTGGCGTCTCGTCTACAGTCACTTTCTCACAGACGCGCCGTCGCCTCCCTCTGTCTGTTCTACAAATACTTTCATGGAAATTGTTCCGATGAGCTGCATTCGCTGGTTCCCAGACGTCATGAGTTCCAGCGCCTTACGAGGCTGGCATCCCGCTCTCATCCCTTCACTGTCGAAAACTCCTAAATGTAGCCGTCTCTTCTACTCTAATAGCTTCATGTCTCGCACCTCTCGCCTGTGGAACTCCTTCCCTATTCCTGTTTCCCTGAGAGCTATAATCTCCAGCTATTCAAGTGTAATGTCAATCGACATCTCAGTTGCCTTGATCTATCCACTACCCTCATCCTTTCTTCTATCACTCCTATCTGATCTTGCTCTAAACTTTCTGTAACCCCTTGCGTCCTAGTGGCTTCCCGCCTTGCTTGGGGTGAAATGCTTAAAAAAATATATATAAATTATTTATTATTATGAAAAAGAAGACTTTACGATGTCATGGTGATAATTTACTTCTATGGAACCGAGATTTCGATCTTAATTCACCAGACCGTACATCCAAATACATTCAAATATTTGCATTGCCTTTATATTGAACTCTCTGGATTATAGCCTCTTTGGAATTATCCATACGGATTAACAAATAATATATATATATATATATATATATCGATTCTAGCTAGAGGCAACCGGGCGTCTAGCCACACTGATGAGCTCTGATACAGCGAAACAGTCTGTCTGTGGATGACAATATATATGCTCCTGAAAAATTTATTTCGGTTGAGCTCTCTGGGGAGGAAGTGTGAGTTTGTAAATAGTGACTATTACGGCTAATAATGAAAGATTCCTCGGTAAATCGAATCGAGTTCTCTCAGTCACTGTAGGTTTATCTAAAAATAAATACGCTTAAATTCACGTTCATCCCTACTGTGTGCCAACGGCTTCGTGGTAGAATCCTCGACTGGCGCCAATTCAGTCGGGTTTCGATCTTAGCTAGAGGCAACTGGACGTCTAGCCACACTGATGAGCTGCGAAACAGTCCGTCTGTATATGACAATAGATATATATATGAAGAAATATAGTTTAAGGCATGCTATATTTATGGGATAAAGTGCTTAATATCAGACATAGAGCGTATGTAAATATAAGAGTGAACATTGAAATCAACACTCAGAGGCGACAGACTGTTTTATGCTTTACGCAATCGTCAGGCCAACTATACACACACACACATATATATATATATATATATATATGTGTGTGTGTGTGTGTGTGTGTGTGTGTGTGTGTGTGATAATATATAGTTTTAATGTATGCTATATTAATATATGTATGGGTAAAAGTACTGTGTCCGGGATAGAGAGTGTGTAAATCTTAGAGTGGATACTGAGGTCAACACCGAGTGGCAACAGTCTGTTTCATGCTTGAACACAACCTCCATCCTTCAGATTGCATTCAAGCATGAAACTCGATGTTGACCTCAGTAACCACTCTCATATTTATATATCTAATGTAAAATTTCATTGTGCATGCTAAGGTTGTCACAAAGAATTTATTAAAAAAACTAATGCTAGTAATAATTCTGTATATATTTATGCCTATATGATAAATATACCATGTTAATTTCAGCTAAGAATATTTATATTTTACTAGAAATATTTACAATAACTTATCTGGTAATGTGCATTTTTACTATGTAATTTGTATTGCAATTAAAGATGTATAATATTATAGATATTGATATCTATGCTATGATTTCAAATATATTCAGATTACCATTAGGCGTTAGAAATAAATAAGCTCAGAAGAGAAACAATATATAGAAATGGTATTGAGTGATTGGAATAAAGTGTTGCAAATTAGAAAGAAAAAAAGCTTAAGCGTGATCATAGAACAATCAAGAAAAAAATTCTAAACACTGGCAAGTTAAAAGAAAAAAAAAGAAGAAAATACTAGTTTTAAGAATATCACAAAAGAAAAAAAATATTTCAACAGAGATTGCGGAATGATAAAAAAAAATGAAATCGTAAGCATTGACAAAAATCAAAACTAAAAAATATTGGCTTTAAGAAAAACAGTTTTGAGAAAAATTAAAATGATAATGAGTAAAGTGGATTGACCACCAGGAAATATTTGAAGATTTGTTTTTTAATGCAAATACATAAATGAAGAATATTAGCTAAAGTTATAAAAACAACCAAAATACAACCTTTAAGTATCACAAAGGGAAATAAATAAGTTCAACAAAGAAGTACGCGAAAAACCGAATTGTCAACTAAAAGTTTTACTAATGACTGAAAAGTTTCATTGAATGGACATGATAACTAGTCTAAAACTTGGGTTCTTTATGGAAATATTCGAACAACACATGCAACAGAAGACAACAGTTGGGAGGTGGAGTAAGGTTCTTGGAAAGTAACATTGGCAGTAAATTTACAGGTCGCTTCAAAGTTGAGGATGGTTATAGAAATGATATGACTTTAAAAAGAAAAGAATATTGAAGTTATTGATGTTGTTAGAAATCGTTAAAAAGTTTGAACATAGAACAATATGAAAAGAAATTGAAAACATTGGCAAGAACAAGAAAAAAAACAGAAAAAATATGCAAAATATTAAGAACATTGGCTAAAGACATGAAATCAACCAATTTCCCACCTTAAACTAAACATTACAAAGAGGAACATATGTCGGACGAAGAAGTGCAGGAATACTAATTTTTCAAAGATGAACTTCATTGGATGGACGTAATGGCTGAGCTATTGGTTGGAAATAACCAACATATCTTAGAAGACGACACCTAGACAGGTGGAGTAATTTTTTGGGCTAGTAACATAATAACAGTGAAATTACAGGTCCCTTCAATATATAAATGCAATGAAAATATATTTTGACTGGTACAGGTCACAAGCGAAAAGGTTTAAGCTAAAGAATATATTTGTGTAAAGTTGATCACCATCCATTTTCCAAAAGAAAAAAAGATTTCAAAGATACAAAATGGATGGAATAGGATCAAGCCTAACCAATTAACATTAACAAAAAAAAGACCAACATCTATATCAATTTAAACATCCTTTGGGAGATTGCATCTCTGATATAAATGGTAATACGTATGTGGTTTTACAACAACTACTATGGCGAGAAGGCTTACGTTTCACTGGAACGATCATAGTTCAATCTTAGAACATTTAAAGGAACACTCATGTCC
Source organism: Acanthosepion pharaonis (assembly GCA_903632075.3). Lineage (NCBI taxonomy): Eukaryota > Metazoa > Mollusca > Cephalopoda > Sepiida > Sepiidae > Acanthosepion > Acanthosepion pharaonis. The sequence goes on along the minus strand of CAHIKZ030000399.1, from coordinate 663,316 downwards.
ACATTCACAGTTTAGACAGATATTAATCGAAAATACACCAGTGCTTCATCAACATAATAATAAACTTAAAATTCTTATATAAGAGAACTGCAATTTCTTCGCGTGTATGAGTGAGAAAAAAGAGGCAGGGGAGAAAATGAGGAGAAAAGTGTAAGTGTAACGTAGCTTTGTGAGGAAAAGTGTACGAGTCACGTAGCTTAGTGAAGAAGAGTATACGTGTCATGTAGCTTGGTGAGGAAGACGTGTGAATGAGTAAGAGAATCATTTTGAAGCCCTCCCCCGCTTCGTGCACTGTTGCCGTTTCTTACTGCTTACCTGGTCTGGTGACTTTGCTTATATACCCTTCAAAGAGATATCGCAGCATGTTTTTTTTTTATATATATTGTCGACAGGAACGTGATCCATTGGTTGAAAAATGTTAAATATTTGTTTTCAAAGGATTAATTTGGTAAGCGGAAGGATGCGCAGATCCTCCGACTCAGAAACCATTTTTTATCATCTCATGATTAACTGTCTTGGGGCTTATTTCCGTCTTCGCTCCACGGTATTAGTGGTAGTAGTTGTAGTAATAGTAGTATTAATGTGGCTATGGTTAGCAAAGCGGCTTCAGTTCTGTATAGCAAAATTAATTAAGTAAATACCTTCGTTAATAAAGCTTTCATTTCGTACATCTTTTGTTCTTGGACATCAGAGAAATAGTTTCTCCTTTATTTTCTTACGATGTTGAAAACGTAATGTTGAAATAAGCAAAATCAGAAGATTTCTCAGACTCGATGGATTTCTTTATTAACGGAGATCGACGAACTGCAGATAATCATCATTTTCTCTATTGTTTTCATAAACTTCAAGAATGCCGGGGTTTTAAGAGATTATTATTATTATTATTATTATTATTATTATTATTATTATTATTTTTGTGTATGTCCTGTTTCCTATGTTGTATCCTGTAAAGCTGAGTCCAAACTGTGGTCCTTATTAGGCCCTATAGGAGAATTGTCATTTAATTAATAGTACTTAGTATATGGGATATTCCTAGTAGGGTGTGCTTCTGGACAACTTCTATGTTGATATTACCTATGACACTGTTAGTAAAATTGTCCATTCCTTTTCTCGCGTGGCCCAAAGCTCCGATTACAATTAGTACAGTCTCAGTCTTTATTCCCCACATCCTGTTAATCTCGATTTCCAAGTCCTTGTCTCTGGACAATTTCTCGATAATTTTCATGGAGCTGTTTCTCTCAGATGGTACTGATATGTCAATAAGCATACACTTTCTGAATTTCATATCTTCTTTGATAATATCAGGTCTTCTGGCTTTTATTTCCCTGCCACTTTGAATTGGCATATCCTAGAGGATAGTTACATCGTTATTTTGGGTAATTGTGTCTGGTTGGCGCTCATGGTTTCGATTTTGTACTTCTTGCATATCTTCCAGTGCACATATGTCTTCTTATGTCTGTGGGTACATTCATTTTTTGCTAGTTCCAGACATCCTGAGATAATATGGTCGACAGTTTCATAATATTCTCCGCAGATCCTGAATTTCGGGTTAGTCCCATCCTTGATTATGTGACAGTGATAGAATTTGATTGTGATATCCTGAGCTGGAATATTATTATTATTATTATTTTCTTTGATTTCTGGCGTGTGACCTAAGATTAGAAATGGCATCATGACACTTTCCACAAAAAAATTACATAAAGCCCTTCGTAAAGTATGGGCTGTACTTGTCAGAACAATTTTTTGTAGGCATGGACTTCCAGGAATCCCTTCAATTAGTTTACTGGAATCTCATAACGTTCGACTGAACAGTCCTGCAAAGTTATCGTAAGAAGAACTGATAGTCTCCTGAACCTTTTCTTTATTATTTGTGAACAGAAATGACTTCTTAGGAAAAATAATGATATGCTCGCCAGGTACAGAAGATATAAACACACACACACACACACACGCACACAAACACACACCCTCGTATGTACATGAGTAATTCCGTACATTAATGGTAAAAAACAAAACAATTATTTTACGAAACAAAGAGGTATTTTCTTTTTTACCAATGCCCTTGATTCGAGAGAAATTTTGGGAACATATTTTAAATATTAAAAAACCAAAACATTAATCCGAAAATTCGAGTCATGTTCTTAAATAGCCTCGTCAGATCGAGATTTTTATGTGCATGTCATGAACCGCGCCAAACCCGTTCAGAAATATCAAAATTGTCAGCTCTATACAACTATTTTCTAGGATCAATGTTTTAAAATGATTTTGATCGCGTAAAGCTTGGCGAAGATCATCCTACTTCGAGCATTGTAGAATGGCTTTACATAGAACAGTACCAAGTGACATAAACAACACCCATTGAGGACTTTCAACAGCAGTAACAAATAAAATGGATATCACATGTAACTCTAACAGAAAATAATGACATAATCGAGACGTTAACGTTCCACACTACTTAAAATAAAAGGTTAGGAAGGAAACGCGCATCAGTAATGGAAAGAGCATTAACAGCTACTGGACTTGAGAAACCCAGGAAAATTGTTGTAAGAGAAATATTGTATGAATTTCACCCTCCAGCAGTACTGGCTTTTCGGTCAATGAATGTTGAATATTTCCTTATAAAGAAACGACTATTACCATTACCATTAGAGATGAGGATGTCAGATACTACACTTTGATCCCAGTCCGATGTCCAGGGAGTGAAGAAAAGCTTAACTCAAGTAGGATTGGCTGTTCGGTCAATGAATGCCGAATGTTGCCTTATAAGGAAACGGCTAATATTATCATTACCATTAGAGATGAGGATGTCAGATACTACACTTTGATCCCAGCCCGTTGTCCAGGGAGTGAAGAAAAGCTTAACTCAAGTAGGATTGGCTGCTCGGTCAATGAATGCCGAATGTTTCCTTATAAGGAAACGGCTAATATTACCATTACCATTATAGAGCTAATGCTTTAATTTAGAATTCAGTTATGCCTACAACTCTGGCTACCGACTTATTCATCCACGCTCTCCCCCACACACATACACACTGACATATATGTATTATATACATATATGTGCGTGTATGTGCCTGTATGTGTGCGTGTGAGGAGGTGCACATACACCTTAAGTACTAAAAATATTCGGCAATTATATAATACTATTCTAATACTTCCCAGTTCATAAATGTTTTTCTACCTTTTGATATTATTGTTTTCCCCTATTCGATGGAGTTGCGAAAAATATTTGCATATTAACTTTTTAATCGAATTCACATCAAAAAAGGCAATAAAGCTACTAAGACACAAGAGGTCACTGGGTGCGGAGGAATTAGAAAACAGAAACATTATATAGGGACGAGACCAACACAAGTGTGATCAGGAAAACGGTAGATAACGATTGGCATGGCATTTAAATTTTTGAAGATCAAAGTTTGCCGGAAAGCACTGAGTCGGAAGAGAGTTCCACAAACGAGAAGTGAGAGAAAAGAAACGGTTAGCATAGAACTTATGGTTACCAATTCAACTATAAATTTATGAGACCTTTTTGTTGATCTAGTACTGTACTTAAATTCATAAAATCTAGGAACGATAGCGAAGAGCTCATCCGAACACTTACCATGAAAGTATTTGTAGAAAAAAACAGAGGGAAACAACTATACGGCGGTAAGAAAGTGATTGAAACCGAAACGCCAGGTAAGGACCAATTAGTGATTCTTCTTTAGATTTGATCCAGAATCTCTAAATATATAGCAGGAGCACCGGACCATATGTGTCAGCAGATTTAGATATAGTACGACACAGTGAACCAAATTTCTTAGCAGCAGACCTAGCAATGAATACAATATAGTCTTTCGAATTCATCTCAGCCGAGAATGTTAACCCGAGAAGGAGCAACGAGTCACTCTCCCGGAGGTAAGCGTTAGGTAGAAACGGGTCTCTCAGATGATTAATAGAGAGCAGTTTTGTTTTGGCGGCGTTAATTTTAACAAGCCATTCTATGATCCAGTTAATAATAGACCGTAACTCATTTTAGACCAGCCGCCAATTTGACCTTATCGATATGATCTGACTTACTATCGAGACAGGGTTTAAAAAACAAACAAACAAAAAACGATGTTTTTCTACAGACAGTTGAAATTCTTACATCGAATGCTGCCATTTTTCATTGCTGGAAATAATGACGAAAGTTTCCAAAGAAGCCACCATGAAGATATTGAAGATAATGTTTATATCATTAATGTCATTTGGAACTTACCAAAGAACTTAATTAATGTATTTTGGCGCTGAACGTGTAAGCAGCTGTTTTATATCGACATTGATACAGGTAAAGCGATTGCTTAATATATATTTACCATGTTGTATCGTAAAGTCTACATCACCAATACGTGGGATCGGTAATACAGACTATACCATTTCACGTTCAATTTGGGACTAATCAAAAGCATTTTGAGACTAAGCAAGTTCATAATGAAATAGCCAAGTTCAAAATGGAATAGTCAAATTCAAAATAGGACAGAGCAAATTCCAAATGGGATAATCAAATTTAAAATGGGGTGTAGCAAATTCAAAATGGAATAGTTAAATTTAAATTGGGACGTAGCAAATTCAAAATGGAAAAGACAAATTTAAATTTAGACAGCAAATTCAAAATGGAATAGTCAAATTTAAACTGGAACATAGCAAATTCAAAATAGAATAGTTAAATTTAAATTGGGACATAGCAAATTCAAAATGGAATAGTCAAATTCAAAATAGGACAATGCAAATTCCAAATGGGATAGTCAAATTTAAAATGGGATGTAGAAAATTCAAAATGGAATAGTTAAATTTAAATTGGGACAAAGCAAATTCAAAATGGAATAGTCAAGTTTAAATTGGGACATAGCTAATTCAAAATGGAATAGTCAAATTCAAAATTGGACTAAGCAGATTCAAAATGAAATAGTCAAATTCAAAATGAAATAAGCAAATTTGATTTGGGACTTAGCATGTTCAAAATAGATTAGGAAATTCAATTTGGGACTGAGCAAATATTTTGCTAATTTTCATGATAAAATAATAACGTTCAACTAAACTTTATTATTGAAATGTTTTATCTTCTCGGAGAAATCAATAAATAAATAAAATTCATGAAAGGTGTATGTTTTTTGGATACAACTTTCAGCGCTTAAAATCTCTCACTATACCTATCTTTTTTAAACTCTGTCTTGTTATATTCATTCAGTATTTTCTTGCTGCTTTTTCTTAGGTCTTTCGAGATTTGCCCTGTTGTCCCGCAAATCATTTCATTTTGAATAACTCTCACTTATTCTCTCTTTTTAACACTATATACAGTCTATCAATCTCCTTCTTTCTTCTTCTCTTCTCCCTGATTGACTTATCAATTGCCAGAAACTCTAATTTTGACACAAATTTATCCGTTCAAGAATAGCCTCTTGTAAGGAATTGATAGCAAAATCTACGCAACGCTGCGATTTTTAATTATTTCATTTACCGCCTAGTTGATTTTTTAATCCATGATATTTGTTTATTGAAACGCGCAGATAAGTTCGAAACATTTTTCCATGATGAATCTGCTTAGTCCCTATTCAAACTTGCTTAATTCATTTTGAATTTTGAATTTGCTACGTCCCATTCTGCACTTGGCTGTTTCATTCTGAATTTTTTACGTCCTATTCTAAACTTGGCTATTTTATTATGAACTTGCTTAGTCCCAAAATGACTTTGATTAGTCCCAAGTTGAACTTGGAATAGAGTAGTCCGTATATTCAATCGCTTACATAAAGACTGATCACTTATTTACTAAACTTCTGTTTTGGAACAGTGGAACGTTTATGAGGCACCTAGTGAAGATTAGTTCGCTAATTACGACAAGGTAGTAGCAAAAATATTTGATTTTATAAAACAGAAATTGTTGATTATTTCTTGTTCTGCGTATTTAAATCCCATGCTATATTCATTCTTATTCAATACTTACATATTTGCCTTTAGTGGCTGGCAAAACGGATACATGCATGGCGCATTTGTCCATATGGGTGACACCTGATTGCTGGAGCCGATCTTACTTGGATATGACGAGTCTTGACACTTGTACTGTATATTTCTACATCGGTCTCGCTCGGAAAAATGTTAAGTAGCCCAATTAATTTAACGCCAGTGTGGAGGATGTGTTCCTTCTTTGCATTTAGTGTTTGCGACTTTCTCACTCGAAGAAATATTAACCAGTCAAAGTAATTTAACGCCAGAGTGGACGATTCGTTGCTCGTTTCTACCAGTTTAGCAGTTTGATTTTTTTTTTTTTCATAGACTGTTTCATTTGATCCTTATAACGAAACATAAAGCAACTGCAGAGTCTTTAGCCATTGTTGGCTTTACTAGAGCGGGAATCTGACGTGTTCCATCGGTGTTTCATGATTTTGGCTTCGATGGTGTTGGAAGGAAATACAAAATTGGAGACCTAATCCTAGTTAATGCTAATAATTGATCGGAACCTTTGCTGAAGGAACTTAAGTTTCTTAATATTTCGGTTGCCCAAGGTCGATGTCTTGCACCCTCTGAACAAGGTTAAAATGATGATAGGCTCGTACAAAATGTACCTACTATAACCTCCCCCTTCCCCTAAAAACACTATAGTAAAAGTACCCAAAAGCAAGATAAGTATCATCTATTCTGTTTTATCCATCATTCCAGGGAGTTGATTTTTCCAAGATAGGCTAAATAGAAGAAATGAAGTGGGAGTAGATATACTTACAGAGTAGGAGATTCAATATTCAAAATACTGAGTAGCACACTTTTCTATTCTAATTAGACGTAAACATATCCAACATATTTCATAATGTTAAATTAACAAAAAAATTCCTTGTAGATTAAACAGTCTCAAGAAAGTTTCAGAAATTACTTCAATAACTTGCTTTCTAGAAAACTTTTTTAACGAAATATTTATTGACGCCTCACTTCAATTAATCACTTGTCAAAATCTTGCATTAGATTAAAAAAAAAATCTATCTTGATAAGATCATAACATATGAAAAGAGATAAAGAAATAATACGTCCTAACTTTTGAAATGAAGTATTTTCATTATTCTAAGCAATTTTTGTTCATCTCTTTTTATTGGTTCGTGAAACAGAACGATAAAAATATTATTAAATTAATGAAATACAAACAATAGAAAATACATTTCTGAAAAAACACAGACAACTTTGAGTACGATTTTTACTATTATTACAAGGTAATCAACAAAAATAACGAGGAACGAAATCGGGAGTGGGGTAGAATTAGAGATAAGAACTACGTCAGGGATTAAGTCACCTTTGAGCCAATAATAAAATTGGCGTCGAAAGAACATGTTACGGAATTTTGAACCCTGTTCAAAGCAATTTCTAGTTTTAACTCTCGGAGTTTAACGTGAATCCCGTCGGCTATATCAGCCAGAAGTATTGTAATATGAAACAGACGATGTACTATGAAAGTAAATTTTCGAAAAAAAATGAATCGAATAAAAAATAAGATGCTAATCGAAATCTATTTTAATGAATTATTTTGTTATAAAGTAATTAGATACAAGCAGATGTTTGCATATCTACTCTATTAATTAAACAATTTTGCGTACAGTTTTAGCACAATATGCTGTAATTTTCTCATTGTAAAAAAACAATAGAAAGACTGGATTCATTCAGATCGTTTTATATATATATATATATATATATATATATATATATATATATATATATATATAAATATACACACACACACACACACACATATATATATACACATATATATATATATATATATATATATATATATATATATATATATATATATATATATATATATATGTGTGTGTGTGCGTGTGTGTGTTAATCGATTGTGGCTCATTCTCCCACACACTTGCCTCTTCTTGTACGAGCACGTTAGCGTTTTATCTAAGGCATAAGCACAAAGTCTACATAAATACACCCGAGGAAAAAATCATAGTGGCCGGGGAAGCATCCTCCGGGGCGAGTTCTTCCCTAAAGTAGCGGATCTTGGAAAAAATCTGTCAGAACGGAACTTTCTTCTTAACAATAGCATATGAAGGTAATTTAGGAGAATTGTTGTAGAGTTGAAAATAATCCATCGTTAATACATATATATATATATATATATATATATATATATATATATATATATTAATAAATATAGATATTTAATCCCCAACCGCTCGCACGACTCAGAGTTTCATGCAAAACGCAATCTTCAGGACTATTTAATCATATATATTTAATAGCTCTGCTGTATTACATTGAGGACTGTTTTATTAACACCAGCACTATATATATATATATATATATATATATATATATATATATATATATATATATATATATATATGGTGGGTAAAAAAGTATTTAACACATTGGTTTTTCTTACATATCGCAAAAAATAACAGATCAATTTCAACGAAACTTATCGGAAATATTTAAACGAACATTGTCGATCAAAACATAGAAGGAAAATTTAAAACCACTGTTTTGAGAAACATTTATTACCAATAAATAAAATAACCCATATGCAAAAGTATTTTATGGCAATCTGTTTTATGTGTGAACGCAAACTTCAGGACATCTGTCGTTGTTTGGTGTTTACCTAAGTGTCCACTTTTATATTTGCATACGATTCGTATGTTATATCCCTGACATTGACATGATAAAATATAGTTTCATGCTATGCTATACTTACGGAATAAAGTGCTCAATCTCAGGAATAGAGGCTATGTAAATGTAAAAATCATCATTAATGTCAACACCAAAAAGCAACAGTCTCTTTCATGATTAAACGCAAAGCATGACCTGATTATTGCTTTTAGGCATGAAACAGACAATCTACGCTTGGTGTTGACTTCAATGTCCACTTTTATACGTATATATATATATATATATATATATATATATATATGAAAAGTGTAAATCTCCAACTATTCAAATGTAAAGTCAATCGACGTTTCCAGATGCCCTGATCTATCCCCTATCCTTCTCTTCATCATTTCCTCTATCACTCCACTTTGCTCTCTGTAGCCACTTGCGTGCTAGTGGCTTCCCGCCTTGCTTGGAGTGAAACGCTTAAATGTGCGCATGTATATTTAAATTTATATATATATTTAACTTCATATACATGCAGGCATGGACATAATATAGACATACAGAATGGAAAATGTGGACTAACTTAAGAACAATATATATATTAAATTAGCGTCCGACAAAATAAAATTACACAAAAATGTTATGGATGATTCTAAAAGTTGGTGTAATACGGGATAATTTTTTGTATGTGTGTGTCTGTGTGTGGATATCAGTTAATGAAGTAAATATGTATACTCATGCAACCACGTATTCTTCGATATGTAGCTTCCTTTAATATTATATATATATATATATATATATATATATATATATATATATATATATATGAAGAAATATTTATTTATTGCTATAATTATGGGATAAAGCGCTCAATATCAGAGATAGTGTGTAAATATAAAAGTGAACATTGAAGTCAACACTTAGAGGCGATAGTCTGTTTCATATCAGATGCAATCGTGGTGGCCTGACGATTGCGTCTAGCATGAAACAGCCTGTTGCTTCTAAGAGTTGAATTCAATGTTCACTTATATATATATATATATATATATATATATATATATATATATATATATAGTCAAACCTAGAGAGTTTGACAAACCTACAAGGTTTCATCTAAGTGGATCGCCAGGGAAAGCAGGCTAAAGGGTAAAAGAAAACTGTATATTTATTGGCGATAAATAAAATTCTTGGTCTTTTGTTTATCGCCTATAAGTATACAGTTTTCTTTACCTCTTTAGCCAGCTTTCCCTGACGATCCGCTTAGGTGAAACCTTGGTAGGTTTGCCTGGCTCTCTAGGTTTGACTAGGTCTGCTCTACTTTTGTATTGAGCACTTTAAGTTAGTTGATTACTCGTATCGGGGTTTTTTTTCTTTGGGCTTTAGACCTGTATGCTGTACGATTATTTTCGACAGACGTTCATGTTCATAGCTCTTTCTTTTTTTTAAAACCTTTTTTTCCTTCGGGATTGATTAGAAAATCAAGAAACCGAAGGTTTTCCTGAGACGAGTGTAGCTACCTATATATATATAAATATATATATATATATATATATATATATATATATATATATATATATATATACATATATATATATATATTTGCTTACGGCCAGAACACGTTGAAACACCGGTTCTCGTACGATCACTGTCGAGCCTAATCAGTACCTAGGTAGGTGACCGATTGCGAATAGGAGGTACTGTAAGATTGGATGTGCGGGTGGGGCAATGTATAAGGGCTTTATATTGGAAATCGGAAAGAAAAAATTAACTTTACAAATAACGTGGAAAAAGTTACAGATAACTAGGAATATCCCTGATTTTCACAAATTTTATAAGCAGGCGTGTGCTGATAAAATTTTAGTGTGTAATGATAAGGAATGATTTTAGAGAACCTTTATTGAAAGAAACGAGACAATCTACCTCATAGCCTACCTTAACCAATTAAAAACATGCCTTAGTCTTTAATTAAATTCCAGTACGAAATTCTTCTGGGAATAAAACTACTGTTTCACCCACCGAACGTGCGCGTGTGTATGTGTGTGTGTGTGTGTGAGAGAGAGAGAGAGAGAGAGAGAGAGAGAAAGAGAGAGAGAGATAGAAAGAGAGAGATGGAGCATAAGACAAGGAAAAAGAGTGAGTGGCAGAAAGAGAGGAAGATTAAGGACAGAATTAAAGGAAATAAATGTAAGAGAAAAGAAAGAAAAAAATA
>CAHIKZ030000399.1:632500-647500 GCA_903632075.3 Acanthosepion pharaonis | reverse complement strand
GATGTCCAAGCGCACAATCCTTAATTTGGTGCATGAGGACATTCGATGCAAGTCATACGTGTATTGGAAATGGCAGTTCATTTTGCACACACACACAAAAAACAAAACAAAAAAAAAACAACGGTTGCTCCGAGCAAAACGTTTACTGAGCAAATTTAAAACAACCAGATGAATCTGATACGCGGTTTTTTTGTTTTTTGTTTTTTGTTTTTTTTTTTTCAGACGTAAACAAAAATTCAACTAGGATCAAAAATCTGAACTGGAGATACGACAGATGGTTATATGCGGATCCTTCTGGTTTTTCATGTTATGCAAATTAGTTTCCCACATCTGCGATGGTTTTAGGATTGGTGATTAGTGAAGGTCACATCAGGTGACTCTTCTTCTTTCAACATAGTCTTCGGTTGAATGCTGCTCGCTATACTAAGGCACTGGACACAGTTATGAAGCCCTTTTATGCGATGAAAGGCTTTATGCAGTAGGACCCTGCACCGGCTGAGAAAACTGAGGTGACTCAAGATTGAATGGAGTTCAATCTGCACAACATCATACCAAACATGTGGCTACCTAACTTGCCATATCTAAATCCCCTTGGCTATTACATGAAGGGTGTTGTTGAACGTGAGAGTAATCAATATTACCCTAGTAGGACTGATTGCCTAAAAGCTACCATTACCTGAGTAATGCCTATATCAAAACAGATCATGTGATGAGTACATGTCAACCATTTTGGCGCCACCATTGCAGCTGAAGTCGTTTACATCGAATAAACATGTAATGCAAGCATTAAGGCGTCTGTGTACCAAGTGTTTTGTTTTGTTTTAGTTGTTTGTTAGATGTTGTTTTTCTTACGATCTTCAATGTGTCCCCAAATATCTCACGCACATTTTATATATGATATATAATATTAAATATACGTGAAAGAAGACACACCCATGTTTATAATTGTTTGCAGTCATATTTCATAACGATAAAATGAGTCAGTAACTAACTAAATCACGACGGGAAGATAAATTGACATATCGACCTCACACACCTCGTACATCCGCAAAAGAAAGAAAGTGCCGACTATTTTAAACATAACCTTACATAATTCTACTTACATGAAAAATAACAGTCATTCCTTTTCCTCAAAAGTAATTTTGCTAATTTCCGTTATAGATTTATACTGACAGCTCATACGATTAAAACTAAAACATACGAGTTTCCCACCCTTTTTCTCTTTTAACGTGCCAATTATAAAACTTTTTGCATTATTATTATTAGCATTATTATTATTATTAGTAGTAGTAGTAGTAGTAGTAGTAGTAGTAGTAGTCTTTTCTGTTTAACTAATATATACTGTATTTCTTACTATTTTGACTTACGGTCACCACGCGTTGAAACACTAGTTCCGGTACGATCACCAATTTAAGCAATGGTGAGCCTGGTCAGTACCTAGATGGGTGACGACTTGGGAATACCAGGTGCTGTAAAATTTGATGTCCAGTTTTGTAATGGATAACGAGTCGAATGAGAAATCGGAGATCTGAGTTCCAATTCTCGCTAGGGTTATATTGACGTGCGCAAATGACCTTGGGAAAGGTATGAAGTCACCTTTTGTACACCTAGTTAATTAATATGATTTGTAGCACTAAACCGTTATTATCAAAAAAATTCTTATAATCTAAAAATATTTTCCGGCTTTAAATAACCTGCAAAGGTTTGATAAACCGTAGAAAACGAACTAATTGCTCTTAGAATTTTCATTTTCTATTTTGCTTATAATACCCCGACTTTTTTCATTAAAGCGTTCTACTAGATTGGCGAATAGGTCTCAACTTTTTACTGTTGACCTAGCTTGAGTTCTATCTAGAAGTTTCTTTGCTAGTAATTCTCTCATGTGGAGCACTGTTTCAGTTTGTTGCTTTCCTACCAAGTAAAATCTTCAAAAATTTAAATGCAACTCCAATCGACCCCTTTTGATTTTCTGAACCCTATTCTTATTGTCGTTTCTCCTCACTAAAGTCTTCTCATTCTCTTTCACTCCCAGTAACCCCTTGCATCCTAGTAGCATTATCGACGTACTTGGACTAAAATGATTAAATCTATAGTCGCAGTTTATGCCTTGCCGGCTCCTTAAGTAGTTTGCACCTGATGTCCGTCTGGTCGACCCAGCTTCCACATATTTCCAACATCAAAACCCCAGTGCCTGTCCCCTACTTCCTGTATTATATATTATCTGGTTGATTGCCAGCGCCGAGCTGCTCCAGACAGTACAGAAGCCAGCAGTTCTGTGTTTATACCCTTCACAGGAATATTTTCCTCATCACTAAATTTAGCTAACAAAATGTGTAGCCAATATATATATAGCCAGTATACTTCGTGCGCCTAGAGGTGGTTTCGTTAGCCATGAATTCTGCTTATTTATTGATATTTTTCTAGCCTAGTTTTATGCTTTAAAGGACTTCATTGACAATGTGCAAACATTTTGCAAATCAAAATCCTTTCAATGCGTCAGGGTAAGTGTCTGCCTTGAAAATCAGCTTTCGAAATACAGCTTTTATATGCAGTTGAACACTGCAGTTGACAAAACGAAAGAAAAATAAAATAATCAAAAAATCTGAATAAATAAACAAATTGACAAAATACGAAAGCGCAAGTAAATATAATAATAATAATGAAAGACAAATAATTAAGTAATCAATAAATAATATTGTAATATGTAATATTGTAGTAAGTAATATAAAACATTAAGTAATAACGAGTAGAAAGTTAAGAAAATTATAAAATAGTTACAAATACCCAGAGTCGGACGCACAATTATTTCATCTCAATAACTTCGAGAATAACTTTTGAATAACTGTTACCGTCCATCCAATAAACATTAGCATAATACAATACACCTTATTACCCATAATGCACCATTGACAAGCATATATAAATAGTCAAGCCAAAACATAACACATATGTCCTGAAGATTCCTTTCAAGAATGAAACAGACTGTAGCCGCTTGGTGTTGACCTCAGTGTCCACATTATATTTACATACGCTTTATTTCTGAACACTTTTACCCAAATTATATAGCATACCATCAAAGTATATGTCATTATATATATATATATATATATATATATATATATATATATATATATATATATATATATATATATATATGAGTTTCAGATCAAATGCAGATAAAATATATATCGGAATGCAACAGGACTATAAGATAAAGAACAAATAAAAAATACTAAAATTCTTTTTTTGTCTGTTTTCTCAATTTCTGATGAAGCTTTTAATAAAAGTAAGACATGTTAGATTGATAATCGTTTCTTATTTGTTCTTTATCTTATCATATATATATATATATATATATATATATATATGTATGTATATATAATAAAAATATCTATAAGAACACCGGTTTATATATCTTACTGTTCTTTCTTTTTTTTACTATAAAATATATATACATGCATCTCTCTCTATATATATATATTTATATATATATATATATGTTAGAAAACTATCCAGGTTCACTTTTCTTCCTTTAAGTAATGCGTCATGAGGCTCGACCGAGAGAAAAATCCCGTATGTGAGAAAAACTTAAAAGGAACAGACTTTTTTTTTTTTTTTACATACTTGTTTCTCGCTTATTCAAATCAACGAACGTTAGGGAGCAAAAAACCCGTAATTGATCAGAATTTCTACTATTGTCTTTAACATACTGTTGCACTCTTATTACAATACAAACCTTGTCAAAGGAGGAAGATATTAAAGACAAAAGAATAAGTATAAAAAAACAGATATCTAGCTAAACAACAAAACAAACAGTGCTCAATGTCTCTAGAGATAAATTAAGTCTGAGCTGTATGAAAAAACCGTGCATCGAATTTGCATCCCTATTCCCCATCATAGAATGCTGGATAAAATTTCAAATATATATATATATATATATATATATATATATATATATATATATATATATATGTATATTATCCCTACTAATTATCAATATTATATATATATATATATATATATATATATATATATATATAAAATGCTCAAACAATAATATTCCATGGTTATAATTTATTACATTGGTTTCGATCCAATTATAACCATGGAATATTAGTGTTTGAGCCTTTATTATATATATATATATATATATATATATATATATATATATATATATATATATGACACAAACTTATTGTACCTGCGATAAAAATCTGAATTCTGTTGTTATTGTGAGTTTAAAAAACACAATATGTATGGATAGTTGTTTATTTGTACAGAAGTTCAACTTTAATATGTTTTTCGTTGAACAAGACTGAGAAATTTTTTTTGTTTCATTTTTGTTTTCCATGTATGCACATACATTTTCTTTTCTTTTCTGTCTTAATGAATGTAAAAATTGTTCAATATTTTGTTGATGCCCAACGCTTTCGGTTAAACAGCAATTTTCAAGGATTATTTTTTGTCAAACTGCTATAATAAATGGTGCGTAAGTGTTATTGTAGACGGTATAAATTTGCTGAAAATAAGCATATTTTAATTTCTAAATACAGCCAGTACATTGCGCCCATGTCAATAATTAGCGTTATTAAGAGTTTGTTATATATATATATATAACTAGCAGCATGGCCCGGCGTTGCTCGTGCTTGATTCAAAAATCGTACGACTCATACAGCAATCGCTATCACTTCACTTAAAAATTTTTTGCCCTTCCTTGCCTTTAAAGGAGTGCCTTTTGCCGTGCTGATATTGCTACATGCCTTACTTCTTGCCTATCTCACACTGCGAATTTTTTCTAAGCTCTATGCTAAACATTAAATCTGTTACGAAAAAAGAACTAAACAAAATGAACACAAAACGATCAGCTTTAAAAAAGCACTCGTAACTGGAAGAACCGAATGAAAAAAGAATGTTAACAACAAATACTTTTTAACACCCAACCCAGTTCTGCGGAATCAGAATCAACGTTGAGTTTAAGCAAGCGAATGAGCCAATTGGAGTAAAGTGCCATGCAGATTTAAATTTTTCCCACTTGTGACGAATGCAGCTATCGATTTTTTTTTTTGCATGCTAACATGCTAGTTAACAATCGTCAACTGTTGGCTCTCACGCTGGCCAATAGAATCTTCCTGCCTATTCGTGGCAGCCAGCTATAGGCTCTCACTCTGGTCAGTACAAAATGGCTGCAAACTACATGAAAAGTGCCGTAGAAGAATGAAAAAATCGATCATTTCCACTACCGATGGAAATTGGGAAATGCAAAGTCGGTCTTGGCATTCCCGCTAACTTGGAGCGTGTGTATGTAAATTTGGGTTCAAATCCGTCGAAAATTGCGCCCGTGCATTCGTCACACACACACACACACACACACACACACACACATCCTGCCTTTTATAGATAGAGATAGTGTAGTATTGAGGAAGCAGCTATGTTTTAGGATGTAGTGATTAGGGAAGCAACCATTGTTTAAATTACAGTATTTTTGGATGAACCTATGGTTTATTATCTAACTACTGTCTCACACTGAGGCGCTAATAATTTACGCAGTCTAGGTTGGCAAAAGGCCATAAGTATGAAGCACTCAGTGAAGACCGCACTTACTACATTAATATTTGGGTCACGTCCAGCTACTTCCAAACAGTTGAAACATCCGCATTTCCCCCGTGTTTGAAAGCAAAAGAGAAAGCGGCCGTACATTCGTTACACACACACACACACACATCCTGCCTTTTATAGATAGAGATACCTTTGAACTTTGATAATTTTTTATTAATTGTACATATATATTCATTAAGAACGGCAAGGAATTGATATTTTTTCTTTATGTTAGCGAAATTCATTCTTCTTTTTCGTTTATATCCTTTATTCCTTCTTTTTAAATCGGTATCACCTCAAGCAAGGAAGTTCAGACACTAATATGCAAGGGGTTACAGGGTTTGAACCTATTAGGAACAGAAGCATTAGTAATGAAGAAAAAGAGAAAAGAGTAATCAGGAGGACAATAGACACCGATTGACATTCCATTTAAAATTTTGCAGATTAAAGTTGGCTGGAAAGCAAGGAGACACGAGGGAGTTCCACAAGGGTGAAGTGCGAGATAAGAAACTGTTAACATATAAGTTACGGCTAACCCTAGTTAGCTCAACTATAAATTGATGATCTAATACTGCCAGTCTAGTATTGCGCTTAAATTGCAATTATTCTTTCACAAATGGGATGTGGCAAGACTCTAACTGCTTTTTTCGCGACTTCCACGGTAATTATTCGGACGAACTGCATTCCTTGGTTTTGCCAGTTCTAAGCTTCACGGCTCACATTGTAGCAAACTGACTTAATTCCCTTCGTATTCCACTGGTGAGAAGTTCCACTTGAACCACTGCTCTGTGGAATCGACTCCCATGCGGATGTTTCTCCGGTCACGACAATCTTAACTTGTGCATATCTAATGTTAACCATTATCTTCCCCACCTATCCGCATAAACTGTACCTCTTAATCTGTAATTCTCTGCATCAAGTGTATGTATCGGGCCTTGTATAGGGTGAATCTCACTGTAAAAACAAAGTATCCTCAACAATATGTTCACATTTTAGACGTATCTGGGAAATCCTCGTTATTTAAAAAAATAATTTAATATTCATTAGCAGATGAAATTATTCTTATAATCCATATGATTCAGTTTATTTAAAACTGAAATATATGGATATATCATAATAATATCAAATGTTCTACTATTTAACCCATTGTTGTGGGTACGTATGGACATTTAACTTGGTCTGACTTTTTACGGATTATAAACCTTTTGTGCGTTTAAATAACGCACAAAAGGTTTATAATCCGTAAAAAAATCAGATCAAATTAAATGTCCATACGTACCCACAGTAATGGGTTAAATAGTAAGTCATTTATCTGGGAAATCATCGTTATCGCCTAATATCACTTAAGGCGATATTCACTCGCAAAAAGAATTACAATTCAAATTATGTTTCGGCTTTAAATAACCCACAAATGGGTTGATAATCCGTAAAACAAATTAGAACAAATATTCTCACGCACGCCTCATCTCTCCCTCTCTCTCTCTTTATATATATATATATATATATATATATATATATATATATATATATATATATAGATATAGATATACATATACGTGTGTTTGCGTACGAGCGCGAAAAGCAGTGTTGGGCGAAAAACAGCCATATTTTTATTTAATATTTTTACGGTTGGGCATATTTTTCTGGTCTCTGGACAAAGTTATTACAATTTTTTAACAGACTGTCGCGGCTTGGTTTTGACCACAGAGTCAATTTTATATTTATATACGTTCTATCTCTGATATTGAGCGCTTTTACGATTAAATATTGCATACCTAAAATTATATTTTTTTATCATATATATATATATATATATATATATATATATATATATATATATATATGCATACATATATATATAAATATATCACACACACACATATATATATATATATATATATATATATATATATATATATATATAGAGAGAGAGAGAGAGAGAGAGAGAGAGAGAGAGAGAGAGCTAAATAGATAGATAATCCTTTTCTACTTTTCAAATTTGACCATTTATAACGGTAACTAGCTAATCCCTGTTGGAAAAATATTTCTCAGATGTATTTGCGTCTGTTTAATACTCACAAAGCCATTTACACTGTATCTATGCTAGGCCGACCTTAGTTACAGTTTCTGGGAGAAACGTCAAAATCTGGCGAGATTAGTAGTTGAACAAGACCAGTTCGGTCAAATCCAATCTAATGCCTTTTGAGTGTTTTTGACATTCATAAGCCTTTATGGAAACTGAAAATGACCAAATTAGGCACATTATGTTCAAATTATACCCAGAAACCAGAAGGATGGCCAGAAGCAATGAGAAATTAAATTTTAAAAAGAAAAACTACATATACAGGTTTATTCAAAAAGAAAGATCAGATTCGCAAATGCTACGAGACAAAAATACATATGCATAACTGGAAAAGTTATTAAAATAAATAAATGATTTTCAATCTTGTTTAAATGCTTCTTTTTTTTTTGAAATTTTGTATAAATTTAAATCATTTAATTCGAGGGTGACAAGAAGTGGAATACCGTTTCGATGTTTGTCGCGCAACAAATGGTGGCCATGTTGAGGACAAACAAGCTGAACGACCTTTAACCTTTAACTTTTAATTTTTACAATCCAGTAATATGTTGAAGTTGAATGTGTTTCTGTCTCTGAGCCTTTGTTTTTATTAAATTTTCGAAATTTGCTCCTTCTTTTTGTTAGTAACCCTATATATATATATATATATATATATATATATATATATATATATATATGAAATTAGAAAAAGCGGAGACTTCATATATGATATATGATAAAATAAATTGGTAATCCTTATGGATAATTCCAAAGAGGATATAGATCCGGAGAGCTTTACTATCAACCATTACACTTTCATCTTCTACGTTACCCACTCCTCTATATCTCACTATAGGGATATATCTCCGTTCCTCCCTCTAACTTTCTTACTTTCCTCTTCCCTACCCTTTTTTGAACGTATTTTAGAACACAATTTATGTTAATTTTCGCTTTTCGTTTTGTGCTTGGAAGAATTATAAATCCATTTATTGTTGAAACCGTTTGGTCTGATTAAACGAAATCGAAACCTCGTTTTCACGAAATAAAAATATTACCATGGTTTTCTGAAGTCTCCGCTTTTTAATTATATATATATATATATATATATATATATATATATATATATATATATATGTGTGTGTGTGTGTGTGTGTGTGTGTGTGTGTGTGTGTGTGTGTGATTGGGGTGCGATTGGTGAATAAATTTACTTTTACTATTCAAAGATATTTTTGTGTAATTTTATTAAATATATCTGTTAAAATTAGATGTCAGTGTTATTTTCATTTTTTACTTCATTTAGACGACAGTTTATTCATCGCACCTTGTATATATATATATATATATATATATATATATATATATATATATATATATATATATATATAGGATTAACACAAATTCAATTTCTCAGCTGATTGATGTAATATTCAGAAGCTCTACTAGGTTTCCGCCGATGGTCGCTTGTAATTGTTCAGTGCACTCTTCAAGAGGTTTCAGCAAGTTACTGCCGTTTTCTCATTTTTACCGTTTTCTTTATATGCACTTTCTCTTAATAATACACACTAACATATTTTCTAAAAACTTAGCAAAGTCGATAAGAATCATACCAAACCAACCTTCATACAATATAAATTGCTTTCGCTTATCAAACGAAAGAATCAATGAAACCCAAAACAAGAAAATAATTGTTTTTTTTTTCTTTGTTTATTGAGTCGTACATGGAATGTAACGTCCACAAATATCGCCTCTTCTTTTCACACTTTTCATATGTACACATAAATTTTTAAACTGTACAAATTATTTTTAAAACCTTTTTTTTTTAATATATATTTTATCTTCGGACTTTATTGCATAAATCAGATTTCATTTAATATATAGTCACACATCAAAAATTGACAAATCAAGTCTAGATTAAAATCAGGTGCAAAGAACCAATGATCAACTCAAGAGTCACTATCATTTTCTCACTTGCAGTTTGTTCCATTCATCTATGTCTCGGGCTTTTTGATGTGCAGCAATACATTAGATAAATCAACAGGTGCCGGGGAAAGCATTATATACATACATATATACAAGATTTTCTTTATATAATAATTATTCTTTGTCCATAAAATAATTGTGGATATGTATAGCTGCTGCTGATGCTGCTTGGTTTATTCTCGTTACTTGCCACACAAGTTTATTTTCCGAGATTTACAACCATTTTTGTCAAGCAAACAATAACATTTTAGCCCAGTTGTTGATGTACAAAACCCTCTATGTTGAGGATATGAGATACGTTAAACAAAAAAAAAAAGAGGGATATCCTTAAACTCTTCACCGTGTTCACACATCGAATCAGAGACAATTCAAAACTTTTCTTTCCGTAGTAATAAGAAATCTATTGAAGGCAGTATTTATTTCTCTTTTCTCCTGTTTTAATGAAGTGAGGTCTATTTATACAATATCTCTGACTTCTTTCGGTAAGGCATTCTGTGCACACACGTCATAGAAAATCGTCAACAAGCATTTTGCACCACTGTTCTCTTTAAATATTATCGTCTTGTTTAGTATCTTCATCCTTTATTGTTTCGCTCAGTACGTTTCGGCTAATACTTTCTTCGACCTTCCTCGGGTGTATATCGCATTCAGTAATCTGTGAACAACTATTTTATGTATGATATATTTACTAGTTTACCCGAAAATTAATAAAATATAGGCCTCCGGCCATATCACATTGAAACATCAGTTCTCGTATGATCACCGAAAAGCTACATGAAGCCGGATCAGAATCTAGTTGAGTAACCGCTTGGGAATACTAGGCGGTGTACGCTTGGGTGTGCGGGTGGTGTAATGGAAAACGGCTCGGAATTGGAAATCGGAAGGCAGAATACCAATTTAAGCTGTGTCCATTATATTCCTTTAGGCAAAAATATCCCCGGCAAAGATAGGAACCTACCTCTTCTCACGCCTCTCTATGGATTAATTAGTAGGACTTTATCATTAAATCATTATTATCTGCCCCCAATTTTTTTTTTTTCAATCTAAAAAATATATTTCCTGGCTTTAAATAACCCGAAAAATTTTGATAAACCATAAAAACAAATCAAGCAATCAGTCAAAAAATATAACATTTGTATATCTACACGTAACTACATTCTCGCAGGTAATAAAGTTCTGTTTTTTTAATCATTAAAGGTAAAACTAAAGAAAGCTAACAGGAAACAAAAGAAATAAAAAAAAGCTATTTATTTGAAACCTTCTAGTTGCTTACTAATGAGATATTCTGTTGTTATGGTACACAAAACTTTTAACTTATTAACGTCTAGTAGTGCTTCCTATCACCATAACACTGGAATATCTCATTGTTAAGAAAGGGAGAACAGGCTGCATGACTGATAATTATATAGTTTGATTGTTTTATAGTATAGAAAAGTTTTTTTTTGTTTTTTTTAAACTGTTTGTTTATTCATTTTTGTCTGATTTTTGCCACTACTTCAAAAAAATTCCCAGGTTTGATTGACAAAGATTCATTCTTTGTACGAAATTTCTATAAATGATATAAAAAATAGTAGACAAGATAAGGAATTCAGTGATTTCACAATGCGATGTAAACATCTAATAAAGGCTTGAGACTGCATCGGCCGAAATATAGTGATCGAAATTTCCAAAATAAGGATACGATTTCAAATAACTCATTGATTAATGACAATGTTTCATCTCAGAATTTTAGACAGTTACTATAATATCCATAATTTGAAATCCATGCCATCACGTGCTCACATTTATCAAATTTTTTGACAGTCCGAAAATATCACATTACAGAATCGCTTCCGAATTAATGACAGAATTCTTAAAAAGCAATGAAGTAAACGCAGTAATCGCATAAGAATGTTTTAATATGACGGAATAGAATCAGTTACGTTTATATTCCCAAATTATTTGATTTTTTTTATAGTTTATTGGACGATGTACCATCTGTTGCTATAACGTATTTAATTTGTATATAATTTTATAATAAAATCTATATATATTAAACATTTTACATAATGGGTGTTTTTTTGTTTTTTTTTAGTACGGCCCCGTCAAATATGTGTTATTATGGTAGATATTGGATCGAATGGAGAAGGATGGGTTCGTGTGGTGATTAAGAAAATTGTTAGAATGAATGGGTCGCGAATTGAATTAGCTAAATAGTCAGGACTGACTAGATTTTCCCTACTTCCTCTTCAGCCTTATTAACACGTATAAATGCTAAAAATAAACATAATTAATTTCCAATACAACTTGATTTGATTTGATTTAATCCATGATTCCATTTGTAGTACAAATTGATTTAATCCCAGTTATTAGATCAAATCAGACCAGATTTGATCTCTCAGTTGGTATTTACTTATCAAAACCAAATCCATTACAATTCTAAAGAGGATCTTGTTTACTGATATTGTATAGTACCGAGTGACTAAGAAATAGAACAGTGTACTTAGCCTAAAACATTATCGTTAGAAACTTGATTACATTTTTATTTCTAAGAATCGACACTGCATAATAATTATTAATTACTAATTACTACTAACCTCCGCCTTTTTACACTGAAACCTGTAAGGAATTATGAGTCTTTTGTTTTCATCACGAGGTGCGAATTATAACTGATAAAGTCAGTTTCCATTGTTTCACCTTATTATTCCACTTCTTGGACTATCTTCCGAATTCGTTCCATAATATTTCCGTGGTGTCAAACTTCTTTTCTGTCTCTAGAACAAAATGTAATTGTTTCTCCAGTTCTTCTCATTAAGGGTTTGTTTTGTAATCCTTTCTTTTTTTTCTTTTTTTACTTAAAAAATTCTGTTGTGGTAATTGTGCCATATCTGTTGAACTACTCTAGTTCACGCTTTTTTCTTCATTTTTACGGGTTTGACATCGAGTAATAACAGCCACTATCATTAATAAACCCCACTAATTCAATAAATTACATATTACTTGCTTAACTGACTTGAATCCATCTGAATATTTATTTATTTTCTGTCTCTTTTAATCAGATTGTTCTATTATTATGTTCATGTAATTCGACAAAGGAAAATAAAAAAAACGTTGTAATTACCAGTTGCATAATTAATATGGTACAAAAAAATAATCGAACTGAAAGTGAATTTTAAAATTAAATCATTGACAAAAGAAAGAAAAAGTTAGGGTGATCTTCAGGTACAATGGGAAAATTAATGTCTTTTCGATTTTCGACTATAAAAACCGGTATTTGAAACTTACTTTCTTACAATTATCCGTAGTTGAAAGTATGTAGTAAAATTAAAAATGGCGCCTTCAAGTAGTGAAACACTTTGATGTATTTTAGAAGAATCATGGTTTTAATCACTTTCATTCATTTTATTTTGCCGCTCTTATCACCAAATTTATATTTTATATTAACGTATTTCCTATGCATAAATCTCATTGTTGTTTTTACGATTATATTTCTTAAATTTTATTAAATATTACAGTTCTTCAAATTAGACACGGCATTTTTGCGTAACAAGGTCGCCATCGTAAAGAATTTTAGATTTTCTTTCAATTATGTTTGCATCATATCGAGCCAAAACACAAGACACATGGCCTGAAGATTACGTTCGAGTATCAAACAAACTGACGTAGCTTCGTATTGACTACAGTGTCCACTTTTATATTTAAATACGGTCTTTTACCCATATATATATATATATATATAAATATATATATATATATGCGTGTCCCGTACTTTCGGCCTTGTGCCACATGTAAGCCGCGCTTAGAAAATCAATATATATATTTGCGATGGGTAAATTGTCGCTACATTATATTTTAATTTTCGTACATACGCGTTGTTGTTTTTTTATTATTTTATTTTTTTGACTGCACAATATACTAGGGTCTAATGGGCACCATCTATAAGAAAAGAAGCCCCATGACGCAATTCACTCCGCCAGAATTTTGGAAACTGCATGGTGTACTGCTTGGTATTCGGGCCGGAAGCTCCAATACGAACATTTCAGAGTGTTTGGGTGTCAATCTGAGGACAGTACAGAGGATTTGGAAAGAGTTGGATGAGTCTCATATATATATATATATATATATATATATATATATATATATATATATATATATATAATTTGGCTACTCATTTTCAAATTTAACCGTTTTCTATCTAGTTAGATAATTCCTGTTACAAAGCACTTTCTCAAATTTAATAACTCAAAAACAAAGGATTCGCGGACATATTTTCTTGTTTGGATTTGGGGAACACGCCGTAAAATTTCGCAAATGTATTCTTGATACACCCTGTATATAGCAATATCCAAGATGCATTTCACCAAAAATCGGTCGACAAGTTTAATAATAGAAGATAACGTTTTTATGGCGAAATCCTGTCAAACCATGAAATGAAGGTCGTCCTAAACAGGTTCTCTTCCAGTTCCCTTCACACGAACGCTGGTGTTCCCCAAGATTCTATCCTGGGTCCTACGCTGTTTCTGATCTTCATTAACGATCTTCCTGATGTCATCAACTCCCAAATTGACATCTACGTTGACGACACTACTATTTACTCCTGCCTTAATAGTAGATCCGGTATCGTTGACAAAATTAACCTAGACGTATGCCTCGAGAAGGACCTCTAATCTGTGGGCAGGAAATGGCTTATAAACTTTAATGCCTCTAAAACGAAATGCTCTCAGTTACCCACCATAGAGAACCCTCCCTTCTTCCCATCAGGATGGCTGATGCCTAACTCCACGAGATCGCCTCTCTGCGCCTGCTTGGTCTCACGCTGTCCACTGACCTGAAGTAGAACAACTACATTAAATCTATAGCTTCATCTACTGCAAGGAAAGTTGGTTCTCTGTGTTGCGCCAGGTTTTTTCTGGCCTGAGTCCATCCTTCGAATCTACAAATCTACCATTCGTCCTTACATGGAATACTGGTCTGGTGCCCCCGGTGTTCATATTGAGGTCTTCAACAAAATCCAGAGACGGATATGCAACGTGGTTGGTCCTGATCTGGCACCCCATCTGCAGTCGATATCTCACAGACGTGATGTGGCTTCCCTCTGTCTTTTCTACAAGCATTTTCGTGGCAATTGCTTCCCAAACCTCATGAATTTAAGTGTGCTTCTAGATTGGCATCTCGGCCCCACCTTTTCACTCTTGAAACAGTTAAATGTAGCCATCTCTTCTACTCCAACAGCTTCTTATTTCGCACCTCCCGTCAGTGGAACCCCCTTCCTATCACTTGGTTCTCTGGTAGTTATAATCTTCAAGTATTCAAATGTAATGTCAATCGATATCTTCTGATGCCTTGGCCTTGATCCCTGTCCTTCTCTTTAACCTTTTCCAAAAACA
>CAHIKZ030000399.1:610000-630000 GCA_903632075.3 Acanthosepion pharaonis | reverse complement strand
AAATAACTGAAACGGCTGAAAATACTCGAATTGCTTGAACAACATAACCTGAAATTCGGATTGTTTATCCACAATTTTCATCACAATACACAACACAATAAAAATTAAACCATCAAACCTTGTCGATAGATAGATAGATAGATAGATAGATAGATCTTAGTGAGCTTTTGTATAAGTCTGCATTTATGGAAAAGTTACAGAGCATGGATGTCAGTAGAAAAATCTCAATCCATCAAACTGAATAGCTTAATTCTTTTCAATAGGAAAAAGGGGAATCAGCTGACCGAGTTCAAATCCAGGCTGAATCTGCAGCATTCACTTCGGATTTTGTACCATTGGAAAAGGCAATAACGCAATTTATTCTGCCCGCCGTAGTCAGGGCTGGATTATCTAGCTTTTATAATGCAATCAATCTAGAAGGATCCTACCCCAGCCAACACGCCATGGACCAGTACTGCAGGATAAGTCTCATTACACTCCATGATTTATGGACATTAGGGAAGGCCTGACTCCTGCAGCGGGTTGAGAAAAAGCTGATATATTTGGCACAGCATATATATATATATATATATGGACAAAGTCCGACAATTTATTTTATTAAAGACATTTTTATGTTTAACGTTCTTTTTTATAGATACAAGTATTTAAGTAAATGCTGTTTATAATAAACAGTATTAAATAACCGGCCTGAATGTCCGAGAAATTTTCATAGAAAATATTCGTCCTTTGACAGGATTCGAACCTGCAACCTATACGGAACCGTCATTTACGCTGACGTGCCTTACCAATCGGCCACAAAGGAGCGTTCGGTAGGCAAGGTCGAATTTACTGCTTATAAACTTCAATCTTCCATGAATCTCGTACATTCATAACTGCTCTGGCGTATCAAATGTAAACAAATGACGTCATATATTAAGAAATGGACAAAGTCCGACAATTTATTTTATTAAAGACATTCAGGCCGGTAAATGTTATTTAATACTGTTTATTATAAACAGAGCATTTACTTAAATACTTGTATCTATAAAAAAGAACGTTAAACATAAAATGTCTTTAATAAAATATATATATATATATATATATATATATATATATATATATATATATATATATATATATATATATATATATATATGCGTGCGTGCGCGTTTGTGCTTGTGTGAGAGAGTGTAATGTTAGGTTCAAAAACGATCTAACGTAGTATTAAGCGGAATGCTCGTGCACCGATTCAAAACATTCGCACTTCGCTTATTCATAATATTAGTATTGTAACTTCAAATTTGACACAGGACAAGAAAGCCATACCATAAAGAAGGAACTAGCCCTCAGCCAAAACAACTCGAAAGTAACTTCTTAAATATGTTCAGTCGAACGATACGAACTGTTTAGATCCCAAGAAAATACACAAGGTTCAAAACAAGTTCATGTCATCTATGATGGTCCACAGGATCAATGCCACTGGCTACTAAGATACGGTGGCCAAGTTTTGGAGCAAGGTGGTAAGAGTGCGGACACCAACTCTGTTCCCAGCCACATAGCCTTCGTGACCCAGGAGAGGTTAGCCAAGTATTTTCACGCTCATGTCCCCATGAAAAGGTAGCCTCCTAGATCTATTGGTTTTAGTCTCCTGCACTACTACATCTGGGATGTCGATGTTAAGGAAACCATCCATTAGTACAATATCAATGTCTCAATGAAAGCTGCCGTATTGGACGTGATGTGATGGGCAACACGAACGAAAAACCACTTGATCCGAGAAAGCAGTCACTGCCAAGGCCTCAGTGAGTCTATTCTCAGGATTGCTTGCTTTATTTTTTTAATCGGTATTACCCCATCCAAAGCAGTAAAGCCACTAAGACACAAGGGTGTGAGAGAATTAGGAACAGAAACAATAATAATGAGAGGGAAGAGAAAAGAGTAATCAAGAAAACAGTAGATAGCGATTGATATTGCAATTAAATTTTTGCGGATTAAAGTTAGCTGGAAAGTTTGGAGCCGGAAATCATAGAATTTACGGTTACATCTAGCCAGTTCAACAGTAAATTGATGAGATCTCGACGCCAGTCTAGTAATGCATTTAAATTTTTAAAAAATGTCTAGGTACCATAGCGAAGAGCTCATCCGAACAATTACCATGAAAGTATTCATAGAAAAGACCCAGAGAGGCAACATTACGGCGGCGAGAAAGTGATTGAAGCCGAGCCGCCTGATCAGGACCAATAATATTATTATTTTATTTAATAAACATTTCTGGGTTTGTTATATTTTTTCAAATATACTGATAATTTTTCTATTGATTATCTTAGCAATTCTTTACATCGTAGTGTGTTCGCAATTATCTGGGGCACACCATTTTGTGTGTGTGTGTGTGTGTGTATGTGTGTGTGTGTGTGGCTGTTGAGCATCTCTATTCGAAAAAATACATTGGATCTTTTAGATAAAAATCTAAGTAGGAAATGAAATAAGCGTTCTCTAATTTCGATTTCCTGGTTTGTAAAGAATATAGATTTGGGGCCTTTTAAAATTTTTGTCGCAGTAACTGCAATCTTGGACTCGAAATCAGGTTCTCTGAACTGATTTTAATTTCAATGAGGATTTTGTACTGGCGTGGTTTGTATCCTAGTCTGATGATGCTATGCAACAAAAAGAGAATTGTGCTTGCAATGGCAACAGGTGGACATCGTTAGTATGGATGAGATAAGTAAACAATATTACGCAATGGTTGGGACATTGATTTAACAAATAACTTCAGCTTCTTAACAAGTTTGTCATTTCGGTAATCATAAAAAAAAAACAGAAAAAGTACAAAAGGAGTAACAACAAAAGGTGATTCACTCTTTAAAAAGAAAAAATGTTATCAGTTTCACATAGAAATACGCGCGCAGAATGGTCCACTTCTTTCAGAAATTTACGATTTTACAAACATATTGGCGTCGCGACTTTTACACCAGTGCGAATATATTTATTTTAACGGAAACAGAAAGATTGTGCAGCGTAAGTTTGTTTTTTGTTTTGTCTTGTTGTTTGTCCAGGATTGCTTGACTGCTTTGCAATTCTGTATTCAAAATTTGACTCTTAAGTAAACCTCGTTTTCGACTGTCGCTATCGACGAGAAGCTTCCGATCATTGTACCCATTAAGCAGCCATTTTTGGATAAAGATGTAAAAGTTTTCACTTCAATGGAATCTGAACTGCATCATTTAACAGACACACTACCGATCTCTCATCCATTGTTGTCCTTGAACGAGCCAAAGTTGTTTTTTAGAGAACGAACATTTCTGAGCGAAGTTTTCATTTCACATGTCAAGTAAAAGTGTACGTTTATTTTGACAGACAGGAACCATGAATGTAATTTGCATATACGTGAAAAGCAATCGCGCTTTTACGTCTGTTGGCATGAAACATATCTATTTAGATTTACTGTCGTTTTTTCTTTATTTTTGTTGCAGCAACTATTTTTTATAACTGATGTTTTATAGCCAATATTAAGCAGGCTTTACCAGATTAAACTGTACGCAAGAAACCTAAAACTGAAATCTACTCAAGGAACAGAGTCGCCACCTAGCGGAGAACGATCAAATCACCTTTATTTGTTTTCGCTTTCATGTCCGTAAACGCGAGTTCTCAGTTCTCGCTGTTCGCTAGCACCAGCTTTTTTTTTAACGTTGCTGTTATTGGAATATCTTCTCGTTTGGTGTAGCTTATTAAATCTGGCATTCACTCCAGGCAGTCATGTTGCAAGGCTGTTAAAAGAAAGCCATCTGACTGGGTTAGTTGTCTGTCTGTTGTCTGCATTAATAGAAAAACGGTGGGTAATTATTGTTAGTATTTAAAATTCCCGAGTGGTATGTTAAAAACTCGCTACAATGTTCTGGTTTTTCTCCAATGTTTTTCTTGAACATAGTTTCATTTTCACAACTATTTTAATTATCTGTTTTTTTTTGTTTTTTGTTTTTTGTAAATATATTCTTCGGTGATATCTCCTGGTTTTTATCCAATTTTTTGTACCAAATATGAACTAAGAAACTTATTTTTTTTTTAAATATATCTTCTTTTACGTGATTTTGAACAATATATCTTGTGATACGTGATACCAAAAAAAGAACTGCTTAAATATTTTTGCATATATGTATTGTTTATGAAAATGGTTATTCCATCAATTAAAGATTGCCTTTAAAGGCATCTTATGAAAGTTACGTCTGTTTTCGGCTAAAGCCATCAAAACTGCTATAAGTATTTTTAATTAATTCCCCTCGTTTTCCAGTAATCATTGCTTATTCCGGGGTGGATATATAATCAGAAATATTGAAAATATGAAATTCTGACGTGGCAAATTCTTTAAATGTAGCCAATTAGATAACACACTAAAAATGATACCAATCTGACGTACACACATAAGTACACTTTCCACCCCTCGCAAAACTTCACTTTACAGAATAATTTTTCTCATTTGGCTTTTAGATGAAAACAGTGATGACTTTGCCGTTTGTGGCTCGTCCAGACGTGTATATGCATTTTTTTAAGATGGCGTCAGTTTTATCCGTTTCATCATTAAGTTAACGGAATGGATAATTTTTCTTCTTATTGACTTGTATTAATTGACAAGTGCCTCTAAATTTCGTGCCACAGCGATCTCCTTTTTTATACTATAACATCTTTTAGCATAAAATGAGTTGGATCGTTGTATGTGTGTTCTTCATGAACTCTTTCCAGTGTCTGACCACTGTCCGAGGACGAGCAACTCTGTTCGTCGATTTGTCGCCGGTGGTTAATCGCCAGCGTCCCATGGTCACCACAAGCCCTACCTTGATCTACAGGGCCTTGGTTCGACAGCGCTATGTCTGCCTGCGAGACTAAAGTTTGACCCAGGTTCGTAGGTACCTGTGGGGAAGTCGGTACGGAGATTTGGCCCTGCGACCAGGTCTGGTTCTGTGGGATTCGGGGTTGTGGCACGTGCGGCATATGTAGCATCAGGCCGGTTCGTGGTGACGTACCTGTGGTTTTCCGTTGCAGGGAATCTATACTGGCACGAGCGTTGTTGACCGTGGCTAGTTTCATGTTCGATAAATCCTTTGCCCACGGAGTCTGAGCCGAAATATTCGGCTTGAATGAACTGCGCAATGTCGTCAAGTGGTTTGCAGAATTGAAGGATCTTTGTAGGGTGGCAAAGGTTTTGTGCTTTTCTTGATGAGGGCTCAGGTACGGTTTAGTTGTTGTTCCATCTGCAAAACATTAGAAAAATAAGTTAAGCATAATCTAAATCTTTTATACGTGTCGTCTCCAAATATTTTTTTAAAAATATGATTATGACTTGACTGCTAATTTAAACATTTTCATAATAAAATAAAGAATGAATGTTATAGACATCAAGTCGTTTTAATAATTGTGCAATATGTCTCTTTGATCGGAAAAATAATGTTATAATTCTGCTTAAATCCCCCCCCCACTGCTTTCGTTAATTCACACGGCTGTTATGACCTGTAAATAACTCATAAATAATGGACTATTCCGTTCGGGTCGCGTGGGAAGAAGGGAAAAGACACTACTTGGTTTCAGTGACAAAGAAAGAAAGAAAGAAAGAAAGAAAGAAAGAAAGAAAGAAAGAAAGAAAGAAAGAAAGAAAGAAAGATAAATAAATAAATAATGGATTATTCCGTTTTTATCGCGTGGAAAGAGGGGGGAAAAACACTAATAGGTTTCAGTGGGAAAATTAAAAGAAAGAAAGAAAGAAAGAAAGAAGTGTTTAAGGCTGTTTCAGGAAAATGGAAAAAGGTGTCAACTTCAAATCTTTTCATTTGTACCCCCTTACTTCTTAAAATAACTACCAGCCCTCATATTTATGAACATATTTGCATATTTGCAATATTTTGTTAAAGAGGTTAAGCTCAAATATTTAACGATGCAATAGGGGAACTTCTGCAGTTATGTTATTAAGTAAAGACTTAAGATTCGTCAGAATATTAAAATAGGAAAACCGTGAATTTTTTCTCTGGTTAAAACTAGTCTTTTATAAATTTGTTTACTAATATTTATTCCAAGTTATTTCTGCTGCGTTGTATCACAGCTCTTTTATATCTATTACGATTCCCGTAACCCATTAGAATCAGGGTGGGGGCAGCTATAGCGTGTCTTGGACAAGATAGCCTGACGGAACCCAACCCTCACTAGACTGGTTTGAATTCAGAGTTTTTTCTTTGATTGATTGCCTCGGAAGGCTATAGGGCTATACGGCCTAGTCTTTACCGATAACTGGAGGGAGAAAGATATGAATTCATACCTTTCCAAAATCTACATTTTATCGGCCTGAATATCCGAGAAGCATATATAGATTCTACGAAATTTCTCGAAAATTTAGGCCAGTAAATGTAATTAATACAGTTTATTTAAAAAACAGAGTATTTACTTAAATAAATTGTATCTATTAAAATAACGTATAAACAGAATATATATATAAAGACATTTTTATGTTTATACATTCTTTTTATAGATACAAATATTTAAGTAAGTGCCCTGTTTTTAATAAACAGTATTAAAGTACATTTCCCGGCCAGAACGTCCGAGAAATTTTCATAGAAAATATTCGTCCTCCGACAGGAATCGAACCTGTATCCTATACAGCACCGTCATATAGACTGACGTGCCTTAACCGATTGGGCCACAGAGGATCATTCGGTTGGCAAGGTCGATTTTACTGCTTTTTAAACTACAATCTTCCATGATTCTCTCACGTATATTCATATCTGCTCATGACGTAAACCAAATGTAAACAAATGACATCACACATTTATGAAATGTACATTTCACATACATACATACATATATATATATATATATATATATATATATATATATATATATATATTGAACAATAAGAAAATAAAAAATATATATATATATATATGAGATAACGATATATATTTTATATATCAAGAACTATATTGAGGAAAAATGTATGACAAACTGGAAAAAGTGTTCTTGCGAACGTGTTTTGTCTTTTAGGCCTTATGTAGGTACGACTACACATACGCACGAACGAGGGATGTTGGGATTTTTTTTTTTTTAATCTCGCCGATTTAATTTAGATTGTTTTGTTTTTTTTTATTGCGGATGACCTTGCGATCGAGGTACTCTCTAGACATTTTCGTCTTAGTAAGTTGTTTTCTCCTTTGTCAAAATTTTGGTCAGTCTCTTTACGGTGGGTGACAGATACGTTTAATGTATTGCTTTGTAAAATGTCCCTTTTGTGTTCATATAATCTTTTATTTAGAAAGGAGTAAACAATTCACTACGAACAAAATGTCTACCGAGTGCTTTGATCGCAAGGTCATCCAGAGTAAATTTGCCCTTGGTCCCTTACACCATTAACCATATCTGTCGGAACTTCTATTATGACAGTGTGCGATACCTACTAAGCTAAGCGATGAAAAGAAAAAGAATCTAAATTAAATCGGCTAGATAAAAAAAATAAAAATAAAAACTTAAAAATTCCCAGCATGCCTCATTCGTGTGTATGCTTAGGTGTACCAACATAAGAAATTTATCATCCTGGGTATGACGATAAACTACATCCGCGTCTTGGGTATTACGATAAACTACATCCGACGGCAAGGCCTCTGATCGGGAGGTTTTGAGGAGCATGGAAGCACCTCTTAATTGCTGTTGTTCTCAGGGGTGGTAACACCTATTAGGGTTGTAGTTATGGGCAAATATTTAACCCCGAAACTGTGATAAAAACACTATGAAAGTATAAAAATATGTTTTAATACCAGAAATACTTTGTAAAAAAAATATTACTAAAAAAAGAATTACCAGCCATAAAAATTGTCGGCATTAAATAACCCATTGAGGTGTTGATATGCCGTAAAACAAAACAAAAGCGAACATAAGAAATTTAGTCCGATGAAGTCCTAAAGGCCGAAACGCGTCACAAGAAAACTTTCTCCTCTCTGTCATACATTTTCCCAATATATATATATATATATATATATATATATATATATATATATATATACTTTGTATAAATTTTTATAAAGAGCCAGGTGCAGCATAATTCTAGGAAGAATAAAGAAATGTGATTAAAATCGTATAACCTAAAGAGTAGCAATTTATTTAATGGTGGGAGAACTTGGCTGACACCAATTTCGGTCTTGAGTTAAATTAAAGTTCTTTAGTCACTTTTTTTTCCTTCTTTTGAAAAAATCTTTCAGAACGCAGGTGATTATGAATCTGCACAGATTCCATTTTTTTTCTTTATCTGTGAATTGTCATGAATTCTTTAAAAGATATTGGAGTGGTAATAATAATGAAACAAATATTCAGTGGTTACCCGTTGCCTTATCTACGATTTCCTGTTCCGAGTATCTTAAAACTCAAGGCCAGAGCGTCCAGTCTAGCCAGTTTTCAATTTATTCAATATAATATTTAATATATAGTTGTGGGAGTAGAAGAGATTGGACAGGAGAAGAGATGAGGCAGGAGAAGTGATGGGGCAGGAGAAATGATTGAGCAGGAGAAGTGATGGGGCAGGAGAAATGATGGACAGGAAAAGCTACGGGGTGGGTGAAGTGATGGGACAGTGTTGTTGAGTGGTTTCACAGTTGAGGCTTGTATTTGTACTAAGTCGGTCCTAAAATAGGTTCGACGTACAAAACGTTAGGAACTTGATATAATAGGTAATGACACAGAGAAATCTAGTGGTGGTCGCTGATACTTTAATATCCGACTAACAGTCGTCCGACATCGACTGACTGACCAACTACTGAGCGACTCACTCGTTACTCTTACTACTCCTACTTATTATAGGTGGGAGAGTCTATTAACTATAGAATAGGTGTGTTTCACTATAACAGACAGGAGAAGAGATGGGGCAGGTAAAGTGATGGGGCAGGTAAAGTGATGGGGCGAGAGAAGAGATGGATAGAAGAAGATGGGGAAGGAGGAGAGATCCGACCGGAGAAGTGATGGAGCAGGAGAAGAGAAGTATTCAGGAGGTTTTAAAATAAGTGCAACGGGGCATAACCAGAATTTGAACCGTGTTCGCCGATTACATTTTCATACAGGCGCATCAAATATTTCACGATAATGCTTACTGTCGATAATGTTTTTTTATATGATACCATGGACCCAAACCATTTAAGGCATACAATTTCCAACCATGAAAGACCATCTCAGTTTAAATGTTGCTCTAATACTATGCAAGTAGTTCTTTTCTGTTGATCTCCTGTAATATAACTCCGACCATCAATCTTAAAGATGATAAATTTCGATTCGTTATTCCATTCTCTTTAGATCGTGTTTCCATGCTGCAATATTTATGACCTTCAATAACAGGAGCGTTAATAGACAAATTCTCCCGCATTAACTTACATCTAAAAACTGTCATTGAAATTGATTGCATTACCTGCTTCATCTGGAGCCGGTGCAGCATCTCCATCACTCCATCCTCTTCCGCTATCGTTGTTGGAGGAGCCTGTTGATACGTCGCTTCGACAATCAGGGGCCATTCTTCCGGTGACAATGTTGACTTCTTGAAAGCTGACCTAAGAAAGACAGGGGAGAGAACAATTGAGTAAATTAGCGTATGGAACTCAAATGAACTTATTCTATGGCTTGATAATTGCACCAATATGCTCATCTTCGTTAATATACTCATTATGTTTCGGCTGTTGATGTGTTTTAACTAGCGCTTGAATTCACTAGGCTATGTGTCTCTTGGTTAAAACATATTTGGTTCTTTGGCAAGAGTGAGTCCAATCTCTGGGTCTGGCAATGCTGAAAAATCACATACTCTTGTCATTTATTTAGGGAGGGAAAATTTGGGTATTTTCCATAATGGCCACATGAATTAATTGAATATTTCTATTTATATTGAGTTAAAGTTTTATCTAGATATGTGAGGAATACTTATGTTTCCGGGGGAGGGTTAACCCTCCCCCCCCACACACACTAAGACTGGCGAGTATTAAATGATGTGAAATATCATCTAAGCATAGAAAGAAAAATCTACCATCGAGGATTGATAAATGGTTCGATTCAAAACCCCGAAGATGTGTCTGAGTACCTTGACAGACACCAGGATGTGTCTGAGTGCCTTGACAGACACCTGAATGTGTCTGAGTACCTTGACAGACACCTGAAAGAGGCTAGAAGAAACATTGGGAATATAACAACCAAGATTATCCTTCTGGCGCGATTAATTTAGGTGGATAATTCCTCATCTAAAAATTCCGAAATAAATTATCAAAGGAATTTGGTGAGCTTGCTATTTCGAGATTCTTGAAAAAATCTAAAGTAGGGTATGTAAGTTATCTGTCCTAACCAGGAATCTCGGCTTCAGTCAATTTCCCACCTTAGCTTCCATGTGACTTTTCTATAAATATTTTCATGGTAGTTGCTTCGACTATTTAAATGTAGTACTAGATTGGCAACTAGTTCTCATCATCTTACTGTTGAAATAGCTAGATGCAACCATAAGTTCTATTCTAATAGTTAATTGTCTTGTCCGTGAAACTCTTTCAGTTTCTGGTTTTCCTGCCATCTACAATCTTCAAAAATTTAAATGCAACGCCAATCACCATCTTCAATCTTCCTGAAACCAGTTTCTTTATTGTCCTTTTCCCCCTCAGTAACGTTTTATCATTTTCTTTCACCCTCAGTAACCCTTTCTGTTTTAGTGGTTTTAACGCCTTACTTCGGGCGAAGCGATTAAAAAATATCTATTTTTTTATATTTTCAACTTCTTGCAGCTTTTTATCTTGAAGAAGACTCCTAAAAAATTGGATATTTTTCAGGTTTCAGTTTTGGTTCACCACTGCTGTGACCAGGTAGTGACCTTACAAACTCTTTGGGTGTAGTCACTGGATCTAACCAACGTCTTTATTCATCCGGAAGAGGCATGGCATGTGGAACTAGAGCAATCTACGAACGACGAAATAAGAGTTCGGTTCGAAATTCCAATCACCTGAAGAAGGCCGGTGCGTACAACAGCCGGATATGAATATGTCAATGAAGATGAAGATAACAGTACGACTAATGTAGATAATGCAAGTAATGTATAGATGCATTATAAGCTATACAATAATTGTGCTTGCTCCTCCATCCGTTAGTTGGCACGACCGTTATGTCCTGCTAATACCACATAAATAATGAACTGCACTATTTTGATCGCGTGTAAAGGAAGGAAAGGCAGTCAGTTATGTGTCATGCGTGACACACACTTAGGCGATCATGAGGCAGATTTTTCCCGCAGTAGGTAGCCATTTCATTCTGCGGTAGACCAGTTGTCATCCAAGGCTAGAGGACCCGATCTGTCCTGCTATTTACCCATAGCTGGGGGTGGGGAGAAGAGGATTCATATTTTTCCCAAGTGTATTAGCACGTTAATAAATGTAACGGATTCGACAGGAATTCGAACTCGACTCTCCGATTCCTCAATCCGAGCCGCTATCCATTACTCCACCACACCTCCAGAACACTAGTTGATTACAGTAAAAGAAAAAAAGAAAGAATTTAACGGATGTTTCAATGAAATAGAAAAGTTGTCAATTTCAGTTATTTTCAATTCTTACCACTTCTTAAAATAATGACAGTGTTCATATTTACGATTGTGATTGCAATATTTTATTAAAGTTGTTCAAAAATATTTAACGATGCGATAAAGAAATTTCTATTGATATTTTATTGTCGTAGAATAATGAGCTTATTCAATAATTAACTTAAGAATTAAGATTCATGGGAAAATTCAAATGGGACAACTGTGCAGTCCTTCTAGTATATATTATTCCACGTGTCTTGTACCTGTTGATGCAATAGAGCAAGAGTTGTATGTATTGGTCTAGATGTTGTCCCATCATGTCTTATACATTTTTCAATGTGGGGCAGGCCTGTGACTGTTAAGTGAGTTGTTGAACAAATTATATTGCATATTGATTAGCACGGGCATCATGTTCAGTAACTTAGCTTCCTTGTGTCTTTTTTATAATTTTATAAATACTTTCATGAAAATTGTTCTGATAAATTTTCTCTATGGTACCTAGACTTTATGAACTTCAGCGCAGTAATAGATAAGCGGCAAGGTCTCCTCATTTTAGAGTTGAAATGGTTAGATATAACCGTAAGTTCTATGCTAACAGTTTCTTCTATCGCACTTCTTGCTTGCCAGTCAATTTTGATCTTCAAAAATGTAAATATAATATTGTTGTATCTCGTGTTTTCGAGATAACAGAGAGAAATAAATAAAGAAGACAAATTCGTAGGTAAGTAATGGAATAGAAGGTTTACTACACGATGGTAAACTTAGCAATGCTAACTCGGTATTTACCCGAGCTCCACACAGAGCGGGATGTGGCACAAGGCTGATTTAACGTGGATCTTTCCGAGCCCGTAGACTCGGGTAAAAATTCTCCGTAGACCCCGTAATAACGGGTTTAGGTTTGTCTACCTCCCAAGATGAGACTCTGCCCTTTGGTATAGCCTCGACTGGGTTACACTCTGCCCGAAGGCAGAGAGTTCAACAAACACTAAGAGCCTAGCACGCAGCTAAGACCTAATGCTAACTCTCCTCAACTCCGCTTACTTCCGCTTATTTGCATAAACGGACGATTTTATTCCTATATGAAAAATTTTTATGTCCTATACCAAAAAAATCAATCATTATCTTCCTGTCTTCTTAATTCCTGTTCTTTCCCTAATTTTTTTTTCCTCGTTATTTCGCTCTTAGTAACACCTTGCTTCTTTATTGCTTAGCTTGGCGTGAAATGATTAAAAATTACTTTATCCTACTGGAACAGTACATCATCTTCTTGTTTGCGGGAATAATAGCAGAAACGATTGAATAATATTTAGATATATATCACACGGTTCATCGTTCCTTCTACAACCGACAAAGGCGTGTGTGGGTTGTAATTTACGGTACACCGCATTATGATATTAGGCCGGAGCGCTATTGGCCAATATACTTTAGAAGTTATCGCTCTGTAGGTCGATGCAGAATATCAAGACAACCATCACTTCTATGAAAGCAGAACCTCCTCTTATCACTGAACGCTATTTGATCGCTCAGATTATCCTTGAATGTTTTAAAATAGTCTGTTTAGATTGAAACTTTCATATGGATGTCCTGCATTGCGCTAAAATCGTTCAGAAATATTTAAACTATCAACTGTATACAATCACTTTCTCATGCCAATGCTTAAAAATGGCTTCCAGCGGATAAAATCTATGTCTTAGTGTATACCAGACTACTTCGAACCTTGTAGAACATAACTACATAATCACAAAGAAGAGTACCAAATAGCAGAATCAAGATCACTTGAGAACTGTGATGTAACTCTAAGAGTCGAATAATAACATAAACAAAATGGCAACGGTCCACACACCATCAAACAAAAAGTTAATAAAGAAATCCCTATACTTTTAAAGAGAGATAATAATTACTAGAATTGAGAAATCTATTTTCAGATAAATTGTTTCAAGGGAAGATTTTATAAATTTTAAACGAAAGTAGCATTGAATGCCAAATATTATTTTATAATAACCATTACTATTTCAGAATATACCATATATTACATTTTGTTCCCAGCCCAGAGAATGAATAAAAGTTTAACTCAAATAGAACTAGATATCTGGGCAAGGAATACTGTATGTTCCCTTATAAGGAAACGTCTAATATTAGACAGTGTTCTGGTGTAAGTGAAATCTAGCTACAGGTATTCGTGCCCGTTTTCCTGTTATAATAAAGGTAATTGTGTTGACATGACTGGAGTCACATTTCCTCTGATAAATGCTGCTCTTACAATGCATCAGTCTTAGAGATCATCTTTATTATATGGCTGTCCAGAACCTGCTTTATAGATGTCAGAATACTCATTTAACCCGTTACCAACACCACAGCAGCACCGACAAATGCGAAGCAATTCTCCAAAATGACCATTTTTCAACAATAACAGCTTTTGTATTTCTCCATTGCATGCATTTAACTTTTTCAATTCACTAATCGCAACATTTGTCACGATCTAAAACTCAGCCTTAGTCAGTGCACTGACATGTCTGATACTATGTCACAAAATGGCTGAAGAATTTAAGAATGTTATTGAAATATCTACTACCATCTAAAATGCATAATACTGCCCTCTGGTCAAAATCGATGTCCTAGTGTATTGAATAGCAATTTCATTTTTCGCCAATGTAAACTTAAAATGAAATGCCTAAGACTTTTAAACAGAAGTATATTTTCCTTTACCATAATACTGAAATGGACACAATAGGGTGATGTATGTGTGAGGTAATAGTTCAAAAGGTAGTACAGATGTGGTAGTTTAGATGCGGCAGTCATTAATCGTGGAAAGAATGATCGTTTGACTACGAAATGATCGTTGAAATCAAAACGATGAAGAACTCTATCTCGAAGTCGAGTAACTCTATCTCGAAGAGTAGATTTCGAATTTCGCCGTTTAATATTTTGAGTCTACTTTAAAAGACAAAAGTTCAGCTTGAGTTGAAAACCACTTCAAAGTTTAGTAGCGCTGGGTTTTCCAGTGTAACTAATTCGTTATTTGCAGCCCAGTCTGGTAAATGTCTTTCAACTTCGTCACCAGAAGTTTCCAGTATATTTTTTATAGTGAACTCTCCTGTTGGCGTAGAAAAACTTTACACATGTAAATCATTTATATCGATCAATATTACATTCTATATACGGGTTCTTTGTTATAAAAATATTTAGCATTCAAGTAATATCTATAAAGTTGTAGCCTCTGTCTGTCTATTTGTTTGTTATCGAACACCTAGGGTTTTGGAGATAGACCTCCATAACTATATATATTCGGAAACTACATTAACCAGGGTACTTGGATAAGCATATTTCATTTTGATCAAAGGGATTCCCAATGGGCACCCCCTCCACACTGAGTTTTCCCCTTTGATATAAATTTAAATTTGAGCAAGGGAATGACTCCTAGGGCACTTGTATGAGTATATTTCATTTTGATAAATTTTATTTTCCTTTTGATTTAAAGGAAATTTAAATTTGAACAGGGGAATGATTCCTACCCAAAATATAGAAGGAGAAAACAGAAGATGGAGGACAATTGGCAAGATCATTTTGATCAAAGGTGGTCAAGCCCCTCCACACTGAAACTTTTTTCTCTTTGATTTAGATTAAATTTAATTTTGAATAAGGGAATGTCTCCTTGAGTGCATGGGTAAGTACATCTCATTTTGATCAAAGGGGTATCGCTCCCCCCACTGAAATGTTTCCCCTTGATTTAAATTGAATTTAAATTCGAACAAGGGAATGACTCTTATCGAAAATATAAAAGGAGAAAGCCGGAAGATAGAGGTCACATCGGCAAGATCAAAAAGAGACAATATGGAGGTCAAGTTGAATCACCAATAAGTGGATAGTACCTTACAATATATATATGTTGCGACAATTCAACTGTCATATCAATGTTGAAATTTGCACATGAATTTATTCAATCAAAAACATAACAAAAGGGTCAAATCAAGCTTTTTTTGCGCAATGTCCCCACTAAACATTTTTCCCTTTGATTTAAATTAAATTTAAATTTAAACAAGGGAATAACTCCAATCCAAAATATAGAAGGAGAAAGCCAGAAGATGGTGGTCACATCAGCAAGATCATTGAGTTGTACTGAAATGCATCATTTTTCTCCACAAATTATAATAATGATTTAAAATCAATCA
This sequence comes from Acanthosepion pharaonis, assembly GCA_903632075.3. Lineage (NCBI taxonomy): Eukaryota > Metazoa > Mollusca > Cephalopoda > Sepiida > Sepiidae > Acanthosepion > Acanthosepion pharaonis. Next base: position 614,298 of record CAHIKZ030000399.1, on the reverse strand, counting down.
TCATTTTCTTACAAAAAATGTGTGACACGCAGCAAGGCGTGAGTGTTTCTATTAATAAGGTATTTATTCAGCTTTTTTAACATTGAACAATAACAGTGACTTTCATGGTGATTTTAATAAAAGTTCATTATTTTAGTTTCTTTATTCTAATGTTGAAAACAATGAGTTAAACATTTGTTTCTATGAATATCTTGTATTTCTAACCTTCCAGAGAAACGGGAAATGATTTTGAAATAGACTTTAACCTGGACTCAGACTTCACCTTTTGATGCAAAATTCCTTTACATTAATCTACGATTGAAGGTATTTTTCCTTTTTTAAAGTGCGTCGGTATTTCTAAAACCGCTAAAAGTGTGTGTGTGTGTGTGTGTGTGTGTGTGTGTGTGTGTGTGTGTGTGTGTGTGTGTGTGTGCTTCTGTCTGCGCGTGTGAGTGTGAAAAAGAAAGAAAGAAAGAAGAGGAACGTAGAGATAAAAATAGAATTAACGGAAACTTTTGAGAAAGAAAGAAAGAAAGAAAGAAAGAAAGAAAGAAAGAAAGAAAGAAAGAAAGAAAGAAAGAATGGGAACGTAGAGATAAAAATAGAATTAACGGAAACTTTTAAGAAAGAAAGAAAGAAAGAAAGAAAGAAAGAAAGAAAGAAAGAAAGAAAGAAAGAAAGAATGGGAACGTAGAGATAAAAATAGAATTAACGGAAACTTTTAAGAAAGAAAGAAAGAAAGAAAGAAAGCAAGCAAGCTTACCTGATGCCTGGTAGGAGTGGCAGCTTGGTATATGTCTCCAGCCATTGAAGACGCCGCACGCTCATTTTTCGTCTCGTCCCGGAAAGTCTGATGTCTTAATCCAATCGGTCTTTTGCGGTCGGAATCAGACGACATTGCTAGCGACAAATCATGATTAGAATCGAAATGTTTCGGCATACACCGTGACTGTTTACTCACTTGATGTGGACCCAAACCCATGCCTGGTGGCTGGTTCCTCCGGTCGTTACGGCGCAGGATACAGATCGTCGTAATTACAACAATTGCTACCGAAGCCGTAATAGCCGTCAGTACGATAACGATGAGTAAATTGTGTTGCATTATGACGCCCTTGTGCATTTGAAAATCTTCTGGTATCAAGGTCGTCTCATTGTTAACAATTACCACTAGCGATAGGTTTGCAGTTGAAGAAAGCATTGGAGTACCGCTGTCGGACACAGCCAGTCGTAGAGTGTATGTTCCTGAATCGGCAACAGTAGCTGCGCGTCCAAACGATAAAACTCCCGTGTACCGATTAATAGCGAACAATTTTCTTTCGTTACCTGAGACAATACCGAATTGAAGTCTCGCATTTTCGCCGCTGTCGTTATCATGGGCCTGTAAGACTGTGATTTCATTTTCTGCGTATGGGTAATAGTAAACTGTCATACTGAAATTGTTTTGACTGGGGAAAACAAAATCAGGTGTGTTATCATTTTCGTCAATAACGTTAACGAGAACGTAAACAGTGCTGTTGAGCTGGGGTGTTCCATGGTCGACGACCATAACTTGGAACTTATAAAGATCTTGAACTTCGCGATCAAGCGGTTCCACCACAGAAAGAAACCCGTCGTTCGTAATACGAAACGGAAGAAAGTGTTTACCGTCTGTAATTAAAGAGTAGCTGAGCTGACCGCCAAGTCCGAGGTCCGGGTCAGTGGCGTTGACAAAACCAACAGGAACGCTGTGGCGCTGATTTTCATAAGTGGAAAACTCGAACAAGCTTCTCGTGAACTGAGGGCTGACGTCATTTGTGTCCAGGATCGAAATCCGAACGGTGGCGCTGGCTGTGAAAGAGGGTTTTCCCAGATCTCTAGCCAACACCTTCAGGTTGACGAAAGACACGACTTCGCGATCAAAACTAGACTCAACGGTCAGTACACCGGTCAGCTCACCTATCTTGAATCGCGATGTGGGGTCATCGAGAAAGTAGACGATGGCTGCATTATTGCCTGCATCGCGGTCAGTGGCTGTGACAGTGGATATGGACATTTCTTTAGGGTTATTCTCTGGAAAAGAGGCCGTATAGATGTGCTGAGTAAACATAGGTGCATTGTCGTTAATATCGAGGACTTCAATCGAGAAGGAGGCCTTAGAGAAGAGAGGAGGAACACCTTTGTCTTGGCATGTGATAGTCACATTGTAGTAGGCCTGGCTCTCTCTGTCCAATGGCTTCTTCACGATTACTTTGTACTCTTTAGCACCTAGACTTTGGAGTTGAAATTTTCCGTGCCGTAGGTCGCATCGGACTTCACCATTTTCACCAAGGTCGTGATCATTGACTTGGACATATGCTATAAAACTGTCTTTGCTTACACTCTCCGAGATGACAGCCGTATTTTGCGCTGATGACGAAACAAAATTAATTAAGATTTCCGGTGCGGTATTTTGGGTATTTGAAACGCTTATCACAACCATCCCAAGAGCGCTAAGAGGCGGGTTCGCTCCGTCGACGGCTTCAACAAACAGTTTGTAAGTTGATTGTTCTCCCGATGTTATAATTTTCCGTTGATAAATTTCTCCAGACATTTCATCCAAGATGAAGTGTTCTCTAGCTGCTTCTGGTGTTCGGGGACTAAAACGGTACGTTATTTCGCCATTTCTCCCTTTATCGGCATCAGTGGCGGACACTGCGACAATAGGAATAGGAGCGAGAGGTTCATCATTGCTGATAGTTACGTTGTATATTTTCTGTGTGAAAACGGGCGCATTATCGTTTAAGTCCGTGACAGAAATGTTAATAAACAAGATGCTCTGTCTGGATGGAGATCCCTGGTCTTTGGCGATCACCTCCAGCAGATATCTGTCTTTGGCCTCTCTGTCTAACTTCTCTCTTACCGATATACTCAACTCTGATGTCCCATCAAGCCGATTTGAGACGGACAAAACGAACGGCTCGTTACGATTGGTCCTTAATTGATATGTTACGTTAGAGTTCTTTGAACTTACGTCTTTGTCGACGGCGTTTGGTAAAGGCTTTCTCATCGTGCTGTCTCCTTCAGAGAACTGTAAATGGATGCTTTGACTCGGAAACTCTGGCTTTTGGTCATTGATATCCTCTATAATAACCTTAACTTTTAACAGTCTCAGTAGTGATTCAGCCACCTGAACAGCGATATCGATAATCAGGTAACATTCAACGTCCAGGCTGCATAGTTCCTCGGCGTTCAAAACCTGGGCGGTGTATAGTTTACCTGTTGTTTCACTAACGTTGAACAGCTGGGAAGAACCAGCACCTCCGGCTGGCCGCAGCTGGCTGAAACGGACGAGGCGACTATCTTGGTGAGGTATGCTCTCCATGATCCGTGTATCGTCGGCAACGTTGCCCAAGTAGGTGCCTGCGTTTTTCTCTTCTTGTACGCGATAAGTGATGTCGACACATTGATGTAGGCTGAACGTAAACAGCAACACACACAGTTGCACCCACCTCATTTCCGACGTACGGTCACTCTGGTTGCGTTTGTTCTCTGGGCTTTGAATTATTTACTCGTTATCTGAAAATGTAAAGAAAGAGCACGGTTAAGATGCGCTATTTTATTCATGAAGAAAATATATCACTGAGAAAATGCGGGCGAATATAACAATAGAAACAAAGCGTTGTAAGATTAACGACTTGCCTTTAATGAATGAGTCAGTTTCAATAAGAACAAAAGGGAACATTAGAAAATTTACTGCTTTATATTTTAAAATGTAATCCAATACTATCTGTCGCATGGTCGGGTCAATGGCAAATAAAACGGTTTCCTCCGCCAGGCTTTTCTGGTGAGGAAGGTAGCTTGACACCCAGGAAGATTTTAAAAAATAAAAATAAAAGATTAATCAAAGGGTGGTATAACCTATTGTAAGGTCAACTACCATTTAGCACAGGAGTGACCGAAACCGCGGCTCGTGAGCCAAATGCGGCTCTTTGAACTTTAATATGCGGCTCTTTGAACTTTAATATGCGGCTCGCGGAAATATGTTGGCTGAGTTCTTTTTTCATCACAGTTAAAATAAGAGGTATATAAGAAAAATTTAAAGCTTTATAAGGTGGAGTAATGGATAGCGGCCCGGATTGAGGAATGTGAGGGTCGAGTTCGAATTCCATTTGAATGCATTACATTCACTTACGTGCTAATACTCTTGGGGAAGATATGAATCCACTTCTTCTCCCCAACCACCAGCTATGGGGATAAATAGCAGGACAGACCGGGTTCTATAGCCTTGGACGGCAATTGGTGTACCTCAGAAAGAAATGGCAACTTACTGCAATAAAAAATCTTCCTCGTCAGTATCGAAA
>CAHIKZ030000399.1:592500-605000 GCA_903632075.3 Acanthosepion pharaonis | reverse complement strand
GATTTAATTAACAAAAGCAAATTAATAACAACATTAAGCCTCTTTCCAAAACTAGTTTTAAAAATGCCCACCAACATACATTGGTGAAACATCTAGGAATTTCATTACGATATTATATGAACGTAAAAGAAACTTTTACAAAATATTGCTTTCAATGCATTAGCTTCTCATTGTAATAGGTCTGAGCATAATTTCGACTTCAAGAATGCGGTTTTAATTAAAAGAGAAAAGCAAACTTTACTTGTTCAAATTTTTTCGTATGTCATAACTGCTCAGTTTCGTATGCGAAACGTAAACAAAGCAATTTCTAAAGAATCAATGGATTTTATTTTTTAATTAGTTTGAATTTTATTTTATTATTATTATTTTATTATTTAATTTTATTGTTTAATTAATTCTTTAGAAAGTTTTGTTCGCGTTTCGGTGACAAGACTGAGCAGTTATGATTTTCGAGAAAATATAAAAGAGTAAAATATACTTTAAGGGTAAATAGAGATTTGCCTGATGGTGAAGCACGTCGGATTGAATGTTGGTTTCTATTGTAAAGGGGGCGCACGTTCGAGTCCTGCCGGAGTGTGCGTTTTTTTTTCTTTTTTTTTTTTTCCAGCATACAATACAGTAGACAAAATAAAATAGAATAAATGGAGCGTCCACTTAAACATGGGTGTCCACTAAGTGTATTGTTTAAAGTAATAAAAATATGTCAGATAAAAACCTAAATCCATTAATTCTTTGGAAATTTCTTTTTAACTACGTATTTGCTAAAGAAAACTTCCTATCTATTGATCCACAAAAAGATCAACTAGATATGAAGACTTAAAACGTATATTGCAATAATAATAATAATAATAATAATAATAATAATAATAATAATCTCTAAACTGTGTATTATTATTACTGAATGAAAGAAAAACACGCCAACAAAGCGACGCTGGGTTACCAATATACACAGCGTAATATATTCACGATATGGTGACAAGTTTTGAGCAAAACCATGGAGGTAGGATCCAATTAGAAATACCTTCAAGGGTAATTTAGAAAAATACGATGGTTTCCGATTAAGGGTATTCGCAAGATCTTCCCCAATATGTAGCCTTCATTTCGACTTTGCTCTTCACTTCTTCAAACTAAAAACAAGTATCTTCTCGACAGTCGGCCATGATGCTTTCTACCAACACCGGCTCACGAAGTGAGAAGCACAGTGCCAGAGGGGTCAGGACAAACTGGTTGAGGTCAGTAAATCTATGCTACTGAACAGGATATTTACAGTAGCCCAGAGAAAATTCTTCATCATCATCATAATAATCATCATCATCATCATTATTATCATTATTGAAATATTGAAAGAGTTACGTCAATCATTTTTTACTATTATTATTATTAAAATAATAATAGTAAAAAATGATTGACGTAACTCTTTCAATATTTTTCAACACTTACAGAAGAGCACCATTTAAGAAAAGAAAAAAAAAAGATATAGTGTCTGACAATGTTCAATAATATTTCAACTGTCTGCCTGTCTTTTTCAAGTTATGTTTAAAAATTGTATACAAGTATAAAAATATCAAAAATCTATGTCGATCTGGTCAAGGTTGGTCATCACTAGTTATCTTATACCTAGCTAATCGGATTCATTCATTCGTTACAATATACTCATTCACAATAACAATTTATCCGCCACCTTCACTTCTTCATGCACCAAAATACCTCCCATACACTAGGCACCTATTGGGGAAAAAAACACCCCATGAGTTAAAAATCCCGATATGTTTTGAGAAAATGCCTGCACTGGTAATGAAAGAGTCGAAACGAATGAAACTCAGCCAGCGGGGATGGCATGAAACTGAAACGTGTTTAATACGATGGTGATCTTGCTCATCGTGGAATTTTCCGTTAGTTGATTAGTTACTAAGAGGAATTAATCAAAGAGCTTAGTATAAATCTAATGGAAATCTCCTGTCATTCTCTTCATTCCCCCGGGGCGAGAAGTTAGTAATTTACATACGTAACTATTCTCGTGCGTTTAAAGCGTCGAAAGGTCGGTGGTGGATTCTGAACATTTTTTTCAGAATGTACACCATACGATTTTCGTCGAAATTACAGACGTTTGCAATAAAATATTAAAATTATTATTATTATTATTATTATTATTATTATTATTATTATTATTATTATTAAAAGTTAAGGGAAGAGCGCGATTTAAGAAAAGATAAAGAAAATAAAATAAAAAACATTGTTTGATAATGTCAAACAATATTTCGACAGGATGTCTGTCTTTTTCGAGTTATATTTAAACAATTTTTTCAAGTTTAAAAATATATAAATCTACATAAAATATTATAAGTCTTTGCAACGTTTATACAAAGACATATTTTTTTGTAAATTTATATATTTTTATACTAGAAAAATTGGCACTTTTTCTTTATCTTTTTTTTTAAATCGCTCTCTTCTCTTAACTGCTGAAAATATTGACGCCGGCCATTTTGTTTATTATTATTATTATTAATTATTATCGGATAAGTTTAGTACGTCAACAAATATATGAAACCAGGGTATTCATCATGACACCCACTTAAATAAAAGTATATCAGGCACATGCATCACTGCCAAATGTTTTGCAGTGGGGTCAGTTAGAAATACCTACAGGCGCTCTAATACAATCTGCTCAGACGGTCTTTGATTGGGGTTGTTCAAAAGTAACAAGATGTAATGCCCAAGTTGCCGTGGCTACCTCAAAGTTAAAAAAAAAAAACAGCCCTCTTAACACCAGGCTATGATGCTCCGCCACTACGAGTTCATGGACGGATATACACAGAGTATCGTGTTTTCAGGGACATGACAATTGGTTATGGTGAGGCAAACAAAGAAAACTGTGGTACTGAACCGGATATTAACTATAGCCCTGCTAAATTAATATCTAGTGTAGCAACAGGAAATTTACTATTATTCATTCATTCATTCATACCAGTAGTAAATGTTGATTTACAGTGGAGTTTACATTTCAACACCTTTTCGGTATCTTTTGTAGAGTAGTTTTCACAGTGGAGGCTTGTATTTCAATAAGTCGTCCTAAATTAGGTTCGACGTACAAAACGCTAGGAACTTGAAATAAGAGTTAATGACGCAGCAATCTAGTTGTGATGGTTGATACTTCAATGTCCGACATCGACTGACTCACTCAACACTACTGAGCCCAACTGGCCACTGCTACTACTACTTATTATCTGTGGGAGAGTCTATTACAATAGAATAGGTAATGTTCTGGTATAACAGTATCCTTTCTCTTTTGAATAAGAGATGGTTTTCACTTTTTCCCATTCTTTGTTCGGCACTCTTCGCAACCGTCCCCAGAGCTCCCATAACAACAAGCATGACTGTTTGCACACAAGTATCAACTGATTGTTCACACTGGGGATCTAATTCACCCGAAGCAATGCAATACAAACACTAAGATGCAAGGGGTTACTAAGTGTGAAAGAATATGAGAAAACGAAACACATTAGTAAGGAGAGAGAACAATAAAAGAACAAGAATTAAGAAGACAAAAGATAACGATTGATATTGCATTTAATTTTTTCTTGGAAAACAAGAAGCTGGAAGAGAATTTCACAAGTAAGAAGTGCGAGAGAAGAAACTGTTCGCATAGAAGTTACGGTTACGGCTAGCGAATTGAACTGTAAAATGATAGCTGCTCATCTAGTTTAAATTCATAAATTCGACGTAAAAAAAGAGGCCACTTCACCAGAACAATTACCATGAACATATTTATAGAAAAGGCACAAAGTCTCATCATTTTACAGTCGAAATGGCTAGATGTAGCCGTAAGTTCTATTTTAACAGTTTCTTCTGTCACACTTCTTGCTTGTGGAACTCTCTTCCAGGTTCTTGCTTTCCAGCCAACTTTGATATTCAAAAATGTAAATGCAATTTTATTCGTTAGTTTCTGTGTTCTTAATTCTTCTTTTGTTGTTCTCTCTTTTTAAGAATTTTTTTTTAATATTCTCTAAAACAGCAACTCCTTGCGTCGTAGTGGCTTTAGTGTCTTGCTTGAAGTGAAATTATTAAAAAAAATATTTCTTGTTTTTTGAGATAGCAGATAGGGATTATTTTAGAACGTTCTTAATTTCATTATTTTGATTTTAAATTTATTAACGACCCCCTATAGGCTGATGGAAAAGATGAAAATTTAAAAGGGCATAAAAGGACATTTTTAAGATGTCTTTTTATGATTATTATTGTTTTCGGAAATAATGTCTCCCCTTCTTCGTGCTTTATTTTTTCTTTGTATCCCCAAGAAATCGTTTAATGGTGCCTTTACTAAATTACGTACATTTTGAAGAGGGATAGTTTCTATCTGGCCCTTTTTCTATGTTTCATTCTCCGACCATCAGTCGAAAACGTGAAGAAATCGGAAAGGAAACATCTGCCAACAACATCAATAACAATAGCAACAACAACAAAAATTCTTCGCTGGATCTATTTGTCTCTCATTGGCTATGAACTCCTCGGAATTTCTATTCATTGATAACTTCAAAGTGGGTATCGCTTGCTGTTTACAGGAAGGGCTTCGGTCAATAACCGAAACGAAAATAAGAATAAAAAAAAACAAAAAAAAACGTGTCTTTGATGGTTCAAACTTGCCTGCTCCCTTATAAGAATAGTTTTCTTCAAGTTGACACAATGATAGCATAAAAGATACAGACGAACAAGTATAGAAAGCCCAGGACACGTACTATGCTTGCCTGCGCGCGCATTGACATATACACGTGTAAATGAACATGCGCTGCCAGGTGCACAGCACATGCTCTCTCATAGGCATCATTCTGTCGCACCACTTTCACGATAAGGTTTAATATTTTAAAAAAAAACAAACAAAAAAGGTGTGATCTCTCTCCAAACAGTCTTTTGATAACGACAGGCTTATTCATGAAGGGCGAAATTAATTTCTAACTCTGATATTTTTTTTTCCGATGTCACTAAGAGCATCCGATCAAATAAAGTTTTCTTTTTGTGCACTCAAAAAATACGCGATAAAAAAGACATTCGCATTACTTATAGCAGTGTTTCTCAACCGGTGCGCCCGGGTGCATTAATGCGCGCTGAAAGCTAGGCAGGTGCGCCCCATATTAACGGAAAAGTAATTTATTAATATCTTTTATATTTAAAACCCTTTATTTTTTAAAAGCTAGCGACACCAAGAACATGGCTTGCATGTTTAAGTCAAGTCTTTGTCATTTGATATTTTAAACTGGATGCTAAATTTTTTAATCTTTAAAAAAAGAGTGGATAATCCTTTTCTTTTGCCTTCACAAGAGATTTAAATCAGTCATTATTGGCCTTTAAAAGAAAATAGTATATTCTTCATAAACCTTTTTAAATGAAAACTATACCGCTAATATTCACATATAAGACCTAACATTAAAGAAATGCCAAACCATATCAAGCACTGTTTTCACACAAGCATGTTTACATATATATATAAATAAAAAAAGAAGTCGACCGCAGTCGGGATCATCAAATCAATACGAACGATCCTTTTCTTAGCTGTATGTGCTTCACCAGTGCTACATACAGTTTTGAACTAGTTTTTCTCCTAAGGGACCGGTTGCCACGAAAGGCTATAGGACTCAGTCTATCCTTCATATGACCCATAGCTGGGGGAGGGAGTGATGGATTCATACCTTTCCTAAATGTACGTAAGTGAATATAATGAAGTCAACTTGAATTCGAACTCGGCTCTTCCATTCCTCAATCCGAGCCGCAATCCATTACGCTTTAAAATCCTGTGTATTTAGGCAGCAAATGTTTTTTAAGGCACATATTATTAAATAAAACAGACATTTTGCGTCAATTAATTTCAATGATCGATTTTTCCAAATTACGAATAATCTTTATCAGACAAGGAGAGAATTCCGTTAGAAATTGTTTGAAGTGCATTTCAGAAGAAAAATACAAGAAATATGGTCTAAGTCAGGGATCGACAACCTACGACACGCGTGTCACACGTGGCACGCCAAGCAATTTTCAATGGCAATCATCTGCAAATGACATCACGAAGTCCGAACCAATAATTTCTACAACGCAAAGAAGATATTTAGCTGTTTCAATTTTGATATATACTAAAGTATATACATGTTGTAGAGTAATTTTCACAGTGGAAGCTTGTATTTCATTAAGTCGGTCCTAAATTAGGTTCGACGTACAAAACGTTAGGAACTTGAAATAATAGTTAATGACGCAGCAATCTAGTTGTAGGGCTCATACTTTAATGCCCGACATCGACTGACTCACACAACTCACTGAGCTCCACTGGCGACTGCTACTACTACTACTTATCTGTGGGAGATCTATTTACAATAGAGATAGGTACGTTCCGATATAACAATATACTATATATTACTATATAAAATATATTATAGAACAGTTATATTGACCTTGACTTATATAAAAATACGTATGCTGTTGGCACACTGAATGATTTTAAAAACCTAAGTCGGCACATAGCAAAAGGCTGCTGACCCCTGGTCTAAGTTTTAGACTTTCTTAAGTCATCATCAGGATAAGTCAAGACAAATAGAACGTGGCCCCAAGAATGTTGCGACATAATCGTGGTGTGACATGTGTATTTTTTAAATATACATTTGAGGACGCAGGCTCATAAATGTCTTAAATGGTTAATTGAAAAAACTTCTTTATTATTTTCTATTTTTTTTATTTTCATGCTTAATTTTTCCTTATTAAAATTTAATGTCCGCCTCATAATTCTAGATATTCTACACTTGAGCCCTGAAGTAAATGAGAAATATGACTCTATATAGTAACAGCTGATTCCACCAATCGAAATGGACATCGAGCATTCAATAATAAAATATTTAACCTGTTATATCTTTGTAATACTAATTCTTCATGACATCAAGAACCAAAGTATTTATCAACATCTACAACTTCTTTACTCATTGCCTTGCTTCCTTCCTTAGAGGCGATGCATGATGCCCGCATGGGTGATTACGTCACTGTTTGATTTATGATTTAGAATCCAGTATCTTATTTATCCCATAGGCGAGGGGCGAAGATACCTTTCTCAAGAATATTTGCGTGTAAGGGAATGCAACGGACTCGACTGAAATTTGAACTCGGCTCTCCATCACACCCGTTATCCATCAAACCGCCCGGATATTCAAGCTTACAGCACCTGGTATTCCTAGGCTCAAAGTTACTTAACTGCTGTGGTCAGATGAGAAGCGGTGTACCAACGTTATGTAGCCGTAATTTAACAGTCATTATAACTTTGTTATAAAGTGTGTATGTTTGTTGATATTTTTTACACTTATCCATATAAAATCAACTAGAAAAAACCCTCTTACCGTATATCTATATACCACATACCGTATACATTAGTTCTATATATATATGATGGCTGACTATTTGATTTCGAGTATGACCACCTTCTTAAATTATCCGTTGCTTGAGTCTTTCATGAGCTTCAAATGTCTTCGTAGACCTGTATTTTTTTCACAATAAATAGTCATATGCAACACACAGGGTCGGTTACACGCTTTTATGGCTTGCCATAGAATATGTATGCCTTGGGAACTTTTCAGGTCAGAATATGATCTAGCATTAAATATGAATACAGATTATGTTAGTTTTAGATGCTGGCTAATTTCAGACAATCTCATTTTGGTTTATGGTGTTTCATACGGTTAACAAGACCTGCCTTGTAGAGAATAAGCTGACTACACAGTGGACATATATGTCTTGGAGTAAATTATGAATCAGAAATATTCTTCTTTTTTCTGACATCCCTTCTGAGGATTGGCTGGTTGATTAGTTGCTTTTGTTTAGCGGTATATCAACCCATGTGAGTTTTTAATAGTGAAATCTAAATATTTTGCAAGCGATTTTGTTTATTTTTTTATTTTTTGAAGATAATAATGGTTTTAGTGATACAAGTCATAATAATTAACCCATAGTTGTGGGAAAGAGGTAGATTTATACCTATCCCAAGAGCATTTGCGCGCTAGTGAATATAACGAATCAAACTTGAATTGGAACTTGGCTCTCTGATTAACGATTCCGAGCCATTATCCATTACACCAACCGCACATCTAAGTATACAGCACCTGTTATGCCCAAGTTTAAGTATGCCCATTTAAGTATTGACCAAAATCAACGTTTCTGATCGTACAGGAACCTGAGGTTTTTGTGCCTCGTCCAAGAAACCTGCTACTCCCTTCTATGGCTTCCCATAGCCTACTATCTCGCGTGGCACTTAGCAGTTTTTCTCCCTTTGCTAAAGACACTCTTCTGTTCCGCAAGACAAGGAAAAGTAAAAGATCCCTCTGCCTTCTAAAACCCAGAAAATTCACCCGCCTGCTTGAGAACCACCGTATTAGAACAAAGATAAAATCTTCTCGTATTATTGTATTGTCTACCTTAAGCATTCTATATTTGAAATCTCCCTAAGGAACTACGAATGAAATCAACCTGACCACTGGAATGAGGACAGAAGATCAAAATTCTCCGATAATTGTCACTTTCATTCTATTAATACTACTGCTGCTACTACTACTACTATTTTTATTATTGTTATCATTATTATCATTATTATTATTATTATTATTATTTATACATTAAATGTTCGGATAATTATCTATCTTTTAATTTAAGATTCCAAGTGCAACGCAACAACAAATGGGAAGGACTGTTACCTCCTTTATCCATTGTTTTGTTTTTTTCAGTTTTCTTGTAAGTTCTGAATCCTTTTATACTATTTCAGTTTGGTTTGGTTTGGTTTGTTTTACGGCATATCAACCTCAATGGATTATTTAATGCCGACAAGATTTTTATTGCTGATAATATTTTTTCAAAAAAATATATTGCTGGTAATAAAACCTATTTTCAAACTTTCATAGTGTTTTGACCCCAGTTTGGGGATTAATTATTTACCCATATTTGGGACTCTAACAGGTGCTACCACCCCGGGTCGAGGTGGACCTGGGAACACCAGCAATTAAGAGGTGGATCCACGCTCCTCAACGCCTCCTGATCAGAGGCCTTACTACTGGACGTAGTTTATCGTCATACCCAGGACGCAGGGTTTCACTTTCTTTCAGTTTTTATTCTATAGTTTACACAATCCGTAAAATCCAATTTCCGGTAAATTTTCTTCTTCATAAATTTATCAGATAAAGGAATTTCTTTTAATCAATTCACCCCAAGAACAGCGATAATACTACGAAGATACAAGGGGCTACTGGGAGTGAAAGAAAATGAAAAAGACTTTTGAAGGAAATTGAAACCCAATCCTAAACAGGAAACAGGGGATAAATCTTTTCGTATTATAATTCATTAAAAGCTTCTTAATAACAGAAAGCTTTTTTTTTATATCATTTTTATTTAATCGATGTATTTTCCTCAGAGTTTTTCATTTATTTGAAGTCAAGAGTCCTATTTTCTATTCTAAATTACAGTTTAATTAAGCTCCTTTTCATACTATTAAACAAGCTGAGTAATCATTGCGTCGAAATACAGAATTTTGGTAATAATCTCTAATGAGATCGACGAAGGTCTTTATTCATTGTTGACCACTTTCTTAACTAGTTTCATTCAAGACGGAAGCATTTATCAAGATCTCATTTACAAACCCATTAGCGCAATAATGCAATCACTTGAGGAAATGTAATTATGAATGAATGCTTTATTTACAAAGAGGTTTGGGTAAGAAAGAAGGTGAAGAAATTGCAGTGATTTCAGAAACACTGAAATAACTGAATGAGAAAATATAAAAGATCCAGGTGCAAAAAGAACATACGCTAAATCGTTCTTTATGTATATTGCACCATGTCTTCTATACTTATTATCATTTTAAAACAAGATGTGTACGTGTGCTTGATCATGCGTATGAGTGCTTGTAAGTGTGTGCTTGTGTGTGTGTGTGTGTATGCATGTAAAAGAACAAGTAATCTTCCTTTCCGCTTAATATAAAAAATTGATATTCACAAAATAAAATAATATATATATATATATATATATATATATATATATATATATATATATATATATAAAAGAAAGAGGTTGTAGTGGTTCCAACGAGAGAAAAGTATGTATATTAAAAAGAAGAAGGGGGGGTGCCGCAAACGTTTTTTGGTTGTAATGTGGATTTATTTAGAAAAAAAATATTATGCTTTGTTTTACATAATTTTTACGACACGTGTTTCTGGTCTCGTGACCGTCTTTAAATATTCTCGATATGAGACATTCTCTGTTTTTGTGTTAGACGAATATTTAACATTGAACATGAGGAAAAAATTAATTATTTTTAATAATATGTGGAAATCACCGCTTTTACCTGAAGACGGTCGTCATGAGACCTGAAACACGTGTCGTAAAATTATGTAAAACAAAGCATAATATTTTTCTAAATAAATCCACATTACAACCAAAAAAAAACGTTTGCGGCACCTATTCTTTCTTTTTATATATATATATATATATATATATATATATATATATATATATATATATATATATATATATATATATATATGTGAAAATATAGGAAATAAAGAACACGTTAGGTAAATAATCCGAAGTTCTTTAGTATTTTTGTTTTTATTTTTAAAAAACAGTGCTCAATATAAAAGTAGAGCCTAAATTATAATTATAATTATTTTTAAAAAAATATGATTCATTTGCTGCATAAGAGTTCTCATGTTTCAAAAACAAGAGCCAAAAATGAATATGCTTATAAAGATGCGTAAACTTCAAGATTAGTTATTCCAAAAAATTTAGATTGAGGATGAAACAGAGCTTTTAGCTCGTGTTTTTGAAACATGAGAACTCTTATGTAGCGAAAGAATCATATTTTAAAAAATAATTATAATTATAATATATATATATATATATATATATATATACATATATATATACATATATATATATATATATATATATATATATATATATATATATATATAATGAAGAAATATAGTTTTAAGGTGCTACATTTATGGGATAAAGTGGTCAATATCGTATGTAAATTTATATATTTATATAATAAATAATATATATATATTAAACAGGATATATATATATATATATATATATATATATATATATATATATATATATATATAAATCCCGTTTAATATATTTTTAAAATTAAAAGCTGTAATCACAGTATTATATATAACTTCACCATCATTGTTATATATTATAATTGTATATATTATAATTATATATATATATGTGTGTGTGTGTGTATTATCTATCTCTTTTTATGCATATATATATTATCTAAATAAGAAAACATATATTCGTGCGATCACGCGCATATATAAATTTGCAAATAAAGATTTTATTTAAATTTGGTGTTAAAAAACACCGCTCCTTGTGATGATACAGAGCTATAAAATATATATTAATAAATAAACATATTACCTTTTGTCGAAAGTACGAGTCCGAATTTCATGTTCATTACAATCCTGAGATGCTTATAATATTATTATTATATATATATATATATTATCTGATACTCACGAGTCGAATACCGGGAAGGAGGGACAAGGGAAAACAATGCATGAAATACCTAGCTGGCTTAAGCAAATCGATGACAGAACGTGGTCTGGGGGAGGTGGCAGAGAGAAGGAACTTGTTGAGAGCCGCCATGATGACCTACGTCCTGAAAGGACATGGCACATAAAAAGAAATATAAACATATATTATTAAATATAACAGACAATGAATGTCTATTAGGCCTGATTATGGGCCGTTCTAGTGTTAGAATATTTACCTTAATTTCTGGTTAAAAGACGAAAATTGTTCAAAATTTGGATATTTTTTTATTAAGTTGGTCCGAAGCTTTCGGCTCACAAGAGCTATCCTCAAATGGTTATACAAACATGAAACAAAGACATTCACCGTCAAAGTTGATATTTTGTTATTCTGACATAAAAAAAATTGCTGTGCGACAATAACGGTCGAGGAATAGCAGACACAGATCGTAAATTTAAGCTGCGGATCTATGATGTCATATCACGCGATAGACCGAATTATTACATCAGAACCAATGTTTAGATGCAATGTAATGTGTTGTGACTAGTTTGAAATGTAATTTTGTTGAGTGTGGGTTGTTTCGTTTTAATGTAAATGGCTTCCAATATCTGAAGGTTCTTTTTATAGTATTGTCGCAAAGTCATCCACAGTAAATTTACACCCTGGCTCTTACAACATTTCTTAATTCCTGGTAGAACTTATGTTATCACAGTGTAGAATATCAACTAACTTAAGTGGTTGAAAGAAAAAGGATCTAAATGAAATCGGCTAGATTAAAAAAAAATTCACAGCATTCTTTGTTCGTGCGCATGTGTAGTCACATCAACATAAATTTAGTCCGATGATGTCCAAAATGACGAAACGCGTCACAAGATAACTTTTCCCGCTTTGTTATACCTTTTTCCCATATATATATAGATACAGATATAAATATATGGTTGGAT
>CAHIKZ030000399.1:572500-590000 GCA_903632075.3 Acanthosepion pharaonis | reverse complement strand
TGACAATTTAGAGACGTCACTATTTAAGTAATTGACGTTTTGAAAGCGCTATTTTTCTGGAGATGATTGATAGTTTGATCAAACTGATGGATTATTAAAAGCACTAACCAAACTAAAAACAGAAAGAAAAATACCGGCCATTCAAAATCGAACACAGGATAACTGTGAAAATGTTCTGATATAAGAATGAAGATATCGAACAAAAGAATAAGAATATATTATCAATCATAAAAAGAAATAAGTCTACCAGTAATACAAATATAATAAATGTCCATCAATAACACGATTAATTATAAATATGGATGCGGACGTAAAACTGACATTATTAAGGCAGATGTGGTAGCGAAAATGTAATCGCATTAATATTGATTATAATATCTTATATTGATTTTCATATCAGTAACAATAGAATAAACGTTAAAATGGATGCCTTCACACTGTAGCAAAAACACTGTTGAAACAAAACCAAGAGAGCCTGTGAAATCTTAAACACAAAAGCCCGTGTTGTTTTAACTTCTGCGATTGCAATTATTCCATTAGTTACTTGAATTAGTATCCGCTATCAATGAAACATCCATGACTAAATTTCTACCAGCGCGCTTTCCGGCATTCTTTGTTGTGTCTAAAGATCTGAGATATAAATACCTGCCATTGTCTTATGTAGTATTGCGACTAATATCTTCATCTTTGTTATTTCTCTCACTGCGTCATGAATAATGAATTCTTCATCATTGGTCTGGTGTTTTGAGATGAAGTCATTGCTTGGATAATTATTTTGACGAATATCCTTGTCTTTGTTATTTTGAGAACAATGTTTGGCAGCGTTGTTAAAACTGAAATCTTGAGAGTTATTTATATTCTTTTGTCCATTAGTCAGATGAGTATTGCTGTCTTTGATCCTGTCAATATATTTTGGACAATATGATGCGCAGTTTTTACTTTCTTTCTTTTTTCTTTGGGCGTCGTTTAAGAATGAAAATTACAAATGCAATATAAAGGATTTTACTCTATATAAATATCGTAGAACAGGAATTCTAATATATTATTCGATAGGCAGATAAGTATGAGCACATACTTATTATTCATGCACACACACACAAACACACACACACACAAACACACACACACACATATATATATATATGTATATGTATATGTATATGCATATATATATAAATTACATGGACAGATATATTCCTTTGTATATTCTTGAACAAAACACACACACACACACACACACATATATATATATATATATATATATATATATATATATATATATATATATATATATATATATATGTATGTATGTATGTATGTATATACATATATATTTAAATTACATGGACAGATATATTCCTTTGTATATTCTTGAACACACACACGCACAGATATATACATATATATATATATATATATATATAGTCATCCACAGACAGACTGTATCACTGTATCACAGCTATTCAGTGTGAATAGACGCCCGATTCCTTCAAGCTCGACCGATTTGGCATCTGTCAGAGATCCTACACGGTCGGCGCACGGCAGAGAGAAAGGGAAATCTTAACGTTATGCACACACACACACACACACACACACACACACACATATATATATATATATATATATATATATATATATATATATATATATATATTAATCGGTATCACTCCAAGCAAGACAATAATGTCATTAAAACACAATGGTTTACAGGTTGTGGAAGAATTAGGGACAAACATTACTGAAGAACAGAAAGAGAAGAGTGTAATGAGGAGGACAGTAGATAGCGATTGACTTTACATTTAAATTTTCGCAGATTGAAGTTGGCTGTAAAGCATGAAGCCAGGAGGGAGTTCCACGGGCAAGAAATGCGAGAGAAGAAACTGTTAACATAAGATTTACGGCAACATCTAGCCAGCTTAACGCCAGTCTAGTGCTAAGCTTAAATTCAAATTCTCGGGGTACAATAGTGAATAGCTCATCCGAATAGATCTATAAATGGATACTGGAATCACCATCTGATACGTGTCGACTACCAGTAAGCATGAAACAGACTGTCGCCGCTAGGCGTTGATTTCAATGTTTACTTTTATGTTTTCATACGCGCTATCCCTGATATAGAGTACTTTAACCCATAAATATAGCATAACCTAGAATTATATATTATCAGAGGCAAAAAATCATGAAAATACATAAACACACACATCAGAGACAATTTAGAAGATTATATATATATGTGTGTGTGTGAATGCTTCCGCTTGAGGGTTTGTGTGTGTGTTTATATTAATGCGCATGCATACATATTAGCATTTATTAGAAACATTTCCAGAATAGAATATCGCACACATGCACACCAAAAACACATGCTAACACACACGCAAACACATAAACATACATACATATAAGTATGTAAAAACAAATACATATCTGAGGGCGGAGATTGTTTTTATATATATATATATATACAGAGACCTGGTGCATCGAGTGCCACAAGGCTCCCAAACGACCCTCCGCAGGTTTTGAATTCAGAGTTGTCCTTCTCCAGGGCTATAGAACCCAGTCTGTCTTGTTATATATATATATATATATATATATATATATATATATATATATATATACATAGTTGGATTGATCTGAAGTTTGGCTGACGATCGCAAATAGCGTGAAAACCCAGGATCACAAACTCACTATCACTAATATTGAGCGTTTTCCATTAAGTACCGCGCATATATAACATATAATTAATATATAAATAAAAACTGCATATATATATATATATATATATATATATATATATATATATATATATATATATGTATGTATATACACGCACACACATTTTACATAAAAATGACAATATTTACATGAAAATGACAATTTTATAGCTATTTGATTTGTCAATTTTTGCTTCTTCATATACGCATTTTAACGACATAATACCATAAATGTGGCTGCTGCTGCTAGTATTACTACTGTTAATAATAACAATAATGATAATAATAATAATAACAATGTCTACACGATGCCCATAATATCGCATATATGAAAAGCGATATTTAAGAACCACGCACTTGCTTCACATTCGAAAGTCACAAATGGTCGACAGATGTCACCGCTTCAAATTCACAAATACGTATAAATTTCTTAGATATACGAGATGCATATCTTTTTTTCTGACATTTTTCATAGAAAGCAGAAAGGAAGGGCCAAACCTGAGCTTGCATCTCTGAGTACACATGACACAATCAAAACGCGAAGCAAATATAATTGCGCAAATTAGTTGAGCAAACTTAATTGACTTTGAGACAAAAACTGTGAAAGTCGCGCACGGGAAAAAGATTAATAATAAAAATTATGGCACTTTAACCATTTTTTCATCTTTTTTCTTTTTGGTGGTTCCGATTTAAAAGTGGAGAAATTTCAAAAAGTGTTTCATTAGATAATTTTCTGGATTTTTTCCAAAAAAGTATGTAATAGTTACTTTATTATGCAAAAGCAATTTATAAAAAAATATATATATATATATATATATATATATATATATAATTTTATATATGAGAAGGTTATAATTGTTCTAACGAATTGTATTTTCCCAAAACGTTAAAGGTTAAATGTAGAGTTATATTTATTTTATTCTTCATATTCTTGTTACACCTCGTCTTCATGCAAATTAAATGAATCAATTTCTAAAAAAAAAACCCTTATGTTATTTTAATCTTGATCTCGTTTTTTCATTCATATATATATATATATATATATATATATATATATATATATATATATATATATATATATATGAACTATTAATTATTAAAAAAATCATTCACTTAAATTATATATATATATATATATATATATATATATATATATATATATATATATATTACCTGAATCTTTTCGTGGATAGACGTATTTGATAAACGTTCTGTTTTTTTTTTTAAACAATATGTAAAAATGTAAACTGTTAAAAATCGAGAAAAACCATTCCTGTTTGCAAACGTTGTTGGTGTTTTAAAGACTAATCTACGGATTTGTTTTTTGCCTTTAATATATTTGTTTTGTTTTGTTTAATTTTTTTGTTTGTTTTTTTGGGGTGGTTTTGGTTTTTATTTTTTTTTTGTTGTTGGTTTTTTGGTTTTTACTTTTTAATCATTTCACCTTAAGCAAGATAATAAATTCAAAGGGTTATTGAGACTCGTAATTCATAAAAGCAAACATTATTAAAGAGAGAAAACAATTTCAGATAAAATTTCGAGAAAAACCAGTTCGGACCTCGTTAAACCTTCTAATCTTTATGGAACCTCGGATTTTTTCATTTTTGCCTATATTCGAATACATATATATATATATAAATATATATATATATATCCATAGACGAAACTAAATAAATTATTTAAAAATCATTCAAAAATGAGTGTCCGTTAAAAATAACGTTTAAATATGGTATATATATATATATGTGTGTGTGTGTGTGTGTGTGTGTGTGTGTGTGTGTGTGTGTATCTGTATCTAATAAATATTAACTTGGGAATAAGGTATTGTAGAGAGTACTAATAAATCTATAGCCACACCCATTGTTATTAACTGAATTTCCGTGTGAAAGCTTGCCAATGTAATGTTCAATCTATGAAATTGTTATTAACACAGAACTACGTACACTTATATTTGTGGAAGTTATATTATTAATGTACCTATGCGTATAAACGGACACACGCGAATACATATACACAGGAATATGTGTACACACGAATACATTCATATATATATATATATATATATATATATATATATATATATACATATATATATATATATATATATATATATATATATATATATATATATATATATATATATTATATAATATTGATAAGATCATCTATCAATTTTAAAATTTACATTACATATATATATATATATATATATATATATATATATATATATATATATATATATATATATATATATATATATATATATATATATATATATATATATTACAGACGACGACGACGACAGTTTTCCGGTCTCTGGACTGTTTGTCTAAAAATAATTACGTCTAAATTCGCCTTCATCCCTACACTGCGCCAATGGCTTGGGGATAAAGTCTCCTGCTGCTACCCAATCAGTCGGGTTTCGATCCGGCTTGAGTCAATCGGATGTCTCACCGCACTTATGGGTTGCGATACAGTCTGTTTCTGGATGACTATATTTATATGTATATCTCCACACGACGTGTAAAATGTCGACATAATATAATTTTCATTCCGCACATTTTGATTTTGGTGATGGCACAGTATAGTAAAGTCAACTGGGCATCATCTATCAAAAAATGATGCAATTCACTTCGCTAGAAATTTGGAAACGGCATGTTGAACTGTTTGAAAGCTCTAATATGGACATTTCATAATGTCAATATGAGGATAGTACAGAGAATTCAGAAGGATTTGAATGAGTCTAATGAGGATTACGAAGGTACGGCAAACTCACTTTGATCGTTCTGATCAAACTCTGGAAATCACTCCCGAATTTGTTGTTGAAGGCCTCAGACATTAATTTCGACTCTCACTGGCCATTTTCAAGGATACAAATTAAAAGTTAGTGGTGTTATTATTAACGCAGGTGAAACCTTTCATTTTACTCTATAACAACAGAATGTGAATCTATGTCCTTTTCAAACTTTAACCCGTTATCAATATAAACGTTCCACTGGCTGTCTCTCTACCATCCGACCTTTGAAAATGGCCAACAATAGTCGAAAGATATCGGAACATTTCGCCAACGAAGGATTGCTGCCTAAATAAACAGTTTTAAAGTAAAACATATATATATATTTAAAATAAAACTAATATATATGTGTGTGTGTATATGTGTGTGTATATATGTGTGTGTGTGTTTGTATGTGTGCGTGCGTGTCTTTGAAAATTCCTGTTTTACTATATTTTACAGTTTCTAAAATGTTTATATAATTTATTGTTTCTCTGATACAATTTATCCTCGTTTTCCGCTCAACTTATTCTTTAAGAAATTATTTTTACCCATTATTATTTCCATTTTACGTGCAGCTGCAAGGACAACAGAACTATCAATAAACACTGTTAACGAAAATATGTAAAGATTTAATATTTGAATGATTTTTAAAAACTATAAGGCCTTTAATAATTCCTTTAAAAAACATGAAAAATATCATCAAAGAACCAATATTCTAACTCCCGAACATTCTTCGTATAATAATAATAATAATAATAATAATAGCTGGCCGCTCGTATTTGAGGATACCCGTCTACTAGTGCGACTAGCCAATCCCTAATTCAGACGCTCGCTCAGGCACAATTGTGTTTGTTCAACACTCACATAGCCTACCTGTGCTTTATGCTGCATCTATGCTGAGCAGACATTAGTTACAGTTTCTGGGGAGAGTGTGTTATCTAGCGTGATCAACAATATGAACAAGCCGGCACACTCAAACCCTCGGTCACGATGACTTGTGACTTCGTCCTAGCACAGCTATCGACGGTGCTCCGAGTGTTCCCGTCTACCCAATTTCACTCATAAGACGGGGTAGTGAGTTCGATTCTTACTGGGTGCCCAGTATTGTCGGCTTTGTGCCACATCTAAGCTACTATATTTTTAAAGGACGTTAGACCAATGAAAATATCTAAAAAGGTTCTTATCCGAGATTGTTCATTTAAGTAAGTTTTTATTTAAGAAACTTTTTATTAATCACAATCTACAATAACACTGTTTAGTCAATGCATACCGAATGTTTCCTTATGAGGAAACGGTTAATCTTACCGTTACTATATAATAATGGTAAAGGTGAATTTAACCGTTTCCATATAGAAACCATTCCATTCCCGAACAGTTAGCAGTACTGTCAGTTGAAATTTACAAAATATTTTTTAAAAACAGTTTACAGGAAATTAAGCTTCTCAATTTCACTAATTGTTATCGCTCTTTCTAGTTTTAATCCAAACCTTTTATTTTCGTTAGTGTTTAAAATTAACATATATATATATAAACAAAAAAAAAAATTAATTTTACCATCTTTTTTTATAGTTTTAGTTTTGTGAACTATCAATTCTCTCTATGATAATCCGTTGCAGGTTTCTCCAATCCATATCCCCGTCCTGGGTAAGACGTTAAACGACATACGCGTCATGAGTAAGACGTTAAACTACGTCCAGCAACAAGGCCTTTGACCAGGAGGTTTTGAGGAGCGTGGAACCACCTCTCAATTGCTGATATTCCCAAGTCCACCCTGACCAGGGGTGGTAGCACCTGTTAGGGTCCCAGCTCTAGGCAAATAGTTAACTATTACCAGCAATCCTTTTTTTTTTAAATCATTACCAGCAATACAATTTTGAAGGAAATATATTACCGGAAACAGATTTTTGACAAAATAAAATATTACTAGCAATAAAAAATGTTGTCGGCATTAAATAATCCATTGAGGTTGATATGCCGTAAAACAAAATAAACCAAACCAATCTAAACCAAAGAATACATATTCTATTCATACGAATCTATCCTAAAACTGTTGTCGGCATTAAATAAGCTATTGAGGTTGATATGCCGTAAAACAAACCAAACCAAACCATATCCGTTCGTTTTCGTTCTAATATCCTTGGGAAAGGCATGAATCTATCCATTCCCTCCAGACTATGTTAAATAGTAGGGTAGACTGGATTATCTAGCTTCGTTTGTTAGCCAGTCTAGGAGAAAGAATAATCTGAATTCAAAACCCGTAACAGGAAAACTATTGATTAACTTTCACAAGAGGTAAGAGCAGTTCATAGATAATAAAGTAAAAGGAGTCTGTGGAGAGCCATAATCACCTATATTGAAGATATATGACATTAATCTATTAAAGGGAGGCTTGGAGTTGAAAAAGCAGAGACTTTATAAACTGTTTTTCTGGAATAAAAAGGGCGTATAAAGGCTTTGAAAAAAGCATCAAATATCAGTTGGCCACGAAAAATTATATTTAGCAACACGTTTAAGGAAATATTATTGAATTACTTGCTTAGCGAACTTTTGCGATGCACGGATAAGCCTAATGTCTTTCTACAGTTCATAACCATTTCTTTTTCTTTAAATGAAATTGGAAACACCAGTAAATGCTTTTAATAATTACTTGAATATTTTCTTTTCCCTTAGGAAAACTTTAGAGACGACATAAAGAAACGCTGAAATGTTCTATTCTCCAAGGAGGCCTTAAATAGTGTCACGAGCCAAAACGGCTGTAGTCTAGATAGTAGATCAAATGGATAAACACGTGGTTTTATAAACACACACGTAATATATGTGTGCGTGAATGCGTGTACATATGTGTTTGTACGTGTGCTAGTTGCTCTCCTAAAAGCTTTTACAATGAAAGAAAAACATTAACAGCAAATGGTGCTTTATTTCCTGGTGGGGTGTTTTTGAGAGTGACGTGAATGTCGGGTGTGACACTAACCCTGCTGGTATCATGATGACCGATGAACAAATAGGCCTTCAAATTCACCGAAATTTTTACAGAGCCCCATTTCACATATTCATTTAATGTATACACATTTATATAATGTATATTAAAGCTATATTTAAAGACGCAATGTTTAATGTTCTTTTTATATACAGGGTAAAAAAAAAACTGTAGGTTAAAGGTGAAACAAAAATTGGCCACAGTTTTTATGATTGTTTCTAATACTGCCACCATACTCTGGTCATCTTCAAGAACCAAACTTCTTGTGTTGTTTGATGAAAGAAGAAGAAATGACGAAATTATTTCTCTGGCGGGAAGCGGTAAAAACAATAGTAAGAAATATGGGCAACAGAATACATATATAAGATATCACAAGTTTGCACATATAATCATATAAAAAATCTGGCGATAAGTAATTCACAGGACGTTTTCGTATAGTAAAAGATATGTACATTTGCATATATGTACATACAGAGACGTTTATGCATATAAAAAATTATATATATATATATATATATATATATATTTATATATATATTAATTGTGTAAAATAACAATGAAATGGACATATTTTCATTATACTAGTCTGGGCTGAAAAAATGTCAGCCTACTTCTAATCTGACCCAAAAAAGACCTTTTGTAACAGAATTTCTCGATTAATAAATATTTAGCCATCCCTTATATATGCTGTAATTGTGAGATTGAGAACTCTCCCCTATAAATATAGCATACTTTAAAACTATATTTTTATCACACACACACACACACACATGTGTATGAATATATATATATATATATATATATATATATATATATATATATATATATATATATATATATATATATATATATGTGTTAGTAGGATGTATAATAGTATCTGAAAAAAGTGAATATAATGGAACAAAGTAGAAAAGTTTTCTTTTTTTTTCCAGGACGCGTTTTGCCGAACTGTGTTAGGTTCAGATTTTTCAGGCATGAATGAAAGACAAACTTTTTAAAGAAAGTGAGTTGGGATGGAGTCCTCAATTAAAATTACCATATCAGATTCGACAACCGGATACCAGAAAGTTTTTGTTTTTGTTTTTGGTTCGTTTCTTTGTTTTTATGCATTAGGGACGGTGAACAAACCCAATCCGAATGTTATAATTTATTGTGCTATTAATATTATAATTATTATAGTATTATGGCTAATATTATAATATTATTATAATTATTATAATTTATTGAGCTATTAATGGCCTATTCAATCTGACAATATTTCTTATTGTTATATTTCGTAGATAAATGCGTGTGAATAGAAATCCCTGTTTTTGTATATTATTATTATTATTATTATTATTATTATTATTATTATTATTTTCTTTGATTTCATTCGTTTACACATTTCTTTCCGGGTCCCGCCCAGGGACCTAAGGTTAGAAATGGCGTCATGACACTTTCCACTGACAAAAAAAAAAAAATTACATAGATAAAGCCCTTCGTAAAGTGTGGGCTGTACTTGTCAGAACAATTTTTTGTATCTCCTTGAGGCATGGACTTCCAGGAATCCCTTCAATTAGTCTACTGCAATCTTTTCCAACCAGTCCTAGGGCTCCAACTACAACAGGGATTGTTGATGTTCCCATATGCCACATTTTCGAGATTTCTGTTTCAAGGTCCTTGATTATTATTATTATTATTATTATTATTATTATTATTATTATTTTCTTTTGATTTCTGGTGTATAGTCATTTCCTTCCGGGCCCCAAACTAGTGACTTAAGGTCAGAAATGCCTTTAAGATATTTTCTACTGGTCATTTTTGTAAAAAATAAAAATAAAATAACAATAAAAAACTATTATTATTATTGTAATATTTCTTTTGATTTCTGTTACAAAAACATTTTCTTCCGGGTCCCAAGCAAAAACCTAAGGTCAGAAATGGCTTCATGACATTTTCCACTGATCATTTTCGTGATCATAATGTGTGAGCTGTACTTGTGAGTACTTTTTTTTTAAAATATTTCTTTAAGTCATGGGCTACTAGGAATCTATTTAATGTCTCTACCGGAATCTTTTCCAATCAATCCGAGTGCTCCAACTACAACTAGAATTATCGATACCCTCTTGTTCCGCATTTTTTAGATTTCCATTTCAGTAAGAAAGCATATTCTGTTTTTGTGATTATTATTATTCTTTTTAGTGGGAATATGTGTTTGGTTCCTGTCGGAGGCACACATTCTTTTGTCGGACTTATCAATCTCTAGGCCGGTAGACGTCAACTATTCATAGTTAAAAAAGACGAATTCAGAAACATGTGTGACCTCTATAAATATTATCTAAAAGTTATAATTAATAATTGTGTGAAAATAGATAAATAAAAATAAAACTTGTAATGAAATGAATTAAAATATAATTACTGCGACTATAGAGTAAAACTCAAGCCTTCACCCTCTTAATGTGAATCCCGATTTCTTTCGCTAATTTCGTTCTTTTGAAATAAAATTCTTGTCGGTTCAAATTGTTTTATATATACTGTACAAGGTATGTACTTTTGGGGGACTTTTGATCGTGAAAGGAGTTACAAGTTGATGCTACATAAATAATTAAAAGAAAACCTTTTTCAAAACTAAATCTGATCTATACACAAAGCAACCATGTGCATATATTTGAATAAAGACAAAAGGAAAAACTTATCTTAGCCGACGCGTTTCGTCCTCTGAGGGACTTTATCAACACAAATGCAAGGATTTTCTTTTATTTTGTAACAAGTATTTATATATAAGATCGAAAAATATTATTGGTTTTTCCAAATTTTTAAATTTAAGAAAGCTCATAAGGTTAGTCGAAACGTCAGTTAAGCTATGGAGGAACCGACGTGACACAATTCAATGTTTTATTGTTTAGTGATGTTCTTTAAAATATATGTACACACACACATCTATCTATCTATCTATCTATCTATCTATCTATCTATATATATATATATATATATATATATATATATATATATATATATATATATATATAGTGTATTTAGGCAGTGATTCTTCATTTATACATGTTTTATTAAAGATAACAGACAAGGTACTACGATTTAATTTTTCTTGTATTTGAACAAGTGTTTTCTCTTCTGGACACAGAGTATTTAGAAACTGTCAAAATTTGGACCGTTTTCGGATATGCTTTTAGCCATTATCAAGGATGATTTTATTTTTGCTTGTTAATTGGGTGTATGCGTTGTCTTTTATGTCTTTATAGATACGTTATGTTTTCCGAACACAGTTATCATATTGTGGCCGTGTTCGTAGTTAATATCATTAAGTGATGGCTTTTTCTATTTTATCATTAAGGCTTCCTTTACTTTTAATTTTTTTTACATGTAGATGAGGTTATTACGCTTGTATTTTCTACTACTATGTTTCGGATAGAGTCTGGTAAGTTTGTGTGTTTGTTTAAATGGATTCTAATAGAGCTGTGGTCAGAGAAGGTGCAACGTAAGGCGTCTGGATAGGCATGTATTAGTGTGACCGAGATAATTATTTATGATTTCGATTTGATCAGGAACACTGTTCCTTAAGGGGCATTTGAACTCATAGATAATGTTTGTTCGTTGTAATTTTCATTTTGCTAGTATGTTGTTATTTTCGAACATAAGGTTAGCTGTTTTTAAATTCTACTAAAATATATATATATATATATATATATATATATATATATATATATATATATATATATATATATATATGCATGTATATATATTATTAAAATTAATGACAAAGTGGAAAAGATGTGTTGCACTTTTTCGTCCTTTAGGACTTCTTCGGATTAAAGTGATGTTTCGTTTGATGTAAATACATATGCACAAAAAGTGAGAAAACGTTGAAACTTTAAACTTTTAAAGAAAGTTATTGTTTTTAAAAATGTGTTTGGGTACAAATACTAGCCAAATTCATTTATTTTCTTTTTGTTTATATTGTGTTCATTTTTATTAAGTATCCCCATTTGCGATAAGAGAAAATCTGCCAAGAAAAAAGAAATGTTTAAGAACCTAAACGCAAATTAATTGCGATTAAATCGATCAATTACGATTATAGCGATTAAAGCACTTTCTATAGACTTTCATCTTAATAAATTGTTTTTTCTTTTAATTTTTTTAAAAATCGAAATTATGACCTGACTCCTTACAGTGAGCAACTAATGTATTAGTGTTTTTTTTTTTTTTGTAAAACATCCCTTTTGCGTTCGTATAATTGGTTTTATTAAAATTCCTCGCGGTTTCTCCTATGTATTCTTTGTAGCAGTTATTACAGATAATAAAGTAATAATAATTCATCTTTTTAAGTTGCTGCTCATTTTTTTTTTTTTGCATTAAGTTTTTTTTTATTGTTTTAGAAGTAATTGTAAAAAAATTTATGTTAAATTTAAATAAATTCTTTTCAATTACATTTTCTCACTCATATATATATATATATGTGTGTGTGTGTGTGTGTGTGTGTGTGTGTGTGTGTGTGTGTGTGTGTGTGTGTGTGTGTGTGTGTGTGTGTGTGTGTGTGTAGGAGTGCTGTCTCACGAGAGAAGTGTGTTAAAATAATAAGTAAACGAACCATATCGTACTTATTAACACGTTATAAGTATGTATAGAACTCTCATGATATTTGACGCCATAGCATTCCAAAGCTTGGAATGAAAAATATCCTTGCATCTTGCGTCGAGGGAGGAGCAGCTTATTTTCTTTGTCTGTGACATTATTTGGGGAACTGGAGGAGAATGGTTAATATAATGTTTGTGAAATCGTTCTAAATTTATCGCAAAGAAATATGTTACACCAGATGCATAAAAGTATAAGAAGGTAGTGGGGTGGGGGGAAGAAAAATTATATTTCATTCATAGTGATCGCTAACCATAGATTTCGCACGTACATGATCGATCGAAGACGGAAGATCGATATATTGTGAATCAGGGTGAAATGCTTGGATAAGCAAGCACGCTTCAGTCATTGATAAAAAAAAAAAGCATCCAATAATTAATATTGTACATCGATTGGATGCACCAATCAAAATTCGACAATTCGCTAGGGAAAGGAAGAGAGTAATTAACGTAACAATCTGGAATGTACCATTTGTCTTTCTTTCTTTTTTAACGACAATACACATCGCCGTCGCCTTTATCCTCACTTATTGAATCTAAATAAACTTAGTAAAAGGGAAATGAACAACAAATTAATTGCATTAAGTGTACGTAGAGTTAATTCAGTTGGATATGCGGTAACTGCAACGGTTATCGATGTGAAAAGAAGAATCGCTTAGTCTTTTCTTCTCTTACCCATATCTTTGGTAAAAGCATGAACATACCTCGTTTTCTACTAGCAGTTGGTTAAATAATCTTGGGTGGCAACCAACCTTAGGAAAAGGGCAACATTGAATTCGAAAGCGTGGGGGAGGCAACGAGAAACCACTCTACTATCTTTAGAAAAAAAAAAAACCTTGGTAATTCCCAGATAAAAAAAAACCAAAGAGACTGTGTACAGCCATGAATTCCGATGTACTGAAGTGGCATAGAATTAAAAAAATAAAATAAAAAGTGAATTCAATGTAATTTCTTATATGATGTGATAATGAATTATACAGAACCAGGCTTTTGTCTGTCTGTCTCTGTCTCTGCCACTTTCTCTCCCTAGATATAATTTTATAATAATAATAATAATACAAGTTAAAATACTTGGAATTACGAGAACTTAACGTACTTTTAGGCCAGCAAAACTTCTACGAAAAAGTCCTCAACATCTAACTAGGAGTACAATGCTCAATAAATCAATAAAAATTTAATTGACTTATCTTAAGTTACCGACTCCGGAGTTTCGCATCTAAATGTTCTTCTGGGCCGAATGTTCAACATACGTATTGAACATCTGGCTCTGATGAACGTTTAGATGCGAACACTGGAGTTAATCATATAGTTTTCTATAAAAAACAATAACAATAATTATAACAATCATTGCATTATATATCAGACGTTAAATAAGTAAAAACAATATAATCCATTTATTACTATTATTATATATAAGTCTAATTATATATATTTTATATATACATAAATATGCACTAGTGAGCAAATATATATATATACATATATATATACAAGAGGTGACTAAACCGCGGCTTGTGAGCCACTTGTTGCTCTTTGACTTTTAATATGCAGCTCGTGGAAATATGTTGGCTGAGTTCCTTTTTTCATCACAGTTAATATAAAAAGTAAATAAGAAAATTTAAAGCTTTATAATTATTTAATGGGTATCAATTGCGACCCCATTGGATTAAAACTTAACTTTAATGTTAATGTGCATGTGACAAAAATGCATGTTTAAATTTTGTTCATATCGTGTGGCTCTCAAACATCTGAAACTTATCGTATGTGACTCTTACATTAAGCAAGTTTCTACACCCCCACATATATATATATATATATATATATATATATATATATATATATATATATATATAAAGTCAAGGTGTGTGCTAATAGTTTTAATAGTTATTTCTTAAAACTCGAGAAAACACTATACTTAGTTATCTCCCCTGAAGCGTTAATCAAGACAATCACAGTGTTCTTCATTTCCCAACTAAAAGTCTTTTAACTTTCAGATTAACACAGCAAATTTTGTCTTTAAAAATGATGAACACTACAATATTTGTCTCGAAATAAACAACATCCTGATGATGACATTGTGCCATGTCGAAAGTACTCGGAAATCAATAATATGTATCAACACGGTGATTTTCTCTTTTCCTTTAATAATGACACCAAAAAGCTTTTCGTAAATATGAAAGAATCCAATTTAAAATAAGCAGTAATAACTTGTCTAAATTAGCCAATGAATCATGTCCCAATATATACATTCCTCACTGTTAAGTATTCTAATAAAAATAAATTAAAGATCAGTCCTATCTCTCCCTTCCCTCTCTAATTTCGACCATGTGTGTCATACATTCTCTGTATCACCTTACATCAACTTAAAATTACCCCTCTAACGTGTATAAAAACTATATGTAAAGTTAAATTCATTTTTCACACTTGGAAGTGTGGTCTGATGAGCCAGGGAATAAGAAATTCCCTGGTGAAATAAATTATAACCAATGGACCCTTAAAGCTGTTTGTTTTCAATGAATTCTCTCTCTCTCTCTCTCTCTCTCTCTATATATATATATATATATATATGTGTGTGTGTGTGTGTGTGTGTGTGTGTGTGTGTGTGTGTGTGTGTGTGTGTGTGTGTAATAAAAAGAAATTATATATATTAATAATTATTATATAATTAAATATATATTATTAATTATTATATAATTAAGTTTGAAGTTTTTAGCTTCGGTTTTTGAAACATGGTAATTCCTGTGTAGCGAAGGAACCATATTTTTAAATCAGTTAATTTATAATATATATAGAGAAAAAGTAGAGATAACACAAATTTTCACGTTGACTCACCATCTCCACACACACACACACACACACACACATATATATATATATATATATATATATATATATATATATATATATATATATATGCGACGAAGAAATGACCCTTAATGTACATGCACTAAGATTCTTCATGATCACGACTATTAGCTTTTATCATTCAGTTTAATTTTATAATTTAGAGTTAAACCGAAATGTTTTAAAATATTCAATTTACTGTTTCTGTTGAGTGACATCGGGCGAACCTTTGAAATATCTGTCAAAAGTGTGTATATACTTTCGGAACACAAACATATTTTTATTTTTTTAATCGATATCACCCTAAGCCCGACAGTAATGACGCTAAAGCCGAAGCGGTTACAAGGTGTGGAAGAATTAGGAACAGAAACAATAATGATGATCAGAAAGCGAAGTAGACAACGATTAACATTGCATTTAAATTTTTTACAATTTTACAGATTAAAGTTGGCTAGAAATCATGGAACCGGGAGGGAGTTCTACAAATGAGAAGTGCGAGAAAAGAAACTTCTAGCATAGAATTTACAGCCACACCTAACTAGCTCAACTGTAAATTGATGAGATCTTGACGCAAGTCTAGCGTTAAGCTTAAATTCAAAAACTCTAGTTATCATAGCGGAGAGCTCGTCCGAACAATTACCATGGAAGTATTTATAGAAAAGACACAGATAGGCAACCTTACAGTGGTGGAAAATTGACTGAAGCCGAGCTGCCATATTATGACCAATAATATTGCTTATTCTTCTTTGGGTTTTATCAAGGTGCTCAAGGTAAATAGCAAGAGTACCGGACCATATGTGGCAGCAATATTCAAACATGGATGAATGATAGACTTATAGATATATAAGACAGATTCTAGAGAGAAAAATTGTCTTGCCTGACATAGTGAACCAAATTTTTTAGCAGCTGACCTAGCAATACATTCAATATAGTCTTTTCACATGATATCAGCAAAGAAAGTAAACCCGTGAAGGCGCAACGAATCACTTTACTGGAGGTTAGCTTCAGCCATGCTCATGGAAGGCAGCGAGGAGTCTCTCAGACGATTAATGAAGAGAAATTTAGTTTTGGTAGCGTTAAAATTAACAAGCCATCTTTTGCCTCAATTAACGACGGACTTGAGGTCGTTTTAGACCTCGGCTGCCATTTTGATTTTGTCAGTCCGATAAGATTTACTCTCAAGGCAAGATTAAATGGCTTTATCATTAGCATAGATACCAAATTGAGAGCATGCGTGCGTATATATATGTGTGTACAAATTGCATGTATATATACCGTAATTCCCCATGTATAATACGCGTTTTTTCTAAAAATAATAATAGTTTAGGAGTGCGTATTATCAACAGCTACAAACAAATCTTTAAAAAATTGCTGTTTCATAGGTCGATTTCAGTTGCGAAATGACTACTCACCACAACCATACGACAATTTAGCACTAACATTCGGCGATTGTGACCCCATAAGGATGTCAAATACAATGATATCTACCTAACAATACTTACAAATGTAAAATAAAATAAGAATTATCATGAATCTCAATTAGAATAATATTATTCTGTTTCAA
>CAHIKZ030000399.1:522500-570000 GCA_903632075.3 Acanthosepion pharaonis | reverse complement strand
TCACTATGTCTGGGTGATCAAGCTTTCATTATTATTATTATTATTATTATTATTATTATTATTATTAATAATAATAATAATAATAATAATAATATTCCGAAACGCTGTAATAGTTCTGCGTAAGATCTCATGATTATTATTAGTATATTTTTTTCTTTACAAAGTTTCCTGCATTCGACAAACATTTCCATTGTCCTAATTAATTTAAAAGTCAATATTACAACGGACATTAAATCTTCCAAAAGTTACAGCAAAAATTGGAGCCTGGCAGTCCATATCCTCGAACAGACGTAAAATGTTTCACGTTGCTAGCAGTTATCGCTTTTGTATTTCATTAAAAAAATCAAGGGGCAAGGGATGTACACGCTCACATGCACATCAATGCCTTGTCGTTTGTTTCACTAAATACATTCGCACCTGCTGCAACACTTCAATGACAATGACTTAGACAGTCAGTCGGTGTTTCGTTACGCAAGAAAACAAAATCTCGAGAACAGCTGGATCTCCTTAACTGGGAATAGCATTTAACTGGTATGGTCAACAGCGAAATGGATAGTATTAATAATAAGTAATAAGTCTATGTATAAGGTACGCAATTATAAATATATGTTAAATGTTCGTTCTCTTTAGGAGGCTTCGCGCTGCACAATCTTCTTATAATTATTATTTTCTTTTCATTTTTTTCTTTTTTTTTAATTTATGGTATATGAATCTAAATCTAAATAACAAAGCTTAGAGGATGCCAGGTGTGGCTGGTGTAATAGATAACGGCTCTCGATTGAAAACCAGAGAATCGGGTTCCAATTCCACTCGGGTCCGTTATATTCACTTACGCGCCAATACCCCTTGGGAAAGGTATACATCTACCTCTTCTCCCCTAGCTATGAGTTATAGTAGGTCTTGTGTCCTTAAATCATTTTTATCTAGAAAAAAAATCTTAAAAATCCAAAATAGTTTCTGCCTTTGAGGTTGATGAGTTGTAAAAAAACTAATTAATAAAAAAAAACAAACTAAATACTTAGAGTATCGAGTGATAAAAAAAAATAATCGTTAATATTGCATTTTTAGTGTTTCAACAATTAAAACATTTTTACGATTGACTTTAATGAGTTTTATTAATGACTTTAATGAATTTTAGATGTGGATTTTAGAAGTCATATAATCTAAACTTATCAATGGAATTTCCGTATCAGTTAGAAATTTAATCAAAACAGTTAAGGATTAGAGCTTCATTTCAAACATTAGTCGAACTGCAAGCTTAGTTGAAATAACATTTAAAAATAATTATCCAACCATCGTCTTATTCACTTATAATTATGAGATCATATCTATATTAATGTCAACTGTCTTAGGTTTATTATTTTATAATATTTTGTCACTCTTCTCCTCAATTCCTCATTAGCCTATATTCCGTGGACAATTGTTACTCATGAATTCGAATGTTACATCCTAACGTCGTTTAATTTGTCATACCACTTCAGTTAGTTCTTCAGTGCCCCTTCCAAAATGCTAATATTCTTTAACGAGTGATAGGAAAAAATAATTATTAATATTGCATTTGTAGTGTTTTATCAATTAAAATATTTTTACACAGAGATGGAGACGAAGTTTTGAGAACGCTTCTTACGATAAAAAATAAGTCCACAGATATCGAAGAAATATCTATCTATCTATCTATCTATCTATCTATCTATCTATCTATCTATCTATCTAAATCTGCATCTATTTACCTACCTATCTCTCTATCAATCTGCATCTATCTATCTCAATCTATCTATCTATCTATCTGAAATTTCAACTCTGAATGTTCACGTTCGAATGAATGAATACGATCTCTGATACGCTTGGTCACCTTTCGTTCGAATGCGGCGGGTTCGTTTTACGGGGC
This sequence comes from Acanthosepion pharaonis, assembly GCA_903632075.3. Taxonomy (NCBI): domain Eukaryota; kingdom Metazoa; phylum Mollusca; class Cephalopoda; order Sepiida; family Sepiidae; genus Acanthosepion; species Acanthosepion pharaonis. The sequence goes on along the minus strand of CAHIKZ030000399.1, from coordinate 568,112 downwards.
CAACTTAACCGACTGGTGAATGCCGTAACAATTATATATATATATATATATATATATATATATATATATATATATATATATATATAGAGAGAGAGAGAGAGAGAGAGATTCGACATGTGTTTATTTCTGCTTATATATACGTATGTGTGTGTGTGTATGTGATTTGTGGATTTTTTTCATTCGACATTTGCTATCACTAGATTACTATTATTCGTGTTTACACGTGTTGGGTTGATATTCAATTATTTTATTAATAAGAAGAATAAAAGTATACCGGGTTAAAAATTAAAATTCAAAACGTTCTGTCCATCAAATCTTTTATTAAATAAGAAAATTGATAGACAAAACTAGTCGACACTTTAATTTTTGAAAGAATTATTGCTGCTGAAATACACCTCATATATATATATATATATATATATATATATATATATATATATATATATATATATATATATAAAATGTAGCTAATAGCCGATACAATAATACAGACATAAGGAAAACCAAAACACCCTTTGTCCAGTTGAAGTAGATTTATCTGTAACCATGGAAACGTGATTTTAGCTGTGTCTTTAAAACCTAGTAATTTTAAAAGTTACTCCAAAATTCGCTTGAGGATGAAATGGAACTAATGTCTTTAATTTAATTGCAAAAATTAAATTCGTGGCTTTTAGCTTCCATTTTTGAAACATGGTTAGAACTGTGTAGCGAAAAAAAACATATTTTAAATCAATTCATTTATAATATTAATGCTCTGTAAATTTACATTGAGCACTATTTTGTAAAAATAAAAATATCTATAAAAACACCGGATTATATATCTTACTGTTGTTTCTTTTTTTATTTATTTAAATATATATATATATATATATATATATATATATATATATATATATATAATTGCTGTGTGGGTGACAAAATTTAACAGTGGTCACATCTACGAAACTAATCCTACGTAGTTTTGCGTGAGAGTGATACTTCGAACCTAGGCAGATTTACTACACCGATCCGGGGCAGAGGTCCGAGAAGCGTAATCATAATCTGATCCTGGACAGAAATGATTAGCCACGCCTAAATAATCCCGTCATTTTTACAGCTATTAAGTCCGTCAGTGACGTGCTGAAAGCGTATCAATTATCGACATAGAAAATGGAGGGGCTGGTTTCAAATTTCAACCGAATCATTCACTTTCACACTAATATTCCTGGGGAAAAAAAGTATTAATCCATCATTACTCCCCGACATATATGGTTTAAATTGTGAGGTTAAACGGTCTCTCGAGCCTTAGGTAGCAGTCAGTCTCGGAGTAGAACGACTCTGAATTCAAAATCATGGAGAAGACGACGCGAAACCACTGTATTACTCCTCCTAGATTGTTATGGCATTTCATAAATAATAAAAGAAATGGAATTTGTAGAGAGCCATGATCAGGTACGTCCTAAAGGGTCACGGCATAAAAATGGTTTATAGATTTCGTTAAATGTGTGAAATTGCAAATATTTGTACAGTACAAACTAAGAGTTTGTTTTACCATAAATTAAATAACATAAGAAAACTTCACAGTAAGTCCCTATTTACCTATCCACTACACGGAAGACAGGCTATGACACATGATCATATTGTGGGTAAGTCACTTTTTCCATACACACGTTTTCTTTTTTTCTTCTTCAATTTAAATACATGCACGCACAGACACATATACATCTCTCTCTTTCTTTCTCTCTCCCTCTCTCTCTCTCTTTCTCTCTATATACACATACACGCATACATGTTACAAAATAAAAAGGATCGTTACTTTTTTTTTTTTTTTTGCTCCTAATGTCTCTTACTATGTTCTACGATATGTCTTTTGTTTATTAAACAGTATATTTATTTATTTTCATCTACCGGCTTGAATATTCGAGAAATCTTATTAAAAGAAAAATACACAATCTCCGGCACATTTTTCTCTAATAAGAATCTCGAATATTCAAGCTGGTTGACGAAAATAAATAGTTTAATAAATAAACGGAGCGTCTACACAAATATGTGTATCCGCTAAAAATAAGCCTTTTCTAAAATACGAATAAAATTCCATATTAATATAATGTACAATATATTGTTTAAGACTAACGAAATAAAAATAAAAACCACTAACCTTTGTACCAATAGTAGTATAATAGTAGTGTTAGTGGTCGAGGTAGTTGGTCTTATACAAGTAAGAAATACGGTCCATTGGTTTCTTTACTTTAGAAAGAAATCAACTTATTTTTTGTGCATCTGTTTGTTGCTTGTTCTGCCTCAAGGTATCAACATGGTAACTCCATCATCGTTAAAATGTGCAAATTGCAATTGACGCAAATAAAAGAAAAAACGTATAGGTTTTTCATTTCTCTTTCACCTACAGATTTTGTACCCATCAGCTGAGAGCCTGGCGAGCTAAGGTTCGATGCCGGGTAAAAGCGGTCCCGACTGACGGCAACAGGAAGTAATCAAAGTAACTCCCTTATCGCTATACCCATAACACCCAGCAAAAATAATGGCAGAGTAAAAAGGAAGGGGATGAAGGGAAAGAAAGAAAGATAGAGGCAGCATTTATTGGGAAGGAGAGTGAGGATTATTTCATCAAAAACCACTATAGTACTGCCTTTATCACGACTCTTGTTTCTTGACACCACTTCAAGTTTGTTTCCGATTTCCCGGGCCGCCTTTGACAACTTGTACTTGCTTCAGTCTCTGTGTTTATTTTCTCTTCTGCTGTTTTGTTTTGTTTTGTTTTTTGGGGGTTTTTTTTTTACCTTTCTTTTTCTTTCTTTTCTTTCTTGTTTTTTTTTTTTTCTTTTTTGATTCTGTGTTTATTTTACACTTTACTCTTGCTTTCCCAACATCTTCGCTTCTTTTTAAATATATTTTTTATTCTTTTATCCCTGTTTCTTACACGTCTTTTATTTCTTATCTTTGTTTTCTTTAGCGTCTCTCTTTTCCTATCTTGCCTTCCATTCGTTTCCTATATTTTTCCATTTCTCCCTTTTTCTTTCCTCCTCTATCTGTTCTTACTCCCCCCATCACTCTTCCTTCCGGTTCTTCTGTTTTTCGTTTCTCTTTATTCCCCTCTCTTTCTCTTCTCCTTTCCTATATCTTCTCCCTCTATTACTTTCTCTCGTCCCTTCTCTTTCTTCCTGTTTCCTTTCTTCCATTTCTATACATCTTTATTCCTATATCCACTCAGTCTTTCTCTCGTTTCTTTTCTTCTTTTTTTTTCAACTCTCCTTCCTTCTTTTTCTCTTTTCGTTTCCTTTTCTCTTCCCTTTGTTTTCATTTCTTTCCCTTTCATTTTCTATTCGATTCCCTGTTTCTTTGTGACTTATCTGTCGCTTCTTTGAGTTTTTTGTTGTCTTACATCTTTCTTTTGTCGCCTTTTCTTCCTCTCTATTTTTCCTATTTACATTTTGTCTCTTTTCTGTTCCTTCCTACCTTTTTCTTTATCTTTTTCTTTCCACCTCTTTTTTCTAAGTTATCCTTATTTCCACCCTTTTTCCCTCATTTACACACATCTTTCTTCTTCATTTCCTATAATCTTTTTTCGTTATAACGTTTCTCCGTCGTCTTCTCTTTTATATAATTCGATTTTAAATTTAATATCTCCATTTTCCTTCTCTCTCATTTTCATTCCGTCTCATTTTTTGTTCTTTTTTTCTTTTCATTCAATTCCTTTTTTTTCCTTCCATATCTTCCCCTTCTTCTTTCTTTTTAAACATTTTCCTACTTTCTTTCACTTTCGATATTTATTTCTTAATTTGTTCTTCTCTTTTTCGGCATCGCTTTTTCTTTTTCTCTTCTTTCATCTTTCTCTTTCATTTCTTTTCTTCATTCATTCACCTCTTTCACTTTCTACCGACACCTTGCCGCCATTCAACTTCAAACTGTCATTCCGGAATATTATTCCCCTGAATCAAGATTAAGATTCGGATCATCTTACCAGCACACACACAGGGACGGAAGTAGGGAAGGGATCCTATATCTCGGCAAGATCCAAAATTATAGAACAATTAATTAAGAAGAAGTAAAAAAAAAAAGACAGGTCACATCTTTATAACAACACAACAAAGAGACATTATCCGCAAGAACGTGGGAGGGGATTTTTTTACCGATTTTTTTTTTTTTTTTTAATGATTGTTTTCTTTACATTACACGATCTCCATTCTGATTCAATCCCCGATCCTCGTTTTCCGACATTTATTGAATAGGTACTAAATTCTTACTGACTTTTGAACAATGCCTCCGCAGTTCTTGGTTCAGAATAATTCTTTTTAATTTGAAACTTAAAAAATACCCTTCAATCAACTTGATGAAATGGCTCCCTTAACAATTTAGTCGTAAGTTTTTTACTCATTACTATTATTGTGTTTTGTGTTTATCAGTACCATCATCACGACTATCATTAAATTGTTTTCTCTTAGAAATTAGTCCCACTACTACTACTATTACTCCTACAATTGAGTTTTTACGCCATGAGTAACTGGTGGCTTATGTCGGAGATCATGTAATAGCAAATTTCTCCCGTTTTCAAGCACTTTCTATAGTAATTCTCTATCTGGATGGTCTTACACAGATTCCAAGTGCTCGAACAGCAACGGGCACGACAGTTACCTCCATTATACACTTCTTTTTTTTTTTTTTTTAGTTTTCTTGTAAGTTCTAAGTCCTTGTCTAGAGTTTCACTTTCACTATTCTATAGTTTACACAAACAGAAAAATCTACTTTACGGCATTTTTTACTTCTTAAATTTATATGTTAACAGAATTCTTTCTGTTTTATTTTTAATCAATTCACCTGAAACAAGGCGGCAATGTCACTAAAATTCAAGAGGCTACTTTGTGAGAAAGAAAATTAAAAAAAAAAGACTTTAGACAGAACTAGAAACCCAAATCCTAAACTGGAATCAAGGGATAAAACTTTTCTGAAAAGACCGAGAGGAGTATGAACCGGGCGATAGGCGAACCTATCTACTCCTATTGAGGAAAAAATAAATAAATAGTAAATAAAACATCAGAGTTTAGGTGGAGACGTTAGAAGTATAGAGTTGAAGTAGACTTTAAAAGGAACCGGAAACCCAATCCTAAACAGGAAGCAAGAGATAAACCTCTACTCCTGTTCAAAAGACTAAGGTCGAGAAATGTCCACTAGAATATCAGATTCTCTCATTCGTTATATTTTATTCGTTATTATATTCCTTGCATTTGAATGTCTATTTTTTATCACTGGAGATTGAAATGCAGCAATTTTTCTCAAGTGTACAGCACCTTCCTCAGTATTCTCGCAAATCTCAGCAACACAGTAATTCAAACACCCTTAATTCTGCATCGATTCTCTAATCCGTCAAAATATCGATTCTAATGTTTTTTTTACAACTGTTCCGGGTTGGACGATTATTAATATATATATATATATATATATATATATATATATATATATATGTGTGTGTGTGTGTGTGTGTGTGTGTGTGTGTGTGTGTGTGTGTGTGTGTGTGTGTGTGCGTGCGCACGCGCGACCTTAATCTTCATATTCTACAGGTTTCTTAGTTTTCAGGGACGTCCTGGTAATTTCCCAATTTTTAGCTTCCTTTCGTCTTTAGTCCGTGGGCCGCTGTTACGTCTACATCTAACGATCTAGCAACTCCTCTTTTCTTTTGTTTCCGACAATCAGATCCACTCTTCTGGCTTGAATGGGATGGTCGGCCTGGATTTCAAAATCCTAGAGTATTACTAGCGACTCCAAATCTGATAGCTAGATGTGCCTGGTGGATTCTTTTCCTTCCATTTATTTCTTCTAACACCTCTCAATGAGGGGAGCTGAAAAGGAATTCCCAAATAAATTTGCTGGTGTCTAGATGTTTATCAGATTATAGGAAGTAGTTCAAGTTGAGAACTTTTCTGTACCCCCTCATAATCTAGTTGTGTATGTTGGTGTGGCATTTTTCATTAGCGTAGCTGTTGGTGATGTCATAAGTGTCACGTTTATTTTACAAATTTGATTATCCGTATTAATAATAATAATATTGACAGTTGTTTCCTTTCTGAAGTTTTAATTGTTGAAGTGGGTAGGGTCTTCTTCTTCTTCTTCTTCTTCTTCTTCTTCTTCTTCTTCGTCTTCTTCGTCTTCTTCGTCTTCTATTTGCCCTTCAGGGCGTAGGCAATCCGAGCTGCCCACCACTTCCAACCCATTGTAGCTTTAAGCAATGTTTGTTTTTCTATTATCCCTCCCAGTCTCTTGTTGCGCCATTCATTTACACAAGCTTGTTAAGCAGGTTCCTCCATGCTTGCCCCTGACCCTTTAGCCTTCGATTCCCAAGCCTTCTTTCCTCAGCAATTCCAACCTTTCTCATTCTAATTATAAGTGACCTTTTTTTGTTTCCATTTTCTTTAAAACTTCCTTGTTACTTACACGGTATTCTCAACATGCTGGTTTGGTTTGGTTTGGTTTGTTTTACGGCATATCAACCTAAATGGGTTATTTAATGCCGATAAAATTTTTTTTGCTAGTAATATTTTTTTTCCTAAAATATATTGCTGGTAATATTGTTTTCTTTCAAAAATATATTTCTGATAATATTTTTTCTTAAAAAAAATATCGCTGGTAATTTTTTTTTTTTTTTTTTCAGAAATGTATTGCTCGACATTTTTGTTTCAAAAATGTATTGCTGGAAATAATATATTACTGGTAATAATTTTTTACAAAGTATTTCTGGTATTAAAACCTATTTTTACACTTTCATAGTGTTTTGACCCCAGATTGGGGGTTAACTATTCGCCCATAGCTGAGACCCTAACAGGTGCTACCACCCCAGGTCACGGTGGACCTGGAAACATCAGCAATTAAGAGGTGGCTCCACGCTTCTCAAAACCTTCTGATCAGAGACCTTGCTGTTGGACGTAGTTTATCGTCTCACCCAGGACGTGGATGCAGTTTATCGTCATACCCAGGAGGTGCTATGCAATCAGTTCGAATTCCAGTCGAAATCATTACATTCACTTATGTATACCTTTGGGGATGATATGAAGCCATATCTTCTCTCTACCCAGCTATCGGTAAATAGCAGGATATACTGGGTCATATAGTCTTGGGTGGCAACCGGTCTAGAAGAAAGACATCTTTGAATTCAAAACCTAGTGAGCAGAATGATGGCGACTCACAACATGTTCTGTGGTCACGAGCTTGGAGAGGAGATGGGTGCCGCCAAGATATATAAAAAGGATCATGAGGAAAAAGTCTGTTTTCTTATGTCATCAGATACCCGTGGTGATTGAAGCAGTCAAGAAATTGTTGTTTCTCATTCATGTTCTTTGATACAATCATTTATCAAGTCTGACACCAAAGTTGAACATGTTGATCCCAATGGATTGAACTAGTTTTTTACTTTAATAAGTAAGTAATACTCGATAATACAATATCAGATATAATTTATTTTTTGTGATGTCTTTGATGACAATATCTATTCTATTAGGATATATAGAACTATCGGTATGTGTAGTGAGATTCCAAACAATCACTTTCTAGAACTCGTACCAACAGTATCACCTACCCCATACAGAAAAATACTATATGCAAAATCTATTTTAAGATTTAAATTCTGATGCTGTGTCCATTATTCGTAAAATTTCCGTTTTGAGTGAAATCGGAAGCCGTTTGTCGCAGAATAATTATAATACTAGTTGATATTTTAATCAGTGAGATTATCAGTGGAACAGTGACACATTCAGTGACGTCGTCTGCAGCTATTGACATTTGATATCTTTCTATTACGTTTGCAGTTAGAGAAGCAGACGTTTAATGGAGAAATTATCTTTTTTCTGAAATGGAAAAGGAAAATCTATTGAAAAATACTCTTTTAAATTGAAGGAAGGAAAACCATCAAATAACGCAACAATTAAGGAAAAAAATGCTGCAAAGCGAGATTCACGTTTTCATGAAACTTCGACACTGAAATAATTATGAGCAGGAATTTTTTAGGGCTATTTTTTCTAAAGTCAAATTTCTATCAATGGGTTTTGTAAAAGGTTATGAGTAACACAGAAGAGAAAAATAAACAAAGCTTTTGTAAACAAAATGAAAGCGGAAGCAACGAAAAAACATGCTCTTAAAACCAAGATAGATAGATAGATAGATAGAGATAGAGAGAGAGAGAGAGAGAGAGAGAGAGGTGGGGAGAGAGAGATGTGAACAGACTGAGATAGAGATATGAAAATTATATATTATTGGAAAGTGTACTTCATAAATCTAATAACGAAATAAACACGATGTTATATATAGTATTTAAAAAGTTTTAATAATTGAGGTTTAAGAAATTTATCAAGCATTGTATAATATTAAATTGTATATTAAATGTATATATATGTATATATAAGTATACATTAAATATATATTTATTAATTTACATCGAGCTTTATTATCACGTGCACTCAATGTGCGATATCTTATATTCGTATATATATATATATATATATATATATATATATATATATATATATAAGTTTTATCAATAGTAAAATAAAATAGCTGAAATTATTTAAATTGCACCTGTCTAGACTAAGTTCATACAAATGCCGTACGGTGTGAATTCGCTTCCTCTTCGCTCTCTCTTAAAATGCTTTATACCTGAAAGACATTGAGAGACATAGATAGATAGATAAATAGATAGATGAATAGATAGATAGATAGATAGATAGATAGATAGATAGATAGATAGATAGATAATTAGATAGATAATATAGATAGATAGATAAAGATAGTAAAATCATATTTGCCAACACGGAAAACAACAGATTGTAGTAGATTGATTGAATATATCCGAATAGACCGGAATAGATTTATGTGATATATATGATTATATATATAGATATGAATGATATATAGATAAATTTGAATATATATATATATATATATAATATGATGAATATATATATATATATATATATATTTGAATATATATATATATATATATATATATATATTATATATATAATTTTGAATATATATATATATATATATATATATATATATATATATATATATATATATATATTTGATATATATATATATATATATATATATATATATATATATATATATATATATATATTTTCGTATATATATATATATATATATATTATATATATATATATATATAACGATATATATTTTTCGTATACCAAGTACATTATTAGGCGAATTAATATATGACAAAGTGGAAAAGAAAAAAGTTTTCGTGTGACGCGTTTCGTCCTTTAGGACTTCATCAGACTGAATTTGTTACGTTGGTGCAACTACAGATGTACGACACACATAACAGAAGATCTGCTAAATTAAATGTTGTCAGATATTTGGCAAAATGTTGTAAGAGCCAGGGCGCAAATTTACTATATTTCATTTAATATATCTTCGTGATACTAATTTAGCTGACCTTGTAGATAAACTAAACAAAGTCGAATATAGAATTTATAGAATTTATATATGCAATGGAAGAATACAATTCTTTACTTTTTCCTAGATATCATGTTCCACCGTGTTAAAAATAGCTTAAAACTTGGTGACCACCGGAAATCAACAAACGATATAATTAATTTCTATCTCATCATAACAACAAACTAAAATCCGGTATAAGCATCGGATTCTACTTAAGAGCACTCGGAATTTGCAGCCCTGAATATTTATATGAAGAGGAGAAATACATTGCAAACACTTTCAAGTTTCTTCAGCACTCTAATTATTTTATATTCAATGCGAAAGAGACCCATAGATAGATAGATAGATAGATAGATAGATAGATAGATAGATAGATATGAACAGACTGAGATAGATAGATAGATAGATACATAGATAGATAGATATGAACAGACTGAGATAGATAATTTGAACAAACTGAGAAAAATAGATAGATAGAAAGAAAGAAAGAGTTGTTCTCTCAGCAGACATTCCTCTTAGAACACCGTATATAAGGAACCATGCCTAACCAATAATTCTTAGACATTCTTGGTCTTCACAACTGATCTTCATTCTTTTAATTGTTGACTTTTGAAGCTTCCTTCTTCAAATACGAAAATATGCATTAACGTCAAACTAACATGCTTTCTTGGTCTCCTTTACGTTGACCTTTCTCAATGGTCGACATTAAAGCCTTCGCTAGATTTACTTTCTCTTTACGTTTCATGAAACTTGTCAGGTTTGAACTTTTATGACTCCATTAATATTTTCATCGTCCACCTCCGGGACAAGTTGCGAACAGATGGGAAGATAAAATATAAACAAAAAGAAAAAGAAATGGTTTTGTAAAGGAACAAAACATTTTTACTGGCATCCATCGCCCAATTGTAATATATCAAAGTTTTCCGGAAAATAAATCGATTAAAAAATAAAGGAAGACGCGTTTTATATATATATATATATATATATATATATATATATATATATATATGCTATGTTATTGAGGTATTGAACCCATTTTTCTGATGTGTTTTCATTTTGATATGACCCTTTGAGAGTTTATTTAGTTTGTACTTTAACACACACACACACACACACACACATATATATATATATATATATATAAAAATATTTCTGAATATATATATATTACATATATATATATATATATATATATATATATATATATATATATATATATATATATATATATATTTATGTTTGTACATTCATATATATATATATATATATATATATATATACACACACACACATATATATATATATATCTATATATATATATATATATATATATATATATATATATATATATATATGTAAAAATATGACTAACTGGAAAGTTTTTTTTGTGACGTGTTTCAAAAAAAAAAGAAGCTAAAAATTTTCAATTCAATTACAGAAATTAAATTAAAGTACCTAGTTCTGTTTCATTTTCAAGCGAATTTTGGTATCTAAAATCCAGATTCAAAAATTCGTTTGAAAGTGGAACCTAACTAGGTACTTTAATTTAATTTAATTTAATTTCTGTAATTGAATTAGAAGTTTTCAGCTTTTGAAATCATATTTAAAAAAAAAGTAATTATAATCAATGCTCTACTTGTGTATCAAGCACTGTTTTTTTTTAAGATTTTATATATACATACAAGGTGTCCATGAAGTTCGTGTGCACTTTCAAAAATTTATAACTTTATTTGCATTTGCGATAGAAATGGATTAGAAAGAAGTAAATCTATATTTTTTAAGGTTTTATCGGAATTTTATTTAAGTTTCCACATGTCCTCCATCATTAGCAATACAAAGTGTAATACGGTTTTGCTGTTCACGGAAAAAAATTGCCAACTGATTTACAGTAATGCCTGAAATCACATTATTTATTTTTGACTGATTTGCACCAAAATTTACATGCACATGCTCCAAGTTAGCAGAAAGGCCAAGACCGACTTTGCATTTCGCAACTCCTATCGATAATGGGAATAATCGATTTTTTCATGCTTCTACGGCAGTTTTCATGTAGTTTGCGGCCATTTTCTACCGGCCAGAGTGAGAGCCTGTAGCTGGCTGCCACGAATAGGCAGGAAGATTCTATTGGCCAGCATGAGAGCCAACAGCTGACTGACACGAAGGCTAGCATGCAAAAAAATATCAATAGCTGCATTCGTCACAAGTAGGAACAATTTAAATCTGCATGGCACTTTACTCCAATTGGCTCATTCGCTTGCTTAAACTCAACGTTGATTCTGATTCCGCAGAACTGGGTTGGGTGTTAAAAAGTATTTGTTGTTAACATTCTTTTTTCATTCGGTTTTTTCCAGTTACGAGTCCTTTTTTTTAAGGTGATCGTTTTGCGTTCATTTTTACAGATTTAATGTTTAGTATAGAGCTTAGAAAAAATTCGTAGTGTGAGATAGGCAAGAAGTAAGGCATGTAGCAACATCAGCACGGAAAAGGGCACTCCTTTAAAGGCAAGGAAGGGCAAAAATATTTTAAGTCAAGTGATAGCGATTGCTGTATGAGTCGTACAATTTTTGAATCAAGCACGCGGAACGCCGGGCCATGCTGCTAGTACTGTATAGTAGAGATATTGCACTGGTGTGCCATAGAACACTGGTGCACCCCGACACAGTTGTGAGTCGTGAGAGAATCGTAGGTGCACCTCGAAAATTTTTAAAGAATATTAATTAAATTATTTTCGAAAGAAATCTAAAGCACAATAAGTGTACATATCAAAATTAAAACCCTTTTAAATTGATTATACGTATATATCATCGGTATAATAAATAAATGTACAAGAAAACAATATAAAAATAAATAAACAGTATTAAAAACAAAAATCAATCACGGCTAGATTCCTCAGAAGATTGAAGAGTAGGACTGTCCAAATTTCAACTTTGCAACGAAGATATAAAAAAATTCAATTAAATGTTAAATTATAATAAACAGATAAATAAATATAATTTTTAAGTATTTTAGTTATCTTTTTATTACAGATTATAACTGATTTTTGCTTTTTAGTTAATAAATAAATCATAAAAAGTATACTCGCTTTTTACCTCTTTTTTTTGGTTTCTCATAATTTAAATGTGCCACGGAAGTTTAACTCTAGATTCATGTATGTCATGTGATTAAAAAAAATATAGTTGAAAAACGTTTTATAGTTTTCTCAACTATTGAGGGAGTTCCTGATTACCATTTATTTTCTTCCGATCTACCGTTTTGTTCTTTAGTTTCTTGGAACAACTGAATGCTATATTATACAATTTTTTTTCTTTATCTTTGTTTACAGCAAATTGGCATAGTCTTCTTATCTGAATAAGATGTTTTTTTTCTAAATCTCAAAATCCTTAAGACAGTTATTTTGGTCATATTCGGTTTAGCTAACATCGCCATTTTTAAGCAATTTTATGCGCTTTCAATCAATAAAACTTTCGTTTATTTCGGAAATTCATAGGTTTTGGGTGAAATTATTTTTTATGGTTTGAGAAAGGTCTATGCAACTGCAATACCAAAATGGACGCCTACTTTCCGTCCATTATATGAAGGAAAAACGGCCTTTGAAGTATTCATTTCCTTTCTTTATTATCATCATGGAGTTTCTTCCTTACGAAGTTTTTTTATTTAAGCTTCTTTGATATTATTAAAATGTTTTACAAAGATGAAAAAGCAGTTCTTGCTCTTAAACAGTATTCAATGTGTTTGTAATAAAAAAACCGCAGCAAAAAAAAAAAAAGATAATCACAGACGTCGTTTCCCACCGTCAATATTGGAGCCCAGGTAAACAGTCAGGATTTTGAATGCTTATTTTCAAAAAAGACAGGTCCTTTCCATTTAAATAATGGAGCAATAAAGTTTTCCTTCACCTTGTACTGTAGAACATAACAGAAATATTGTTGGCATAATAAAACTACTAAATATTTACTTCCCCGTCTTGATAAAAATTCAAAGGTGTTTTTATGACTTTGTTGGGGGGGGTGACGTATCCTACCCCTGCAGCTCCTTTCCCACAGACGTCATATCCCAAGACTGTCGCTACTCTATCGCTATTTCCGTGGCAAATGTTCGGACGAGAATCATTCTTTATGACATACTGCGACCACCTTCATTTCCTCCGTATTCCAGTTGTGAGGTAGGAATTCCACTTAAGACAGCCCTTTGGCAAGAACTGCTACTTTGTAGAACAGACTCCCGTGTGGATAATTTCTCGAATTCTAGATTCTTGAATCAATTAAGGGTAAAGTGTTACCTACTCTCCATAAGCACATGATCTCCAATTCCTACTTTTATATTCAAATTTCACCACATTCAGTAACCGCTAACATGAATGGCTGGAATGGCTTGCACTGGATGAACACTATTCCAAAAAATTAAGCAGAGCTGAATAAATATCCTTAAAAGTCTGTTATAAATTTTGGTAAATTTTCATTAAAAAAATTACCAAGTATAAAATAAGCGTTATAGAAAATTATACAAAATTATAGAAAAATGTTTTACAGAAAAGTATCCGAAATTAGAGAACATGTACGCGAGATTTCTAAAATAATAATCATAATTCCAAAGATGTCAAAGAATCTCCAGAAATAGCTTCATAGTATCTGAATCGCTTCCAGCATTACAATGTTGCCAAAAAACAAAATAAAAAAAAATAACTATCTTAGGCCCAGTAAATATCCTGTGGAACATAGCTTTTTGAGGTCTTGAAACTTGATAAAGAGTAACTTCAAATTATTTCCAGTCTTTGAAACTATGCAAACTTCAATAATAATTGTTCTCAACGAAATATCCCAACGTTGCAACGTAAATAAATATTTTTCCTGTTATTAATCTTTGGAGCGAGGACTTATCATTAATTACATTATTTAAAGTCAGGCAAATTAATGTCCACATTTTTGTTGTTAAGCTCACGACCGACTCACAACTGGTCTTCTTCAAATGTCGCTTGATCCGAGTAACCTTCAAGGAATTTCGAACCCGACACTTTATTAAATCTACTGTGTTCTTCTCACTCAACTCTCTAGGAGAAATCTAAGGATACTTCGTCCTTTGTTAATTCTTCAATTATTAGTCCTGTTCCCATTGAGTCTATCTAAATCTGTACTACTTGGCCCAGGGATTGAACTCGCAATCATTATGTAGCTAAATTCAGTAACCAATACTATGGAGATATATTTAAACTCAGTGGAAACAGCACGTTAAAAAACGATAAAAAACGAGATATCCCAAACAGGATGGGCAACGGATCTTTTTAATGTTTACCAAATACAATGCCAGAGAGTCACTCAAATGAGGTTGTTGTATGGACATAAGAGGAGAAAGTAAGTGTAGATTATGCGGATACGTACGATAGGTAACGGTTAACTCTAGACGAGGGGGTTATGATTTTAGTGTCCGGGGAAGCATCCTCTGGACACGCTGTCATAAAGTAGCCACTCTTGGGAAAAAGCTGTCCAAGTGGAAGTTCCTTTTTTTGTCAATGGAATACGAAGGGAATGAGGATAGTTTGTCCTTGTGTATATGGCATGGCGTGTCTTCAATAAGTAAAAAACAGTCTGAACTAAGGAATTCAGCTCAACAGAACATCCGCTATGAAAATAGCGATAGAGAAGCAAGATCTCGACATTGTAAAGTAGGAAATAATTCATCGTTTACAAGGCCACGTAAATGCTTTTGAACTATGTCTTGGTTGGAAAGAGATTTGGCTACCCCAACCCAGATATGAGATGTTTGGTCTGATCCGACTCTTGTAAAGATAAAGTATGGCTGGTAGAGTCAAGTTTATCCTCGAAGATTGAATAAAGGGTTCAGTTTGAAATTACAGGGACCTACAGACACCTGAAGAAATCCGGTGTGTAAAACAGCCGAAAGGTGGTGATGGTAACAAAAAGGATGAGTCTGAATGTAAATAAATGTTAATTGTTCTGATGTGTTTTCCTCTTTGGTACTTTGACTTTACGAAAAATGAGTCGATTAGCAGTTAGGTCTCATAGTTTTACAGTTGAAATTGCGATATGCAACCATAAGTTCTCCGCTAACAGTTTCTTTTCCCGCACTTCTCGCTTGTGGGACTCTTTTCTAGCCTATAGTTTTCGAGTTAACTTTGATTTTGAAAGACGTAAATACAATGTCAATCGTCATCTCTCTCCCGAAAAAAAAACGAAGCTAAAAACTTCAAATTTAATTATACAATTAAATTAAAAGCTTTAGTTCTGTTTCATCTTCAAGTGAATTTTGAAATAACTTATTTTTAAATTTACTGAGTTTTAAATGCACATATAAATTCATAATTTCCTGTTTCCTTCGAAACAGGAAATTATGAATTTATATGAATTTATTATGAATTTATATGAAAAATTTGTCAAAGTTAACCTGTAGAAAAAGACAATATTTATAAAGGTAAAGACATGAAAAAAACTGTATTATTAACCAACGCGTTTATTCCAATGTGGACTTTTCCAAGGCAAAAACGAAATGAATTTATTAAAACAAAGTAACAATAACAACTAAACAAAATTCTTCTAGTTGCTAAGGACATTTTGTTTTGTTGTTAATAGTTACTTTGTTTTAATAAATTCATTTCGTTTTTGGCTTGAAAAAGTCCACATTGGACGAAACGCGTCGGCTAATAATACTGTTTTCCTATTGTCTTTTACCTTTACATATATATATGATACCATGCTCGGGGGTGAGATGATAAAAATAATCCCAAGCCGTTGTTAAATTGATGAATCACTCAAGCATCGGGTTATCCAAAGAAAATCTTCAGGGAGTGTCAGTATCTGCTACGAAGGAAAGAAGTTAATGGAAATAGAATTTCTAGAATAATAACTATTTGTGGTGATAAGAGCTCCTGTTCT
The DNA here is from genome assembly GCA_903632075.3 of Acanthosepion pharaonis. Lineage (NCBI taxonomy): Eukaryota > Metazoa > Mollusca > Cephalopoda > Sepiida > Sepiidae > Acanthosepion > Acanthosepion pharaonis. The sequence goes on along the minus strand of CAHIKZ030000399.1, from coordinate 551,784 downwards.
TCGTTATGTGTCGTTTTTCCTCAGAACGTAGGCGATCTTGGCTCTCCACAACTTCTTGACCCTTGTAGATTTTAATAAATTTTGTCTCAATTATTTCTCTTAAGCCCTGCTCCGCCATCCATTTACTGAATCTGACTAAGTATGCTATGCGTTGTTCTCCTCTATCTCTCTGGCCTTCAATCTTTCCCGTGAGTATCAGATTTTCCAAACCCTCCTCCCTCATTATATGCCCCAAAAACCTCAACTGTCTCTTCCTGTTTTTAAGTATTAGTTTCCTTTTTGTTCCTATTTTTCTCTCAAATTTTGTCGTTGCTCACATGTTCGGGCCACATTATCCTCAGCATTGTTCTGGAAATCCACATTTCTGTTGCTTCAAGTCTCCTCTTCATCTCTGAGAAGATCGTCCAGTACTCACAAACATAAAGGAGGGCAGATACCACATGGCAGTTTAGCTCCTCTAAGTCACATAAACTATAAGGGCGGCCACGTAAAAGGATTTCTCGGTAGAATCAAGCAGTTCAAAGACTCTTCATGGTGGACTAGTTTTGACACAGCAGCATGCATATGGCATCAGGTAACTGAAGAATTTGACAAGAAAATGTTTCGGGAGACGAGCATGAAGGCGGCCTTTAATGCACGTTCACCAGCCGTCAATTCCTTCATCAGCAAAAAGCAAAATGCTCGACTAACCTTTACAAACAAACATGTTTTCTGGACCGATGAAAATTGGGCAACGGTGTTCTTCAGCGCGATGAAGTTTAATCTGGTTGGTTCTGACGAAAAGCAACGTGTCAAACGACGTAAATGTGAGGGATTTCTTCCCAAACGTGTGAAGAATCAGTTAAATTCAGAGGGGCTGATTCATTGGTGATGGGGTTGTTCTCTAGCGCTGGTATTGGCTTACTTATTCGTTTACACGGTAAAATAAATGCCGCAGTGAATATTACAGAACAGCATATTGCTCATTCTCTGATCATAGCTCGTATCTCTTCAACCATTTTCATTAAAGAGAATAATAGATTTTATCCCTTGTCATATTGCGAATCGGTAAAACTACAATTTTGACTCGCAAAATATCCCTATCGTCGGTTTTCTTGTTCTAACTTCATTGATTATTTTTCAATCAGATTCAGATATAGTCTTTGTGGGGCAATTCTATAACGTTTTCAATTTCGAAAAGAAACGTCAATACTAAATTAAACTTGATATAAGGTTCGATAGTCATTCGCGGTAGATTGATTTCATTTTTTACGGCTTATCAACCATTTTCTGGTTATTTAAAGCCAGAAATACTTTGCGATTGTAAGAAATTTGTTTTAGAGATAATAAAGATTTACTGATACAAGTCCTACTAATTAACCCATAGCTGGGGAGAATAGGTGAATTCATAGCTTTCCCAAGGGTATCTCCGCTTAAATAAATGTAACGGACCCGGCTGGAATTTGAACTCGACTCTCCGATTTCCAATTCTGAGTCGTTATCCATTACACCATTCACATATTCAAGCTTATAGAATCTGGTATTAGCAAGCGGTCACCCAAATGATCAGTGATCGTGCGAGAACCGGTGCTTCAATATGATGTGGGTGTAATCCCCAGTAGAGGTAGAAGGCTACTTTTAAATTGGTTATGAGGAATCAGGCGAGATATAAGTGAAAGAGGAGGTAGTAGGAAATGGATAATTATGAGAATAAGGAGCATAGATAAAAAGGGATCCTTGACTTGAATGGAGCCAAGAAATGAGTCGAATCATCCTTATTTTCTCTGTATATCAAAATGTAAGGAGAAAATTCCACTCACATAGCAATTTTTCCAGAGAGCTACAACTCTGTGTAACAGCCTCCCGTGCCCGTCCTGGGTATGACGATAAACTACATCTGCGTCCTGGGTAAGACGATAAACTACATCTGCGTCCTGGGTAAGACGATAAACTACATCCAACAGCAAGGCCTCTGATCAGGAGGTTTTGAGGAGCATGGAACCATTTCTTAATTGCTGGTGTTCCCAGGTCCACCCAGACCCGGAATGGTAACACCTGTTAGGGTCCCAGCTATGGGCAAAATAGGTGAGCCCCAAACTGGAGTTGGAATAATATGAAAGTGTAAAAATAGGTTTTAATACCAGAAATACTTTGTAAAAATATTATTACCAGCAATAAATCTTTGAAGAAAAAATTTATTACCAGCAATATACTTATGAAAAAAATATTACCAGAAATAGATTTTTTGAAGAAAAAAATATTACTAGCAACACATTTTTGAAAAAAAGTACCAGCAATAAAAATTAAATAACACATTGAGGTTGATATGCTGTAAAACAAACCAAACAAAACCAAGCCTCTCGTGTCTGTGTTTCCCAGAAGACTTCAATCTTAACCCCTGAAGTCAAGGTTCAATTGTTATCTTCCTTTAATTAATTAAAAATTATTAATTGTTTACATCTAGGGTTGACCTCAGATATCCAAAACTGGAAAATGAAACCACGGATAAGGCGACTTTTTATCAAATATCAGCTTGAAGTCTTTTCCGCCAACAGATCAATTCTTTTCAACATCATAATTGTCTTATTATATAAAAAAGTACTAAAATCGGTTCTCTATCTAAATGGATCGATACTGAAAATATGTCGTATCGGGAAGGAAACTGCAAATTAACTTATGCTTCAATGAACTGCAAACTATTTATTAAAAAATGAAGTGCAAACTCCTTACTAAATCGTACTGAATTAAATCATTTTAAATGTGTTCATTGCCAATATTTTACGTGATAAATGCATTGCAAACAATTTATAAAATAAATATTATTCAGTAGTTAAGACATCCCAGAAGAGACATGAATGGACACGTTTTGTCAGTGTTGTCGCTTATTTCTCGGCTCGAACCCGAATAAGCAACGAAATCGGAGGAAAAAAAATCCGACATTCTAGCCACGTGTCCCTCTTGGCTTTGGGACGCATAGTAAATTAACTGGCTTAAAAGGGAAAGAAAGAGAGAATTTTAATATAAACGCAGAAATCGACGCGCGTGGACAAGATTTGTAAATGTCAACGAAAAAAAACCGTCTGGAAACTGAGCGTAAATAAACGATCACACCTGCAAGAAAAGCATAATCTCAACGGTGTATCTTTTTCGAACGCGTCTAAGCAGATTAAGACGCCGGGTAACACGAAAAACTGTTGAATAGCACACTGCTACCGGCGTAAACAAATGAACAGACACCCGTCGGTGTATGTGGTCAAAAAACAAATATATAAAACGGATTATTTCGACTTGACCGCTCCAAATATAAACTCAAGTTTTGTTTGAGAGCTCTGAAAACTCCTGTGATATCCCAAATAGAAATCTTTGTTCATTACTTAGGTATACTTCCATTGTTTATTTTTGAATCTTTCTTTTAACCTTGTGGAAAATATCCATAGTTGTTGATGGCGTTCATATTTAAATAGAATTCTTCTTTCAAAATCAATATTCCAAACACTTCGCGCACATATATACTTACATACATACATACATACATATATATATATATATATATATATATATATATATATATATATATATATATATATATATATATGATTGCTGTGAGTTTGTGACCCTGGGTTTCACGCTATTTGCGTTTGTCCGACGATCGCAAAAGCGTGTAACCCAGGGCCACAAATTAACATAAATCCAACTAAATATGTTAGCTCTATCGCTGATGTTGAGCGCTTTCCAATAAATACCGCGCATATATAATATATAAATAATATATATAAATTTGCATATATATATATATATATATATACATACACATTTTACACACACACACATACATACACACACACACACACACACACATATATATATATATATATATATATATATATATATATATATATATATAAGTGAACATAGAAGTCAACACTTAGAGGCGACAGTCTGTTTCATGCTATATGCAATCGTCAGGCCACATATGCTGTTATTTTTCTCGGCTATTTATATATATACGAGTTAGTGGTGCATTGTGGGTATTCTATTATGGCGGTTATTTTTTACCGGAAGTCGCTTTGTTTATTTATTTGGGTCAAATTATATTGCTCGTTTTTATTTTCTTATTTTATATATTTATTTCTTAACGTAGTAAAAATTTGTTTATATCACGTATTTAACAGTTTTGTTTTGGTTTGAGAATTTAATTCAAGCTATTTGTTTAATTTTGGGGTTGGTTGTTGTAGTTCATTCTAACTATTATTTTTTTGCGGGAACAGTTTTTAATTTGGGATTGGTTTATCTATTTACTTGGATGAATTTAGGTCAATTTATTTGTATATTTTTCTTTTCGGTTTTCGGTTTTTAAGCAATATAGTATTTATTTTTTTTTTTTTTATTAGTGTATTTGTTTGTTTTTATTTTTTCCGTTTTTCATTTTTTAGGTGACGTAGTAAAAATTTATTTTCATGCCTGCATTTTGAGATGAGCTCGGATCTTTTATTTAATAATTTATTTTGGTCGGGGAAAGTAATGATAGCTATTTTTTCCTCCAAGGAAAGTTTGCAAGTTTTTGATTGGTTGTTGTAGGCTGATGACTTTTTCCTTATCTTCCAAGATATTTTTGGTGTGATGTGCGTTTTGTTTTTTATTTCCCAGATATACTTAGAAAGCATAGTACTGTTCGCATATTTACTATTTGTGAACGATGTTTTGTGTGTATAATTTCTTTGCTTCCAGGGTCCTTCAGTTACTCCTATGTATACTTTTTCTTCATTATCTGGTGATTGACTTCTATGTTCACTTTTATATTTACACACGCCCTATCTCTGATATTGAGCACTTTATCCCATAAATATAGCACACCTTAAGACTATATTTCTTTATATATATATATAATTCTGTGATTTCTGCCCGTTCGACACACACCCTAAAATAAACATTGACTGACCGATCGAAACAAAATTTTGGGTTGAAGCACAAACAGGTACGAAATACAAATGGTTTTACTAGGGTAAGTAGCTTAGTTAATATAAAATTAAGAGCTTGCGTAGACCCGAAAGATTATTAAACGTTTGAGTCCTGCGTTACTGAACAATTTTAAACCTTCTGCCTGAGCTCCTGAGTCAAAATTCGCAAATAATTGACACGTAATGTTTTACGATAGATATAAATGAGTTACAAGTTTTTACCCACCGTTCAACCGGTGGCTGAGCATTAAGTCATTTTTCTCTACCACCGTTAAAGCGGTGGTCAGGGCTCAAAGTGTTAATAATATGAGTGCACGCGCATGCGTATGCGTCTTGATCCGGCAAACGACCCTGTTGAGTATATGGCCACACACCACGTTTTGTTTTGCTGCTGTGGTTCCTATAGCAAATAGGTTTTAATGGATTGGAAATGCCAGTTCTGCGTCTTGAATTCATAGTTGTCCTTCGCCTAGACTTGTTGCCAACCAAGGCTAGGGAATCCAGTCTGCGTTGCTATTAGCCTCTTGTTTGGGTTAGAAGAGTGTTGACTTCAATGTCCACTTTTATATTTACATACGGTCTATTTCTGATATTGAGCACTTTACGCCATAAATATAGCATAACTTAAAACTATATTCCTTCAGATATTTACATTACTTCAATATATATAAATATATGTATATATATATATATATATATATATATATATATATATATATATAACTTCAAAAATATATATATATATATATATATATATATTACCTTTTATATATCGTTACTTTGTAATGTTTCTATTTTCTAATTCTTTCACACTCAGTAGCTTGTGTCTTAGTGGCTTTACTGCCTTTCTTGGGGTAAATCCGATTAAGATATATATATATATATATGTGTGTGTGTGTGTGTGCGTGTATTTGTGTGTGTATATATATATAACTTACTTCAAATATATATATATATATATATATATATATATATATATATATATTACCTTTTATATCTTGTTCCTTTGTAATGTTTTCTATTTTCTAATTCTTTCACACCAGTAACCGCTTGTGTCTTAGTGGCTTTACTGCCTTTCTTGGGGTAAATCTTATTAATATATATATATATATATATATATATATATATATATATATATATATATATGTGTGTGTGTGTGTGTGTGTGTGTGTGTGTGTGTGTGTGTGCATGTTTGTGTGTGTTTGTGTATATATATATATATATATATATATATATATATATATATATATATATATATATATATATATATAAATTATTGTTTTTCACAAGGCACTAGCATTTGATACGAAAGGATAGAAGGAAAGTAAATGCATAAATATTTCTGACTCCAGGAGAAAATCGTTTTTTTTTTTTATTCAATCAAAGTATTAAGAAACAGGAAAATCTTGTTAAAACAAAGTAAGGGTACTTAACTGTTATGTCATATCGGTCCTCCAATAATGGCGGTGAATGCCGTATAATCTCCTCACAGATTAAGAAACTTGAAGCAAAAGAGTTATGGTTCTACAGAAGGATACTGAGAATACCATGTAGTGATCGTATGAACAATGACGACGTTTTAGAGAAAATGGAAACAAAAAGGACACTTGTACTTAATTGAAAATGATAATTAAAATTCTAGGGCAAATAATAAGGAAAGACGGCTTGGAAAATTTGACACTCATAGGACAGATTGACGGCAAGAGGAATACAGACAAAAGTGCATAACCTACCTAACGTACTTTTATAAATGGCTGGCTGAACATAGTTTAGGATAGATAAGAAAAAGACAAAATTTATTAAGAGCTACATAAAACAGGCAGTTGTGGAGAGCCATGATCGCCTACACCCTGAAAGGACACGACACATCGAAGAAGAAGAATTGATGGCGGGAGAGGTTTAGGAGAGATAACAAAGAGATAAAAGTTATTAAGAGATACAAGGGACAATAAATTGTGGAGAGACATTATCACACACGTCTTGAAGGGATAAGGTACATAGAAGAAGACCCTTCATGACTTAAGCGATCATGACTCTCCACAATTTTCTATCCTTTGCAGATCTAAGGGATGATTACCCCTTACCATCACTTCCAGTCATCTATTTGCACAAGCTTGTAGGGTCAGTTACTAGATGATTCCATCTGCCACTGTGACCTTCAATATGTCCTCTTTCTTCATGATATATCCTAGAAATTTCTCTTTTCTGATTCGATGTACAAGTTACTTTAATTGTCCCTATTTGCCTTTTAAAATCAGCTCATTATTCACATGTTCTTTCCGTGTTATTCTCAGCATCTTTCAACAAAAATCTATCTCAGGTCCTCTCTTCATCTGTGTGGAAAGTGACCAGCATTCATTGATATAGTTAAATGTAACCGCCACTTCTACTCCAGCAGTTTCTTTTCTCTCACTTCGTGCCCGTGGGAACTTCCTTTACTTGCTTCCCTGATAACTGCAATCTTCATAAAATTAAATGCAACGTCAATCGCCATCTTCTCTCTTCTTGAATCCCGTTTATCTTTCATCGTTTCCTCACCCCCTCTATACCCCCTCTTTTCTCTCAATTTCACTCTCTGTAACACCACTCACACCCTCTGTGCTAGTGGCATTCTCGCCTTACTTTGGGTGAAATGATTAAAAAAAACAAAACATTTCAGCACGCTTATCTTTATTTATCTGTAAATTTGTACGTAGCCTGACACAATTATTGAAAGTTTGATCTGAAATTTTCACTGTATAATGTTCGAGCTATCAGATTAATAAATAAACGCCAGAATAAGTGCATGGACAAAAAAAGGAGGTTATATATATAATATATATATATATATATATATATATATATATATATATATATATATATATATATATATATATATATATATATATATATATATCAGGTCATCCCATAAGTTCTGTCCGAATTTTGAATAAAGAAAACAAGTGACCAAATATTACATTTAATTACAGATTCAATCAACAATGTATTTCCCTGATTATCTATGACTTACTTCCATCTATAAACAAGCTTACTAATTCCATTACTGTAAAATTCTTTTGGCTTTCATTTGAAGAACTCACAAACGTCAGTTTTAACCTATTCCTGTGTTACAAAAGCTGTTTCTTCCAAATGATTCTGTAAGCTACAAAACAAATGGTAGTCTGAAGGAGCAAGATCGGGAGAATAAGGTGGATGAGAAATTTTCTCCCAACCAAGTTCTTCGATCTTTTGTGACGTGATTCTTGCTGTGTAGGGTCGCGCATTGTCCTGATGAAACATCACCTCTTTTTGATTCACTAGAGCAGGTCTTTTTTTCCTTAAAGCTTGGTTCAAACACTCAAATTGCTGACAGTATATTTGAGCATTAATTGTTGTATTAGGTGGTAAGAAGGTGAATCTTTCTAGCCACTTCGGCTGATGAGTTTCCTTTCTTGAACTCATAAAGCATTATGTGCCTCAAATGATTCTTGGGTACTTCCATGTTAGCAGGATTTTAATCAAACAAAATTTAATTTTATTGTTCTCTGAAATAAAATTTGATCAGTTTAAATGCATCTAAACATAAAAATAATGTTCAGCTCCATTAGACATTATAAAATACTCTTTAAATTTCGTTCATTTTAACAAAAAGTTAAAATTCAGACAGAACTTATGGGATGACCTGATCTATATATATAAAGAAAGAATGAACAGTACGATATATAATCCGGTGTTCTTATAGATATTTTTATTTTTACAAACTAGTGCTCAATGTACATTTACAGAGCATTGTCTGGATGAATGGATTTCTCTGTATCCTTGTAAACGTGAATTATGAATTTTTGCAGTGTCTTTAAAACCCAGTAATTTTTAAAATAAGTTACTCCAAAATTCGCTTGAGGATGAAATGGAACTAATGTCTTTAATTTAATCACAAAATTAAATTCGAAGCTTTTAGCTCCCATTTTTGAAACATGGTTAGAAGTGTGTAGCGAAAAAAAAACATATTTTAAATCAATTAATTTGTAATATATATATATATATATATATATATATATATATATATATATATATATATCAGGCATAGTTTTGAAAGAAAAGATGTATGACAAATTGAAAAAAATTGACACGTTTTATCTGTTAGGACTTCATCGGACTTGGTTTCTATACATGCGTATGAACGATAACTAATTGATGGAACGCGTTACACAAACTTTTTCTAATTTATCATACATCTTTTCTTTCATATATAGAATTAATATGAAAAAGTTTGTTCACTTAACTGGGCGGTGTTTCAGAAATAATGTGATATTCATGACGGAAGTACTACCCAGTTTAAGTGAAAAACGTTTTCATATTAGTTCTATTATTATCTCTATTTCTGACATTGAGCACTCTACCACAAAGCCCGCCTGCATTAAATGCCTTTTTATCAGCAAACCACTGAAAAATCAGCAATTTTGCCATCAAAAACGGTCTCTCAAATTAACACTATATGTGTATGTATATATGTATTTATGTATGTATGTATAATAATTTTAAGCGCTTTTTAATGGAATTATACTTGTTCATGTTTTTTTTTTAAAGTAGCGCCCAATCTTATATCTCCCTTTATTTTTTAGTGTTAACTTGTTAGCAGACTTCAAAGAATCGAAAAAAATAGAAGTGTAAACTAATAATTTACAAAAAATATATATTTAAAAAAAACTGTTTTTCTTTGCCTGCTACAAATTTAGTGCTGTTATCAGGAGACGTATAATTTCTTGATTTTTGATTGGCTGATGTGGAGACCTGAAATAGTATATCTCACTGTTATATTAAATAAACATTATTGCAGATTATTTCTTTTTAATGTTCATTGATCAAAACGGATATAAATATGCAATGAGGTAATTCAAGCTGTACGAAAAAAGTTGTTTTTGCAAATAATAATAATAACAACAGCAACAACAACAAATGAACCCTAATGAATCCTATTTATTTCTGGGGTATTCGATTAATTCTCTAAAAAACGGTCAGAACATATTTTCAAAATTCCTATAATTATTCCATCAATAATCCTGGAAATTGACTACATCTCACTCCTTTTAATCTAGAAAAAAAAACACGAGTTTTTCATATTTTCTTGAACAGTAGATTAGTTAATAAGGAGGTTAAAAATATTTCTCTTGACTTGATAACATGCAAGTTCATCTCGGAGAGCATTTCGCTATGAAAACAATTTTGACGCTCAACTGCTTTGATATTGTACCAGAAAGACAATAAATGTAATCTTAATATTATTGGGCGTCGATCATCGCCCGATGGTTACTGCGGTTACCTTGCCGATCAGTTTGTTAACTTAGTTCGAGTCTCACCCGTTCCCTATCCCTGTGGTCTTTTCTTAGGTTTAGCAAATATTACTAAATAGAGCGACTTTCATATGACGATTTTCAAGCAAGTCACGAAGTGTCTTGGAGCTCTAAAACGAGTTCATGAAAGTCAAAGGATCCTACTTTGAAGTCGATTGGAGGCCATTTTTACATGTGCGTGAGTTAACGCGCTTATTTTATAAACTCGATCTTTACAGCATTCTCACGAAATTTAGCCCAATGAATAATATAGAATTTTACAAGTTGGCCTAGTTCCATAACTAATACCGGTTGACATATTTTTCGACCCAAATGTTGTTGGACACATGTTTTGGGGCTATTTTTTCAAGCTGAATCTGAAAATCACATCACGTTTTCTCATTACAGATAATTTCTATTTTGCTTAAAATAGGCCAAAATGCCTAATCCACGGGGATATGCCACAGCTTAAATGTGCGAGCGACATAGTTGAAACATTTCGTTTCATGTTAAAATTATTTATCATTCAAGAAAAAGCTATTTCAGTTCATATAAGCTGATCTGAAAATGCTTGATTTTATGAAAGATATCTCACTGGCAAATGTTCTTATGTCCTAAATGTTCTCAGCTTGTTAAAACTTTGTGATTTGTGTTTCTTCTCTACTTTTCATAGAAGAAGCCCTTTAGGAGTCATTCAAGAACAGCGATTTTAGTTTTTATTAGTAGTTTTCACGTTGAGCCTGAAACCGTCATAAAATGTTATCATATCACTTGAATTTACGGAACTCCGGTATTGTCATGCAGTCTCTGTATGACATGCATAAGAACATCGATAAATGAGTGTTGTCAGGTTGTTAGGCGAGTATATTTGAGACTAGCAAGGATTTTCTTCATCAGCGCTTAAAATAGTCGCCAAACGCCAGGTAGTAATAGCCAACTAGTTACTTTTCGTACTCATCCCCAGCACCAGCAGCATCTTGTCCGACCAGGTACTTGAAACTACACGGGTGCGACATGAATATCAAAGTTCACTTTCTGTTTAATCACCTCGATCAGTTTCCTAATAATCTTCGTAATTATATTGATGAACAGGCGAGGAAAGGTTTCATCACGATCTCAAGGTAATGGAAGAAAGATACAAAGGCAGGTCGGATGTTAACATGATGGCTGATTTCTGCTGAAGCATCAAAAGAAATCACCTTTACAAAAACTCCGTAGAGTTTCCAAGAAGATTTATACCTTTGGATGGACAAAAATGAATGTATTTTTCACTCCTTTGTATCTTTGTCTGTTTTGATTCATAAATTGATAAATAAAATCATAAGCTTTTAAAATAGACTAAAAGTTTGAAATGTATAATAAACTGTCGACACAGCCTAAATATATATATATATATATATATATATATATATATATATATATATATATATATTTGTGTGCGTGTGTTTCCGTGCGTGTGTGAGCGCGTGCACGTTTGTATTCACGTGTACATATAGTTACGTATGGTTACGTATGGTTACGTGTATAAAATTCAGCTAAATGCAACACAACACAGAATAGGTGATAGGAAGATCGTGCTGCGCCATTAACTGATTATTGCTGTCTTGAAAATCTGTAGTCAAAATCCTGGCTTCTACATAAACTAGGATACCAACTTATCTGTACTGAGAAAATGTGATGTGATTGGAAACAAATGGACTTGATTTTCAGATTCAGTGTGAAAAAATAGCCCCAAAACAAGTGCCCATTGTTCAACAACATTTGGATCGGAAAAAATGTCGACCGGTGTAATCTTTGATTTGTTAAATGTTGTAGAGACAGTGAAACAAATAATAATAATAATAATAATAATAACTTTACAATACACAGAGACAGAACAATCAAAGTTAATCGCACTAACATCGGGATTAGAGACTGCAAAAACAAAATGATCCACTTTATTGACATGGCAGTCCCTGCAGACTCTATGTATCTTTGAAGATCTTCAAAAAGCTATCAAAATACAAGGATTTTAAGTAAAAATCTTAAACATCTGGTACATGAGGACATTAACAATTCCAATTGTAGTTGGAGCCCTCGGATTGATTGGAAAAGATTCCAACAGATTCACTGAAGGAATCCCTTGTAGCCAATGCCATGGGGAGATACAAAAAATTGTACTCACAAGTATGAACCACACCTTATCTATGTAAAACATGTGCGATTTTTTTCAGATCTGCTCTGTGAAAAATGTCATGATGCCATTTCTTACCTTAGATCTCTTGTTGGGACCCGAAAAGAAATGAGTATGAACGAAACCAAAAGAAATAAATCAATAATAATAATAATAACGTATTTAATTATGATTTTCAACAAAGTACTTGACTCAAATTTAAAAAGCAATTTTGGCCAGAAGTGAAATTGGGAAGGAATTTTACTTCAAATCGATGAGAGATGAAAGCTCTGTCTATCGGGCCAATGGATGTTTCCAGTAAGGACTTATTTGGATGTTCAATAGGCTTGACTAATACTGAACAAACCAATCTTTTTTTAAGTCGAAATACCCCAATACAGCTACTGCGCATCATGGTTGATGACTGATTAGGTGCTTACTGCCGCAGTAATTTTTTTTTCTTTTTCATCCTTTTGTCGGGTTTTTTCCTTCTCTTCAAAATGGGAAAAGAATTGGGAAAACTTAGCATCATAAGTAAAAGGAATGTAACCTGGGACATTGATGTAGGCAATGATTTTAAGCATTAACACAGCTTTAGAAGAAAGATAGTAGATGTCCTGAGCATAATCGATTGTTGAATACGTATTTAGTTTTATAAAATTTTCCCGTGTGTTTAGCGATGTTAGAATAACGAAATTATGTTTTATTTAGAGATTTTCCTGGAAGTGAATCGTTAAGGAATGCATAAATTTGTTAACAGAATGGTTTCGACTTCTGTTAATACAGGAATATAAAGAATCATTCCCGTTTCTTTTTTTCACCGAAGGTTAAAGATATGTTTAATTGAGGCTATATTTTAATACACCGGATGCTTTGTTTAAAAAAGAAAACTCTTGAGATTATATCCAAAGAGATCCTAAACAAAGGCTTTTTAATTCTACTTATCTTTAAAAAGTCTTAACAAATACATTCTGACAAACATCAACCTATCCCACTCCTTAAAATTGCTCACATGTAATGTTGAATGTTATTTTTAAGTAATATTCGTTTACATATACTCTTTATCATCATCATCATCATTATTATTATTATTATTATTATTATTATTACACACACACATATAAATATACATACAGACACACACATATATATATATATATATATATATATATATATATATAGATATATATATATATAGATAGATATAGATATATATATATATATATCGAAGGAAATAAGGTCACCCTCTTGGACGCATTTTGGGAATATATTATATTCACAAAATAATGATAAATATATATATATATATATATATATATGCACACACCTACACACACACATACACATACACACACAAGCACGCGCACACACACACACACACATATATATATATATATATATATATATATATATATATATATATATATATGAGATAACAGATTGGAATTTTGGAAGCTATTTATTCCATCATTTGTTTATACACGTGCAAAGGCTGTTACGGATATAGGCAAACTTAATGAATCAATACACACACATACACGCATATATATATATATATATATCTATATATATATATATAACATATTATGCTTTGGCAGCAATGCTTTTTTAATCATGTTTTATTAAATAGTATGAAAAAGGAATGTCTAATAAGTCATGCGTCATGTTGGGTGGAAACGTATAAAAGAAATTGCCGAAATTGTGTTTAATGTTCCAAGTCCTGAGTCGGGCAGTACCCGAAGGTTGAAACCAAGGTAGCGTGATTGGCAGTGAATATGTTCTTTTTAAGTAATATTCTATTACATATGCCCTTTATTATTATTATTATTATTATTAATTACACAGATAGATTAGTTATTTCTGTTTAAAATAAGGCATCTTTTATTAAATCCTATATATTATTAGATGGTTAGCATATGTTTTGCCAATTATTACTGCTTCGCTCTGTTCTTTACGGAATCGTACTTTTCACTTCATTGCTTCTTAGACATCTAGACGTTGTTATATAAAAGACACTGCCACTTGTGGTCGCTAACGCCAGGGAAATAACTTTAACAGAAAAAACATACAAATATTATAGACAAAATACCGCGCTCCTGTTGATGCGACCCATTTTGTTGGATTGTCGCATATACATGAATCAAGGACGGACCTCCTTGCTAAATTCTCTGCAATGCCTACAAATCATGTGTTATTTATATGCTTCAGTCAGTCAGTTAAGTGTCATTCGTGATACATACTTGGGCGATCATGTCTCTTTCGAATAATGTAGACAGTAGATTGTCTCGCGGTAGTTTACCATTTCTTTCTGCGGTAGACTTATTGCCAGACAAGGTTATAAGACTCAATCGGTTCTGCTATTCAACCTATTGTCGAAGTCAGAAGAAATAGATTCCTACCTCTCCCAAGGATATTTGGGCATAAGTGAACATAACAAACTCGACCTGAATTCGAACACGGCTCACCGATTTCACATTCTTCTTAAACCTTTATGGGTTATTCAAAAACCGAAATATATTACAGGTTATGTTATGGGGTCCACCCCTTTTTCATACAAGTGGACTCGCCCAGTGTGTACTTGTACTGCTGCCGGTGAATACCCGGGATTGACCGAGTAAGAGAGATACACTGATACAGTGAACAGTGAGAGGGTGAGAGAGTGAGGTAACCGCTTTGTAGGAGTCACAGTTGCGAGCACGTAGACTCAGAAGGAAGTCATACTTCGATACTGAATTTCCCAGACTGTATATATATATTATTATTGATACTAACCGCATTTCTGGATCTACTAACCGTATTACCAATTGTATTATTACGTCAATACATTTATTTGCTATATTTCATTCCTGCGTTTGTCATTCATTTGAGACCGGATTTCATCTCGGAATCCACAACAGGTTATAATTAAAAATAAGTTATTTTTTTCGTTTTGCAAGGGAATATGGTATTAACAATTCTTTGAGAATAACAATGACTTCCCCAGATATAAGACCTACTATTTAACCCATAGCTTGGAGGGATGTGATGGTTTCATACGTTTCCAAGGAGTATTTGCATGTAAGTGAATGTCACGAATTCAACTGGAACAACTGATTGTATCTCCGAGTTCTCATGCCAAGCCACTATCCATTACACCCCACATATATCTGCGAAAAATGTTACATAATATATATATATATATATATATATATATATATATATATATATATATATATACTGGATATTGAGGTCAATACCCAGCGGCGATTGAATGTTCCATGCTTAAAACAATATTAGCCTGAAGACTGCTTTTAAACATGAAACAGATAATTCTCGATGTGTTCACCTCAATGTCCATTTTTATATTCATATATGCCCTATCCCTGATATTGAGCACTTTAACCCATAAATACAGCATGCCTTAAAACATTCCAAGACAATATCCATTGCCCAACAAATAGCGTAAGCTAAGTATTTGTCAGTAGAATCAATGGACGAACAAAACAAATTTCTTTTCACATGTCTTTCGCGCCACATAACCACAATTCATGTCTCAGACACCTGAACTCAAATCAACCATGTTTTTCTTTCTTGCAAGATTCTTGAATTTTGACTCCCTCCAGACATCTACGTTTGTACAGTTGGTAGTTCTTGTGATCCACAGATGTCGTCACCCCAGGAGGTTGCTTAACTCTCCCCTGACTAGGGACTGACCCTTGCAGCGTTCACAGCTGCTGACTTTCTATACGAAAGGGCAATTTCTTTCATTGTTTTAATTTACGTAAATGCTACAGATTTTACAAGTACAAAACTGGGAGACATATCTTTGTGCTGCGAATCGAAACTAGAAGTTATAACTCCACATAAAAATAAATATAAAATGTTAGGCTATTTTACTCGAAGATATCAAAATTAGCCTTGTTGAGGAATGTATGTATCCGAAACGGACTTATCAAAAGATACTTTGACTGGAGACATTTTTAACAAATCACGTATCTAACCTTGCTTTTACAAAATATTTATAAATTTTTAAAATTCGTAATCTTTCCTTACCAAGCGTTATACATTATTATTATTATTATTATTATTACTATTATCATCTCTAACCTTTCTTGCTGTTCTTACAATTACAAATATAATACCCGTAAAAAATGACAATAACATCAAGAATCAAAATATACGTCCCCGTTATTTATACCTGTGATCAGAATGTAGTAACGATAAGTTCTGTAAAAAAGTTTATTTTTATTGATTTGTTTTTTGTTTTTTTTTTTTTTTTTTTGTCTTTGGTTTTTTTTACGGCTTCTTAAACCATTATGGGTTATTTAAAAACCGAAATATATTACAGGTTATGATTAAAAATAAGTTATTATTTTCGTTTTTCAAGGGAATATGGCATTAACAATTCTTTGACAATAACAATGACTTGCCCAGATATAAGACCTACTATTTAACCCATAGCTTGGAGAGATGTGATGGTTCATACGTTTCCAAGGAGTATTTGCATGTAAGTGAATGTCACGAACTCAACTTGAACACCAGATTGTCTCTCCAAGTTATCATGCCTATCCATTACACCCCACACACATCTGCGAAAATATTACATAATATATATATATATATATATATATATATATTCTGTGTAACATATAGCAGACCTTAAAACTATATTTTATCATATATATATATATATATATATATATATATATATATAAATTAAGACATTTTTATCTTTATACGTTCTTTTTAAAAAAATGTCTTAAAATAATTGTCGGATTTTGTCCATTTCATAATATATATATATATATATATATATATATATATATATATATATATATATATATATATAGGATATGCCGCTAAATAAAATCAACCAACCAAACAACCAACATGAAAGAATTCTTTCATGTCATTAATCCATGTAATATTCTACAATTTCTTAAAGAAATTAAACTGTATTCCAAAATATAGCTTCAACAAAACTACAACATAAAACACATATGACTGCCTTAAATAACAAACCTGTATATGCACAAAAGCTGAGTTATCATCTACCATGTATTCAATTGTGAAAGCAGAATAACAAAGAAAATTAATTTTCGTCATTAAATGATCGATAAAGTGTTGATATACCGTTAAACAAATCAACCAACACGAATATGCTACTTTTCCACGTAGTCACCATCGGCATCCACACACATGTCCAATCGATGCAGGATCATAAAAATTTTCTCCTCATATAAAAGTGAGTGGTCGTCCCAGATTTGCCTATTCGTATTAGTCTAGAAGGTATCAAGTCCTGGCGGCAATTAATTAACCAGCTGAAATTGAACTTTGCCAAGATAGGATAATCAATACTAAATGATATGGAGTGGCAAAATATAGATATTTGTGTTTAATAATAATAATTATAAATAATTCTTTGCCTTGTCTTATTGTGAGCAATGAACTTCATTGTAAACATCTACAAAATATCCTACCATTTTATTAGAATTTGATAGCAATTCCAGATGTCGGTAGGCTAAATGGTGTATTTATTTGCGCAGAAAAGAACGTTAACTCAGGTGGTCCGTCCTCAAATATAGAATAATTCCAGACTCGTGTTGATGCTTTTTTTTTTCGCAAGTCGAAGTTGTTTTGCTGTTATTACCGCCATAACATCCAAGTCGGTCGGGATATTTATTCAGCTTGTATAAGTACGGCATAAGTCCCCAAGTGTGGAACTTTCAATAAGGCTCGAACACTCTACGGCAATAATGGCGTGTGACTACAATTTGCTAAACATTACACCACAGTGCAATACCAATGTATAGTTAATAGGTTTAGTACGATGCAAGTCTAGATGCGTAGAGCTCTCGGTAAGAATCGAGCAATACAATCGTAATAGTCTTCGAAAAAATTATAGCTTTCAAGTGTGTACAGTACCTTGCAGTTCTCACACTTTTGCATTGCTGACTGGCTTAGCCTCATGGTTCGTCAGTCAGTTTAGGGCCATACGTGCTACATGCTTGGGCAATAATGTCTATTTCACGACTGACTGGGCGGATAAATTTACCCGCAGTAGGTTGCCGATTCTTTGTACTAGAATGGTTGCCAATGAAGGCTATAGATGGCAGTCTGTCCTGTTATTTGATCCATAGCAAGAAGGAGAAGAGATAGATTCATATCTTTCCGAGAGATATTTGCATGTAAGTGAATGTAATGAACCCAACTGGAATTCGAACTCGGCTCTCAGATTTTTCATTCCGAGCCGAAATTCTATTGCATCATAACACATCATAACACATTTACGTTCCTAAACTGAAATGTCTGTATTTACCTACACGCCTACTTGAAGAGAATTTGGCGACCTGGTATATGAGACTAGGTACAAAAAACCCATTGGCATTTCTTTGTCTTTTGTACGCCTATGGGTAATCTCTGACACAAGAGGCCTCCCCAGCCTCTGGTACCAGAGATTAACCTTGTTCCTATTCCGTAATAATGATTCTGTCCGGCGAGTGACGCCTCTTTATGTCTCGAATAACTTTAACCCTAATGGGGTTCTGGCTGATTCAGATTGTATTTATTTGCCAGATTGAAAGTGGGAGTCCTACATGATACTAAGGACAGAGATTGCTCAAGTCCTCACGGCATTTGGGGATGCCTCAAGCACCAGAGATTAACTCATTACCTCTCTCGTGTGTGATGTACTCCTTTGCCCTTGATGCTCGAGCACCCTAGACTCAACCAGAATGGGTTCTGTCTGGGCCAGGTTAAATAGATTAAATAGCCGTCCCTGTTTGTTCATTGTCAGGCTTTTGTATTGAATGAAGGTATTTGCATACGCAGCCGAAGTGATTTGCATGTTCTCCGTATTTCTGTCTACGCGTTTTGCTAAATGAAACTTGGGGTCTATATCGAGGTTAGATTTCCAGATGACAGATGCATGACAAACGATGACTCTGAATTTCATTCATATAAATTTGTGTGGCACTTTTCTATAATATGTCGTTCATCATTACTTTATATCGCCCTTAGGACGATGATATTTTTCCCCCAAAGATGTTCACCCTGTACAAGGCCCAAGCGATACTCGGAGTAGAGGGTTAAAGAGTAAGAGGCACAGTTTATGAAGATAATTGTCGTTTATATTTGGTTTCTTTGGGTCACTTTGACGTGGGGTAATAGTTAGCAAGCTTGTCTCGCTGGGCCAGTTACGACTGAACAGTGAATTCGCTTCTCACTGGGTGCCCAATACTTTTGGCCTTGTGCCACATCTAAGCTACGCTTAGAAACTCATTTAGGGCACCTCGAGGCGCTGTAATGGTTAACAGGCTTGTCTCGCTAGAATAATTACGACTGACTGTTGAGTTCGATCCTCACTGGGTGCCCCATACTTTCGGTCTTGTGCCACATCTAAACTACGCTTGAAAAATCACTATATCTGGTTTCGTTGCAATGCTTCAGGTCAGCGGTCTTCGAACATTTCAATACGAGGACCACATTGCATATTTACACATTTTCGAAGACCAAAGTGACTGGTCATCCGATTTCAATGTTATTGTCTGATCTTGGAAAAAGCAGGCTACACACATTTAAGTCGTAAATAGCAGAACGTCATTAGCAAACCGTAGAAATGTTTTTTTATTCAGTTTTTCATTTTGTTAATCAGTCAATTGTAGAACGTCAATTTATAAAAGTTTGAAATGTCATTACACAGTTTTTTTTTTTCAGTTTATTAATCAGTCAATTATCGCACGTTCAACTTTTACGTTATGGAAATTCGTACACAGTTTTAAGAGTTTAAGAGTTTCCTGTTAAGTTTTTGCTTGGGTATTATCATTGGATATTAGAACCTTCTTTGTTCCACGGAAATATGGCATATTTTAATAGTGAGTTAATACATATTTACCATTACTTATTTACACAAGTGATAAATGCATATTAAAAACAAAAACAAAACACACAAGATGCTAACAGCAAAAGCTGATGATTGCCCAAAGCAAGTTTGAACTCAAACATTAATAACGTTTATATTAAAACTGGGTTTCACAGTACTCACGCTTACGGCCATAACACATGACACATGAAACATCGGTTCTCGTATAAGTTAAACAACATCAGACCTGGTCAGTAACTATATGGGTGACCGCTTGGGAATAAAAGGCGGTGATGTCTGCGTGATATCGCTTACGGCTATATCACGTTCAAACACCGTTTCTCGTACGATCTCTGAAATAAAGCCCCGTCGAGCCTGGTCAATACCTAGATGGGTGACTGCTAGAGAATACCAGGAGCTGTAAGCTTGGATGTGATGTAATGGATAAGGACTCGAAAATCGGAGAACCGTGTTTCAATCCCAGTTGTGTTCGTTACACTCACTTACTCATAAGTATATAAAAGTAACTGATGTCGCCTTGCCGGGTAATTGTTAACACAGGAAGGAACAACTCAACACCGCCGACTCTGCCGTCTCAACACCGCCGACTCAACACCGAGGCAACTCAGAACCGAGACAAGTAAAGTAATGAATCCACCTCTCTTCCTTCAGCTATGGATTAATTAGTAGGACTTGTATAAGTAAATCATTATTATCTCCTAAATGTTTCTTACAATCTAAATTTTCCATTTTCTGGCTTTAAAATAACCTGAAAAAGATTGATAAGACATAAAGAAAACAAATCAGATACAGTAGTCACTCAAGTATTCCACTTAATCACATTCAGAGATTAGCTTAATTTTAGCACAGGCTGCATAGTATAGGGCGCCGAGTGAGGATCGAACTCACTATTCAATAGGAAAGGACTATGATATTACTTTCTTAAATATAACGCCACAACATCCTCTGCTTAGGTTTGGTGCACCCAATTATAAACGAACACGTTACTCAGTAATAAGAGGACACGTGACTAGCTTACTAAAAAGGACAGCTCAGCACTAGCAATTCAACACCGCCGACTGGACATCGCCGATTAAGCACCGAGACAACTCAACACCAGAACATTTTTTTTTTTAATAACCAAATAAAAGAAATTTTTTAAGGATTAAAACTTTAAATAGTGAATATTTTTACTTTATTAAAAGATAAATTTCTTTAAATTTACTTTAGTAAAAAAATAATTTAAAAAAATCATTATTTAAGGTTTTAATCTTTAATAAATTACTTTTATTCGGTTATAAAAAAAAAAGTTACATTTTTCTGGTGGTGAGTTGTCTCGGTTCTGAGTTGCCTCGGTGTTGAGTCGGCGGTGTTGAGACGGCGGAGTCGGCAGTGTTGAGTTGTCCCTTCCTGTGTTAACAATTACCTGGCAAGGCGACATCAGTTACTTTTATATACTTGTCGTTTATCAAAGCAAATTTGTGGTTGACAAATCTGTCAGTGTAAATATTTGTCTAACATCTCTGGGTGATTACCGAAAAGAGATTATTTGCAATAATACCTTGCAGATATAAGAACTGATAGACAAGAAAAGAAGTAAACAAAACAAACACGTCATGTTATGTTCTTCATAATTTTACCGCTTCAACGCCAGCCAATGTCTTCTTTCTCGTGACATTTTTTTTTTAAAAAAGAAAAAATGTATACGATCCTGTTGTTGTTACATACCACGAAACAACAAAATGCTGTAAGATGCACGATTTTTTTTCCATTTTTTTTTTGTCTATCGAATAATATTTATTATATTTTTTTTTGTTGGCACTTTTTTATTCCCTTCTTTCTATCCGTCTTTCTGCTTGTGCATGTATGCATAGAAAAAACACATGCTTATAAACGTTCTGAGAACCTGATATACCATGAAACAGGGGTTAGAAAAGCTAATCTTGTAGACTTTTTGCTTCTTTCTTGAATTAGATCCTCACTAGCTGCTACAGGTTTTCTACACGTGCCTTAATAAACTACGCTTAGAAATGGTTAATAACATATGATTGATCCCAATCCGTGAAGTAGTCTTTTGCAAAGTAAACTCGTAGACCTTTGAGATATTTTATTTTTCATGAATTTGATCCTCACTAGGTGCCGCGGGTTTGTTACTTGTGCCGTAATAAACTAAGTTTAGAAATTATTAATACCATATGATTTATTCCTATCCGCGAAGCAGTCTTTTGCAAGATAATCCTGTAGATCTTCTACTGAATTCAATCCTCATTCGGTGACCAATGCTTGTGCCTTATATCAGAATAAACTAATTTTAATCATTCTTTGGGTCGTCTACTGTAGAATAATTGTAAAGAAATATGTCTCCGAGACGTTAATGTAGAGTTACATCATCACTGGGTGTTCCATTTGTGTGGGTCTTGAACAGAATAAATTCAGTTGAGTAAATATGTGGGAGACATATTGCAGAGTTATTGTCTGGATTCACGTCTCCGAGAGGTTAATGTACAAGGATCCTCACTGGGTGTTACATTTGCATTACCTAAGAACAGTATAAGCTAAGATTAATACAAAAAAAAATAAACATGCACAAATCTATTTGTTCAGCTCATTTATTTTAGATTTTACACCTACAATATTATGGTGCGCTAATCTGTATGTTTAGCTGCCTTGAAAATCAGCATTCAAAATTTGAGGTTTTACCCTGTTTTGTGCAACAATGACATAGATGAGAATAACGCAGTTCAAGCTACAGTATCTATTAAGCAGGTCTTAGGTAGGTAAATATTACATATTTTACAAATACGCCTCTTTACCGAGAGGAGAAAAATCGTAATTCACTTGTCTTTTGTTTGGAAAAGGTTTGTCTGCAGAGAAAAAAAACACAACTTTCGAGATATTGACTTTTATTTGATAGCAAGCACTGCCTACACGCTTCAGAGTTAATCACCCAAATATTTTAGCCACAAAGCAAATAAAACAGAAACGAATAAAATCCAATACAGTGCCCCCCTTATCCGCGGTTTTGTTTACTCGCGGTCAACCCCGAAAATAAACAAGTTTTTTTTTTAATCATTTCACCCCTAACAAGATAATAAAGTCACAAAGACACATAGATTGTGAAAGAATATGAGAAATAGAAAAGTATTATTATGAAGGAACAGAGAACAAAAAAATAATAAGAGGAATTAAAAGACAGAAGATTCTCATTAATCGTCCCAAATGCGAAATATAGATTCTTGCGATTTGGATGTGTCAAAGAGAAGCGGTAAAGTTCATCTTTTAAATTAAAACGTGAAAGTTCTTGATTTAATAAAGAAAGAAAAGAGTCTCAGCTTGCCATAGTCTATACACCGTAGTAAGGGCGAATCTTCAATCTATTGCATAACGTTATTAGATTATATTTTTATAATTGTCCTATTTTATTATTAGTTGTAATTGTTAATCTTTTATTGCGCCTAATTTGTAAATTAAACTTTATCATAAGTATGTATACATCTGATATGTCCCGGAATGGGATATATTTGTTCGAAGTAGCAAAGTGGTTTTGGACTACTGTAACCGAGCAGGACAATCTAGCAGGTAACCGTAATGGACTGGTCCTCGTCGTAGTGGTAGGCAATAAGCGTAGGCAATAGGCGAAGACTATAGGCGTAGGCAATAGGCGTCCTCTCTGTACCTCCACATCAGTCTGTATTTATGGCTGACACCAGCCAATCATATTACTGTGAGGGGAAACCCAGGTGTATGCATATTCATTACAACAACATCTTAAGCAGTCTCTCTCGCTCTCTTTCTCAATAATAATAATAATAATAATAATAATAATAATAATAATAAAAACAGGCAAGTGTATCTGTCATATCGGACATAAATGAATGGAATCACCCGTTTATATAAATGAGCGGAGTTGAAGAGAGACAGCATTAGGTCTTATCTGCGTGCTAAGCACTTAGTGCTTGTTGAAATTTCTGCCTTTAAGGAGAGGGGGAACCCAGACGTTGCAATGCCAAAGGGCAGAGTCTCGTCTGGGGAAGTAGACAAACCCGACCCCGTGTATACGGGGTCCAAGGGGAATTTTTTCCAGAGCCTACGGGCTCTAAACACCCCACGTTAAAAAACCAGCCTTGTGCCACACCCCACTCTATAGGGAGCCCGGGTAAATACCAAGTGAGCATTAGGTCCATTGCTAAGTATATGTTCGTGTAGTAAACCTTATATTTCATTACTTACCTACGAGTTTGTTTTCCTTTATTTATTTCTCTCTGTTATCTCGAAAAAACGAGATACAACTGTATCATAATCATAATCATATCATAATCATATCATATAATCATATCATATAATCATATCATAATCATATCACACATATTTGGCTGGGAGGCATGTGCTTCGTATATCATGTTACCATGATAGTTGCACTGGGTTTCGTATATATGTACCCCAGCTTCACTTTGTTGACGTACAACATTCAACAACAACATTCAACAACAACACCAACAGCAGCAGTAATAATAATAATAATAATATCTGCACTGGAAAATATGCAATTTTTACGGGAAGGAAACTGCAAGAAACTGGTATGAATATCACCTAGACGTCGATTACAGATATAAAACCTGTAAATTATTTATGGGGCTTTACGATACACACAGGCAGAACAATCAAAGCTAATCGCCCAGACATTGTGATCAAAGACCAGAAGAACATGACAGTCGCTTCTGTTTGTAATGTATCTTTGAAGATCTCAAAAAAAAAAATCATCGAAATACAAGGATCTTGAAATGGAAGGCTCCAAAATGTGGCATGTGAGGACATCAACAATTCCAGTTGTAGTCGGGGCCGTCGCTTTGATTGGAAAATGTCCCGATAAACTCAATGAAGTGATCCCTGATAGCCCATGCCTTAAAGAAATACAAAAAAATTGTACTCACAAATACAGATCACACATTACAAAGAACTTTATCAACGTAAAATGTGTGTGATCTTATTTTTTTTACAAAATGATCAGTGGAAAATGTCATGAAGTCATTTCTGTTTGCGACCAAAAAAGAAATGCGTATGCAACAGAAATAACGAGAAATAATAATAATAATAATAATAATAATAATAATAATAATATGCTTAAGTCATAATTAATCTATATTAAATAATTTTATAGTAAATATCTGTCAAAGAAAAAAAAGTAGTTTCGGTACATTTTAATATATATTGAATATATGTGTAAGAATCTGGTGGAGTCATAGATAATCTATAGATTTATACATTAAATAAGCTTTGCAGTAAAGGTTTATAAAAAGCGAAAACAATTTTGATAAACCCAAGAAAGAAAGAAAGAAATGCATTTAACGTCTGCCTCACTGAAATGGAAAATCTTGACAATTTTAAATCTTTTCATCTCAAATAACGACTAGCATTCATATTTATGCTTGTCATTTCAATATTTTTGTTAAAGTTGTTAAGCTCAAATGTTTAACGATGCAATTGGAGAATTTCCACGGGTATTTTATAGTCGCAGAGCTTTCAAAGAGCTAATTAAATGACGAGATATGATCCATCCGAAAAATAAAATTGGAAAGCTGATCTATAGTTTAGTTTCTTTAAATGAGATTATCAAAGATAATTAGTCAAAGAAAGATTAACAAACTAAGAAAGAAAAAAGACTAACAATGAAAGAAAAAGAAAGACTAGCAGATTGAGAAAGAAAAAAAGACTAACAGACTAAGAAAGAAAGAAAGAAAGAAAGAAAGAAAGAAAGAAAGAAAGAAAAAAAAAAAACTGAAAAAGAAAGAAAGACTGACAGAATGATAAAGAGCATTAAAACACTTTTCCTTCTCAGATTTGAGTTGAAGATTCAAATAAAAAATTTTAATTGATTTAATTTCTCCGGAAACTTATCTCATAGAAACATGAATGCTCTTTAATGTCCAAAGGAAGTTTTATTAAAATATTATAAAATTAAATAAAATGCTATTGACTAACTAAAACATTCTTTTCCACAAGCCATTCTTACAAAATGTTTGTCATCAATAAATTAATTTATAAATGAATAAATGTCGAAATTACTTTTTTCTTTTCAACTACAAAGAACTTTTCAAATACGAATATCCCCGCTTATCTACAACGGACATAAATATATATTATAGCAGAATTCTTTCCGATTTTCGAATTTTTTCTCCTGTCTAATGACACGAAGTAGATGACGTTAAAATGAACTCTTATACATGTTTTGGGAGTATATCGTGACATACCTCCTTTTTTTTCCTTCAAAAGTGCGTGAAGGTACATAAAGGGAAAATATACTGTTCACTATTATTCACTGTTTCAGATATCCGCTGAGATGTTAGAAATCATCTATCAGGAATAAGGGTGAACGACTGAATTTATTCATATGAATTGGCGTCTGACAAAGAGAAAAGATTAAGATTTTTAAAAATAGTTTGTGAGAAATCAACTATTCGTACTTATAATGAAAGCTGATGCCATATATAGTCTGGTGCCCCTTCTATTCATATCGAGATCCTCGACAAAATCCAGAGACGGATATGCATTCACTCTCTCACAAACGTATTGTGGTTTCCCTCTGTCTTTTAAACAAGTATTTTCATGTCAACTGTTCTGACGAGCTAATTTCAGTGGTTCCCAAACTGCATGAATTTAAGCGTGCTACTAGGTTGGCATCTCGATCCCACCATTTCACTGTCTCTTCTACTCCAACAGCTTCTTCTCGCACTTCCTGACAGTGGAACTCCCTTTCTATCACTTGCTTCCCTGATAGGTATAAGCTTCAAATATTCAAATGTAATGTCAATCGACATTTTCTGATGCCTTGATCCTGATCCTCGTCTTACTCTGTGTCCTTTTCTCAAACACTCTTCTTTCATCTTGCTCTTACTCTCTGTAACTCCTTGCGTGCTAGTGGCGCTCTCGCCTTGCTTATGGGGAAATGCTTTAAAAAAATCATGAAATCCTACCCAATTGTGCAATTTTAATACGATCCCTATCAATTAAATTAAACCGACTCTGTAAAATAGATAAAAAGAGGGCGACAACCATAGAGCCTTAGTGGTTAGGAAGTTAGACCAAATAGTTCGATTCCAAGTGTTTATTGATTCAATTCCAAGTGGCTGTCCCACTACTGTCAGTCTATGTCAGACTAAGCTATATTGATTCAATTCCAAGTGGTTGTCCCATTATTCAGCATCTGAATTTTATCTGGGCTTGAATCAAGACATTGGAGTCTGAAACAAATATGCATCTTCCTCAGCCACCAAGCAGAGGGATATGAACAAATTTACCTTTTGCCCGTGATTTCCACGTCCGCGCATCATATGTGGTTCACACAAGCCATGAATTTAAAATAGTGGTAAAACTAAAGACGCTCAAGAAAAGAGTCTATTACTGAACAGGACATCTGAGGAAAGGACTAATCTAATATTTTGTGCATCATATATGACCATAGGACACTTGCCTGTTTTCAGATTTATAATCTATTGCAAGGCAAAGCAAGATTATTTGGCAAATAGCATTCGCTGATATATAGTGTTTCACATAATAAAACCCGGTGTATCACATGTGATGCACAGACACACGATAGGATAGAACACACAAAAATGCCCTAGACAGGCAAAGGGCTAAGATCAGTAGAACGAGAACGTTACAGACAGAGACGGCCGTATACCAATGACTATTAGAAGAGTAAGAGAGATTTATATGGACACATAACTATATGGAGGACTCACCCGTCGTTTTTCGACGGATAAGGCTTCGGCCGCTCAGAGCCAAACAGCCGGACTACCCGTACATATGATTTAATTATAGTGGTGGATGTTTGTGCAGAACTGACCACACCATTGGAAGAGCCTAATACAGAGAACGAGTGCACAGCGTAACCCATGGTCCCCAAACGACCATCCCCAGGTTTTGGATTCAGATTATTCCTTCCCCTAGACCGATTGCTATCTAAGGCTATAGGACCCAATCTGCCCTGCTATTTGCCCATAGATAATGGGGGAGAAGAGATGGATTCATAAGAATAAGAACATAACTGAATGTAATGAACTCGACAGGAATTCGAACTCAGCTTACCGATTCCTCAGGAACAGTTAATACATAAATGTATATGCATATATGAATACATACAATTTTTGCCATTCACAACAATGAACACTAAATAATTGCTCTATAATTAACAATTTTCTGATGATGACATTATGCTATGTCGAAAGTACTCGGAAATAAATACAATATGAACCAGCACGGTGTTTACTTCTCGTCTATCAAGAACCACACCAAAAAGCTTATCCGTGAATATGAAAGGATGCTATTGAAAATAAGTAGACAGAACAAGTCTAAATTATTTAAAGAAACCTAACTTAATGAAAATATGCTGCCGAAATATACGCATTTCATATATATATATATATATATGAATTTATTACGAAATTTATACGAATACATAGTTATATATGTACGTATAAAAAAATACATACGTCACATCCGGCTTACGTCGCAACTAGTTCTACGAAACTCTACCTACACTGAAAATGATTTATGAAAGTCGAAAGCTTGAAACATGTTTCTTGTACTTTCCGTCTGAAATGAACTTTGAACAATTTCTGGCCGGATGTCACCTTTGTCAGAGAAGAATTATTTGTAATTTGGAAAAGGTCGATCATTAAAAGTTATCTACATAAAGTCTTTCGTTTTTATTGTATTTGTTTTAAGGATATATATGAAGAGATTGAAAATATTTAAAATACAGCACTCATATATATAAGAAAAAGAATATAGAAATCATATATATATGTAGATAGATAGATAGATAGATAGATAGATAGATAGATAGATAGATAGATGAAATTGACAAATATCCAGAGAAACTGAAAAACCATAGAATTCAAGAACGTGAATGTATTAATAACCAAAGGGAATAAAATTATTTCGAACTGTTGGCACACTGTCGGAAAAACGTGAAAAAGAAAACGTAAGATCACCCGAAAGAAACAAACGCCCATTTTAATAATCGCACAGTGTGAAACAGTCTATT
>CAHIKZ030000399.1:515000-517500 GCA_903632075.3 Acanthosepion pharaonis | reverse complement strand
TGTATATATATATATATATATATATATATATATAGGGTTAGTGGACAGTTTTTGAAATGGCTATTACTCAGCCCCAGGGAGGGGAGGAGGCACATATGTCCGACAGGTACCATTTTGGCCATGGACATTTTAGACAGAATCGAGCGGAAATTGAACTCGGCACACTGTATTCAATTTCCACGGCGATAATCCTTACACTATTGGTGGTTTATATATATATATATATATATATATATATATATATATATATATATATATATATATATATATATATATATATATATATATATATATATATATATATATATATATATATATATATATATATATATATATATATATATATATATATATATATATATATATATATATATATATGCCAGTAGTTTAATATCGACTGAAGAGACACATTACAGCGTCTCTGTAATTATTTAGCCATTTTTTATAACATGTTTTAATATCCGAAAAAAATAATATATATAGTCCCTGGCCTTGCCCAAGTTTGCAAATATATACAATTATATGACTTCTGTTTTGTAAGAGTAATGATTCTATCAGATTTGTTGCTTTCTGGCAATTAATTTTACAATTAAAACATTAGCAAATAGCAGAACTAAAATTAATTTTTATTCGTACAAATTTTACCTGTCTTTGAAAAAGACCAATTTTTCAAAATATTGTACTAATTTGTGTAATTTCCGTATATAGATTCCTTTTCATCGCGAACTTTTTGTCAACGACAATTGCATCACTTGTTACTTTTCATAACTTTCTCAACTGAGTTCGCGTGAAATAAATACAATTTATCGCAGTCGTAATTTGAACTCGGAATATCAATTCCACTTTACGCGCTGCTGACCGCTTGCCATCTCTACTAACTTAATGAGCGTATTCATAAATGCCTACAACTAGGGGGTTTCATGTCTCTGCTGTATCAAATAAGGTGTCCCTTTTTGTAGTTAGGCCTGAAATCGCAGTTTTGAAGCTAAATTAACCTCAAAGTTCAGCATCACTTAACCCATATATATCTTTGAATAAAAATACCCTTATAGAGTAATTTTATTCAGATCGCAGGGCCAGCAGTTTTAGTCACCCGTAATACGCATACAACAAACATTCTCCGGTTGTACATGTAATCGTATTCGAATACGCTTCACGTATGCAGCTAGTCCCGAATAGTGTAAAGATTATCGGCGTGGAAAGTGAATATAGCGTGCCGAGTTCAATTTCCGCTCGATTCTGTTGCGTTAATTCTCTTTGGAAAAGGCAAGTATGAGACTTTTAATCTCGCAATAGATAAAAAGACTTTATCAATTTTATTGTAATGTTCTATTTCTTATTTATGTGAATTAGGCTTCTCAACCCCAAATAACATCAAAAATAAGAAGCGAGAAAGATTACTCTAAACTGAAGAAGAAATGATGGTCTGCTAATCGCACATTCGACCAAACATTAAAGAATTCGTGACAGAACACCAGGTACAGTTTTCACTCTAAATAAGCTGTACAAATAGTTGAACAGAAACATTGAAATAAAGTAAGTTCGTGTGTGTGTGTGTGTGTGTGTGTGTGTTTTAAATCTATGGTTTTATTTCAAAACATTTAAATGTATACCCTTCAAAAATTTTGATAAGTGTACTGTGATATTTTCCTTTAGACTTAGGTGTGCTGCTGCTTAAAAAGGTTGAGAAACATTGGTCTAGGAGAAGCAAAACTCTGGCTTCGGAACCACCCTGAAAAGGGATAGTTTCAGTCTTGCCCTAAGCACACCATTGCTACAGTAGCGAATCCCTGTTGCAGACGTCTTCTCAGGCAGATTTGTGTTTGTTCAACACCTCAACACAGAGCTCAGCAGTGGTTTATCCAGCAACTATGCTGAGCGGACTTTAATTACAGTTTCTGGAGAAAGAGCACATTATCTGGCGCGATCAACAGTCAGAACGAGGCCAGTACACTCAGTCACGATGACTTGTGACTTCGTTCTAGCACAACCATCAACGGTTCTCACATAGTTCCGTCTGCCCAATTTCACTCACAAAGCTTGAGTTAAATCGTGGTATCAATTTTAGGCCAACTTCCAAAGGTACCGAATGTCTCCCCAGGCGGATAACAACAAGATCACCTTCCGGGTCGGAAAGCGGACATTCTAACCTCTTGGCCACGCCCTTATACTCTTAATATACGGGGTGGGGAGGCAAAACCTGCATAATTTTCGTACTGGAATAAAAAGCCTTGTAGTTGATTAATTAGTTTATTTAAAGAAATACGAATGTTTCCAACGCACAAATACAAAACGAAAGAAACATTTTATTCGATATGTATGATAACTGTTTCTCAATTACTGCCACCACGCGACCCCTGAAACGTCTACAAATCTTTTTTTTAGAAAACCAAAGGACATCTTGTCCCACTCTTCTCCGATGGTATCCATAAGACAATTAACCTTTGGATAAGAGGTGCTATTAGTACTATGTTCTAAAACGCTCCAAACAGCATAATCT
>CAHIKZ030000399.1:477500-510000 GCA_903632075.3 Acanthosepion pharaonis | reverse complement strand
ATATATTTGTTATTTGTATGAATATTTCCATAGACACAAATGCTATACACTCTTATGGTTTACTGGTGTGTGAGTATCATAAATTTTACGAAGATCTAAATTAACATAATGACGAACAGTTCTAATTTTATTAGATTTAAATTTTATGATTGTTGCTATCATCGAAAATAATGTTTTAATATATAAACAACAAGGTTGTTAATGTTCAACTTTCGTACACACAAAAACGGTATGTCAAAGGATTAGTTATTCTGTGTACTCTGCTATTGCTGTATAACCTTTTGACTCCCTCGACAAGTTTTATTGTTTGAAAAACGAGGATTCGATTTCTTATAAAAGCAAAACATATGAAAACAGATTTATACATTTCCTTTAATGTTGATAATTGACAAAAAAAATGTTAAACATTATTTATTAATTGAATAAAAAAAAACTTTTCATAGTTATTTATAAAATGGTAAATAAATATAATAGTTGGTGTACATATTTTGATAATTTTTTGTAAACATTTGAATAAAAAAATTTATTTTCAATTGTATTTCTTTCTAAAAATGGTAAATGATAAATCTTTGTAAGAAGTACATAATAAATATCGTATTGTACTTGGTTCACATATTTGTATAATCCTGTAAATAAACATTGCCGAAAGAGAAAAAGTGTATCCAGTAATAGCGGTATCAAAGGGGTAACCGCCCTTTTGCGGACATAAAGATTAAATATTGCCGAAATGTTTTTCTTTTTTTTTTATTAAAGCAATGACCAGAGCCCATGTAAATTAGAATGTTTCAAAACGTATCGTTTCAAACAATTTCGTTTTTTTCTAATAAACGTCTGAAGCTTTAAGTTTGATCTTATTCTTTTTATTTTACAAAGTTCGAATTTTTTACCAATGACTTTTTATGTGATTTTGATGACGGTTCATATATATATATATATATATATATATATATATATATATATATATATATATATATATATATGTTGATCAAGATGTTTTGTTCCATTTTTTGACAACGTCTATATGAGAATTTCATAATTAAAACAACTCTGAATGCTGAATCTTTTCTAAGAAAAATAGATGCCACAATTAGATTTTTAATCTGTAATCTCATACTTAATTGACTAATTCGTCAAACGATTTTCTTCTTCTTTTGTGTGCCGTGTCCTTTGAGGACGTTGATGATCATGGCTCTCCACAATTTCCCGTCTTTTGTAACTCTTAATAAATTTTTTTTTTTTTGACATCTCTCACAAACCTTGTTCTGCCTTCCATTTACAGAATCTCACTTTCTTTTTCTTTGTCACTCTTGCATTCAATCTGTCCTGTGAGTATCAGATTTTCCAAGCACTCTTACCTCATCATGCGCCTTAGCAATTCCAACTGTCTCTTCCTGATGATAAGCTTAAGTGTCCTTTTTCATTTTCATCGTTGACCACATGTTCGGTTCATGGTATTCTCAGCATACTTCTGCAAAACCACATTTCTGTTGCTTCAAGTCTCTTCTTCATTTGCGAGGAGATTGTCCAGCATTCACTGCCATATAGGAGGGACTGATATTGCATAACAGTTCAATATTCTTTTCTTTGTTTCTAACGAAATTTTATGTTTCTTAATATGTTGCATAACTTTAGGAATCAACTTCCGCTTTTTATTTAGAAACCTAAAAGTTAGCAAATGACTTTCTCCAACTTATCTTGAGCAAGGATAGCAGTAATAACATGACATTAGATATCTTCACCATTTGATTTTTTAGAATTTTAAAAGTTATTTAACTAATTTCAAAATATATTTCCATATTGTAGGGTTTGAATAGACTTGATTAAATCAGCTAATCGTTTAATGGCCGATTTGTAGTATCCAATATAGATTCTCGTCTGCAATCTTTGATATTTTCAAATAAACTATTGCTGATATTCAATTCTTGCTTTTTCTTTCTCAACTTTTCGGCGGCTGGTACATTCTCCAAATTTCTTCAAATAAAATTTAGTCTGATGCAGTATAGTTTATTGATTAATTTTGCTTACATAATCCAGTTTCCATTATCGCCATATTGTCTTGATGTATCCTTGTTGACTTGTATAGTGTTACTGTAACAATTATTTTATCGCTGTAGGTTAGTGTACTGTATATATTCGTGAATAAGTCGACTTCAAGAATAGGGCGATCCCTGAATTTTTTACTAGTAGAAAAAAATAATACAAAGATGAAGAACTCCATTTCTTTCACACAAAATCGTGTTTTCTTCTTTTCCTTATTTCGTCCTTATTGACAGTCAATCAGAATGTATCTTAATGATATTCTGTTTGATAATGATTCAATGTAAATTTGATCTGTTCTTAGTTCTCTTTTACATAAATCAGTTATCCTTTGCAGGTGTTACAAGACTGATTGTCGAGTCAAAGAAACATCTTTTACTTGTGCTTCAAAAAATGGCGGAATATTTAAGTTAATTTCACAATTTTTTTGCACATATATGATAACAAACATTTATGTTGCTCTGCGTTTTCTTGCATCTATTCAGTACTTCCTGAAAGTTAAAGTAAAATTGATCTAGTAATGCCTACCATAGAAGACGTCATAACTTATAAAAATAAAATCCAGTATTATTTGTAAGTATATAAAATACCCTGAATTAATTATAGGTTTTTAAAAAAAGACTTTATTAATTATAGGTTTCCACCTGTAACCCATTAATGCCCGTCGTCCAAAAAATGAGCATGATATGAAAACTCTTATAATTTAAACTAATGTTTATACATATATATATTTAAACTTCGCCTTTAAAATATCTAGTCAGAATGTAAGAGTTTTTTAACAGGATATTTCTAGAATAAGGATTACAAGGTAGAGATCTTTTTCTCGCATTTCTTGCCTGTGAAACTCCCTTCTGGCTCCATACTTTCCAGCTAACTTTAATCTCCAAGAATTTAAATGCAATGTCGATCGCTATCTACTGTCCTGATTACTCTTTTCTCTTCTCGCTCATTAGTAATGTTTCTGTTCCTAATTCTTCCACACTCATTAACCCCTTGTGTTTATTGGCTAAATGCCTTGTTTAGGGTGAAACCGATTAAAAATATAGTTGTTTCTGGAAACCGATCAACATAAAATAACGAGAACAAATATTTTTTTTCAAGAAGCATCTTCAATTGTGATTGGTTAACCTTTGATTGATTTTACCTCGTCGTGATTACCGACAAGTTACTTTTCTCTGAGAAATTTTTGAAAACTACACCTTGAGCGATCATTTTTTGATACCCTCTAGATTCGAGAATATTTTTCCACTCTATACAAATAGATACTTATTAGGCTGTAAGTCACGGCGTATCGGATTAAAGATGATTCATGGTTTCATCTTAGCAAAATGGATATAAATAGATCGGTATTAGTTCTACGTTTAGCGATATTCCAGCGTTGTACTTTACTTTCCAAATATTTTCGTCCATCATAAATTTTGTTTTTACATCCTTGAAAATATGATGCCTGTAAAACTCATGTGCGTTTAATTTGGAAAAAAATTCAACTGAAGCAGAAAAATTTAAGTTTGGTATCAGGAGAAATAATAACAGAACAGTATTTTAATAGTAATAATGAAATAAGTCGTTTTTAATACAGGAAACATTCGGCATTCATAGACCGAATAGTTAGCGTTTTTCTTCCATGTGTCGTTTCCCTTTAGAACTTGGACGATCATGGCTCTCCACAATTTCCTATCCTTTGTAGCTCTTAGTAATGTTTGTTGTGTTTCCTAATCCCTGTTATGCCAACCATTTACACAAGCATATTATGCACTTCTTCCCACTGCCCCTTGTATATATCTTGTAAGCGTCAAATTTTCTAATCCCTCTTTCCTCATTATGTGTACAAAATTCTAAACTTTCTCTTTGTGATTATAAGTATAAATTTCCTTTTTGCGTTACTATTGGTTGAAATTTATGAAAAAAATTATTAAATTAGTTTTTCAGAAATTTTTTTTTTCAGTTTCATTAACTCTTATAGCTTTTTCTAGTAATAATGAAAATTTCTTTGCAAACCTTTTGTTTTTGGTTGTGTGGAAAGCTAACAACTTGATTATATCATTGTTTTTATCTCCTAATTACATGTGGTACCCATTTTTGCCTTGGCTACCGAAAGCGTTCAAGTCATTTTTCTTTTTTTTTGCTTGTGATGTTGTAGCGCCAATCTATGGGGGTCTGATGAAGGATCGTTTTCTTTAAGGTCTACTGAATTCATTTGGTTGAAACCATTTTTTTAATCACTGATATGAAAAAACGTTTTATGGAGATGAGAGTATTCGAAATGACCCACGATGATTAAGGAACAATATCAACAATAACCAATTTATCACAGCATCATTATCATCATCATCATCAATCGCATGAGCGGGTTTGGTCGTAGGGTTGCTGTACTGCTGAGCATATGACCAGAATGTTTGAGTCTCCGCGAATGAGCCTCTAGTCCCCCGCCCCCACCCAGTGACTTTACCAGCCCATCCTTTCCCTTCGATTTGCATTTTCTTCTTTTCTCTTTTTTTTTTTTAAGTTTTGTACCTTGTAGGATGGCAATAGAAAGTGTATTGGCTTTTATTATATGCTCATCATTTTGACTTTCATTTCTAGACATTGGTTATGAAGTCTTCCAATGGGCCTGTTTCTTATTTGATCGTGTCATTTGTGATGCGGTCTACATAGGAAATGTCTTAGAAGCTTCTGTGGCATCTCATGTCTAATGTTTGGATTCGTCGCTGTAATTCTGTGGTTAATGTCCAGAATTCGCAGACATAGTAAAAGATTGAGGCGGCAAGTGCATGTAACAGTCTGCTCTTTGATTTCAAGCAGATGTTGTTGTCTTTCCAGATGGCTTTTAGTTTCGCGACAGTAATGGTTACGCCGTAGAATACTTAAAAGAAAAAAAAATGAACCTAGCATTAAGATGTGGTTTACACTGCAACTATGGTGATCGGACCCTAGTTACAGTTACTGGGAAAGAGCTCATTATGAGAACTGGGGCGAAACAGAATCGAATGTTAAATAGAATAATCTCAAGTAAGTAAAATAAGATACAAGCACGTTAAGATAGATTCAAACTGTTTTTATTAAAATAAAATAGGTTTGATACCCTCCCATTCCGTTAAACACTTCACTTTAAATTCGATAATTTGCTATAAACCGTTTACTATAGAGTGTTCCAATATCTTTGACCGATTTTAAATGTGAATTAAGTTTAAGCGTCTAATGATTTTTTTTTTTCTTTTTCCTTCAGATTTAACAATTTAAGTCTTTGACAATTTCAAGCATGGAAAGATTAACAATTAAACAACGTTCCGTCTCCCCAATTTCACTCACAGGGCTTGGGTCAACTCGTGGTATAATTTTCAGGCACTTTCCAAAGGCGTCACCTCCTCCAGACTGATAATGTCAAGAAGTTATATTCCTGACACATCGACCCTAATGAGATTCGAACCCGTGTCTTACGGACAGAAAACGAACGTTCTAACTACTCGGTCACGTACCCATAACACCCTAAATCAAGAGATTGCTCAATTCCATAAGCCCTTCTCTAATGGAAATCCTCATGTATTAGGGATTGGTCTTGATCCTCTCTCTCTCAGTACACTGATAGACGGGCTTCCTGGGAAGGAGTACACATCCTGAAGCGTGGCACAATTATAAATCTTACTTATTATAAAATGCAGATTTTGTTTGTGTGTGTGTGCGTGTGTGCGTGTGTGTGTACGTTTATATATTGGATCGGATTTCCTACATTTTTCAACCGATTTCAACAAAACTTCACTTTTTTTTGGCAGGTAGTGTTTCTTATTGTCTTGCACACTTTTTTCTTTATTTTTACATTCAGAATGCTTTAAAAATTCCATTTACAAGACAATTGTTTATAATAAAATTCTATTCAATCGGTAGACTCATAACGATTGAAAACAATGTTTTTGTTTGAGTTTGGGTTTAACCAATTCGTAAAAAAAAACAAAAAAACAAAAAAAAACTAATTAAGACATGCGTGTCCGTCAACCTTAAACAATAATCTTTGTCAATTTTATTTTTCAGTCTTCATGATGGTCGATACTTGATCTATCTCTTACTGTTACATCCCCGGGCAACGCCGGGTTCTACTGCTAGTGTATATAATAAATGTGTGTTTATCATTTGTGTTATCAGATAGAGCAGGACCGTTTAGATCTTGGGGCTTCTTGCAATCGACCTGGGTATGACGACAAACTACACCCGGAATTAGAAGGCTTTGAGGAGCCTGTAACCACTTCTTAATTGCTGTTGTTCCCAGGTGCACCCTGACCTGAGGTAGTAGCACCTGTTAGGGTCCCAAATATGAGCAAACAGTTAAGCACAAACTGGGTTCAAAACAATATGAAAATATAAACAATTTCATCGTAAAACATACCTGCAATACATTGTCATCGTAAAAAAAAATTACTAGCAATAGATTTCTGTAAGGAAAAAACAAATAATACCAGTAATAAATTTTTGTAACAAAAAACAAATTACCAGCAATATATTTTTATGAAAGAAATTACTAATACTCCCAAGAAAATTAAATGTTGGCATTAGATGATCCATACGGAGTTGATATGCTGATAAACAAACTGATTTCAAAAATATAATTAAAAAAAAAAACCTTACAAACAGCAGTTTTTCTATTTAAAAATAAGTTTTAACTGTTGAATTACAAAACTATTTCTAAAAAAAAATTAGATTTCAGCATTAAATGACACAGTTGCTATATTGTAAAACAAACCAAACCAATTTATCTCGCAATAAACCAATTCTTTGCGTACATTTGATCTTTCTCTGAGTTGAACACTGTTTGGATCGAAAATTGCGTCGTAGATCGGTTGAGAATTCTAATAAAGAAAAATGTGCCTCCCAACAAGAATCGAAACTGTATTCCCTTTTTTCATTTCGAAATGTCCCAACGAAAGATGCGCATATCTTAAATAGACAGATGGAGTCTTCTTTTACTGTGATGGCCTAAGGCACACTTAGCGTAAAAGTGGTTTCCCTGATGGAAAAAAGGAACACAAGTTCCTGTCGGCGGCACATTTTCTTTTGTAGGATTGTCGATCTCTCGGCCAGCAAGATTTAATTTCTACTAAATATAACGTTGAAAATAATTAAAAAAAAAAATAATATCGGATCAAAAATATCTATTAATTGCATAAACATATTAAAATGAATGCCTTTCTTTTGAAGGTTCTTGAATTAGTTTTGCGAGCTTCATTGACAGAGTTGCTTTTTATTTACGGCTTATCAACCTTTTGACAGTTATTTAAAACCAGAAAATATTTTTAGATTGTATGATTTTTATTTTTGAAGATAGTAATGTTTTTTTCTGGTACACGTTCTACTAATTAACCCATAGATAGGAGAAGTTGATTTTTTTTTGGTGGGGGAGACAGTTATGATTTTTTATTGTACACGTTCTACTAATTAACCCATAGATAGGAGGAGTTGATTTTTATTTTTTGAGATAGTTATGAATTTTTTATTGTACACGTTCTACTAATTAACCCATAGACAGAAAGAGGTGGGTTCATGCCTTCCCCAGGGGTATTTGCGCGTAAGTGATTATAAACGACCGAAATGGAATTGGAACTCGACTCTCCGATTTGTAAGATGACAGCACTTGCTATTCTCCAAAGCTAGGCTCGAAGTTGCTTAACTTCAATGACCGTACGTGATGTGGCCGTAAGCCCATCATTGTTAGAGCGTCACATGAAATCTCTCAAGGGTAAGAAAAATAAGATCTCATGTTAATTGGAATGTGGCTTTTGATATTAGAAACAAGTCCTAAATATAAATAAAATATGAACGTTTGTTAAGTTCCCTGATGCATCTGGAGTTAAGTTGCCAATAATCTTATGATCCCTGGTAAAGTGTAATGAGATATCGTAGTCAAAACAAAATATTTTCGACGTAGGTGGGCGGAAGGTTAAGCTATTGTTGATACAATTAATAAGGGAAGTGATTTATCATTGGATAAAAACCCCATGAACGTTGTTTAAATGTTTTAAATAGATTTCAAAACAGATAAAATAATATTTCAGTATTAAACATAGCGTAAATTAGAACTAATTTGAAGTTAAAGACTAAACATTTTGAATACAGTTTTATGGCTTCAGCTACAAACAAAATGCATTGTTGGCCATTTTGCTATAAAATCTATTGTTGGTAATACTTTAAAAATCTATTGCGAATAATTCTACCATTGATATGTATCGTTAATATTTTTATATAATAATGTATTGCTGTTACTTTTAATATAAAAATGTATTTTTGCTTTCATAGTGTTTTGGGGGCTTCACTATAGGTGGGACAATAACAGGTGCTACTACCAGGAAAGTTTTTCTGGGGGTTTTTTAATACTTTTCCTAGCTTTTGGAAGATATTTTTCACAATGCCAATGCGCATTCTGATTCCAGTGTTGCACTTTCGACCTACATTAGAACACATCCCAGATATTTTAATTGGTGCAAATGTCTGATTTTGGTATCTCTAATTTGTAATTTGACGTTGAGCTGTTCCCTTTGCTAACAGCCATGCAATTCTGTATTCATTTGCCTACACCCTACTCCCTAAAATTGGTCTCAGTGATTTAAGGCTGGTGACTTATACCGTGAAATAAAGTCCAGAAATAAAGCGAAGCGCTACTGCAGAAAATTGTTCAACATAGTTATATGATTCTGATGGCCTTGTGCCAGATTAACTCGAACGAAGTAAATAACTGTGGGTAAGAATGGATTATATATCATATAACATATCACTCAAGTACATATAGATATATAGAATGATATAGAAAAAACCAAGTAATCGGTAAAGGGAAAATGCCAAAAGCCAGCTTTGTCAATAATGGGTCTGCCAAAAAAAAAAAAAAAAAAAAAGAAACGGAAAGAAAACAAGAAAAAGCAAGAAAAAAAAGACAGACATTTATCTAAACAAAAATCTATAGTGCTCATTGCCTCTAGATTTCAGATCGGAGTCCCGGAGCGCATCTTGGTGCTTGATGTTGTTATATATATATATATATATATATATATATATATATATATATATATATATATATATATATATATATATAAAATATAGGCGCAAGCTCGTATGTGTTTATATACCGTGTGTAACAGCAAAAATTGCCCAAGTTGTGTAACAGCATGGGATAATTTTCCATCCCACAAAATGTTTAATATTTAAAGAACCACTAAACTAACTGAGTTTCTTTTTAACCAGGTTTTCAGATAAAATGTTTAGCCATCTTGACACCATTTGTTGTAAGCATCACTGAAAAACCCTTTAAACTAGAAAGAGAACAGGTTAAAATCATTTTGTGCAAGACCCGCCATGTTTTCCAAACTGAGCAATGCTGATACGAAAAAGATCCTTCAGGCTTTCAATAATGGTACCAACATTCATACTCTGGCTTCCATCTTCACAGTTCGTTCAAGAACCATCAAGAAAACGATGAATAATTTTAAAAAAGAAGGACCAGTATAGAGGAACTTCATCAGGAGGTCACAAAAGCAAGAGGGGTCATCATTTCATCTTAGATCTAGATACATTCTTATTGTTCAAAGT
This sequence comes from Acanthosepion pharaonis, assembly GCA_903632075.3. Classification (NCBI taxonomy): domain Eukaryota; kingdom Metazoa; phylum Mollusca; class Cephalopoda; order Sepiida; family Sepiidae; genus Acanthosepion; species Acanthosepion pharaonis. The sequence goes on along the minus strand of CAHIKZ030000399.1, from coordinate 500,397 downwards.
AAAATCTGGGCAAGAAATGGCTTGTTAATTTTAGCACCTTCAAATAAAACTGCTTTCTATTAATCATCTGAAAGATCCCTTTATGCCTTGCATCAGCATGAATGATGCTAACCTTCAGGAAAGCGACTCCTTGCGCCTTCTCTGGCTAACCTTCTCTGCTGACTTAAAGTGAAAAGATCAATTGCTATGTCTGCTGCTAGGAAAGTCGGTTCACAATGTCGTGCTAGAGAATCTTTCTCACCCGAATCTATCTTACATATTTATAAGTCCAGGATTCGAATGAGGCCACATCTGGTCTGGTGCGCCTGTTATATATTTAGAGATTCATGATAAATTCCAAAGAAGAATCTGCAATGTTATTAGTCCTGACCAGACATCCTGGCTTCAGTCACTTTCCCACCACTGTTGTGTAGCTTACTGTACCTTTTTATTCCTTCTTTTTTTTTCTTTTACTTTCGTGGTAATTGTTCTGATGAACTTTGATCTATGGTGCCCAGACTTGACTAATTTAAGAGAAGTACAAGATTAGCAGCGAAGTCACATATTTTTACGGTTTAAATGATTGTGGAACTCTCTTCCGGTTTTTTGTTTTTCAGTCAACTTTGATCTTCAGTATTTTAAATGCAATGTCTGTCTTTATCTACTGTCTTCTTAATTCTTGTTTCTTTTATTGTTTTCGCTCTTTAATAAGGTTTGTATTTTTCTTATTCTTTCAAACTAAGTTATCTTTTGCGCCTTAGTGACTTTATTGCCTTACTTGATTAAGAAAGGAAACTATTGAGTCATAAATAATTTCCTTTCTTTTATCAAATTTATTCTTAAAAATAAAAAAAAAAATTAATTTTTGTTCAGTTATTCAATCAGCGTGGTTTGCAAATACTTCTTGCCAATTATCAAGCTGTACTTCTACACTTTTCGAGTAAAATTCCACAGGATTTGATTTCGACGAACTCTTCACTCTTTATCTAAACGTTTTATAGATACTTGGACTGTTAATGACTTAAAGTATCTTTTTTGTAGTAAAATAACACGCGACAAGAGAGTTAAATTTATAAAGCCGACAAGTGGTTTGAGTCAAGCAGATGTGCGACTCGATACATAAATGATCCTGTCAGTTTTGACGGGTACTATGCTGCTGGAACGGGACCAAAGTAATGTAGAGCAACAGTAAATTCTTATTTATTATAGTCCACCCATCTATCAAATAAATTCATTTTGAATTCATCCATCTTCTTAGCTGCACAGTATACATAAAGTTTTGAATGAACTTTTTACTACTTCTAGATTGGCTGCCAACCACGGCTAAACAGATATGTCTCCTCTGTGATTTAGCCAATAGCTGGGGGGGGGAGAAATGGCTTCATACCTCTCCCAAGGGTATTTGTGTTAAAGTGAATGACATGAACAGGACTAGAATTCGAACTCGATTCGCCAGTTTCTTGTTCCAAAACGCTAACCATTATATAAGTATAATACTTTCAGTTAAATATTCAAGTTCTTTCTTTTTTTCTTTCTTTCTTGATTTTTTTATGGGTAAACTAAACGAAAAAGAGCAATCAGACGCAAGAAGACAAGTATTAAATTACACTAAAAATTTAACCTCGAATTATGTCAACTGCACTGAGACAAACCTCTTATTCAATTTATCTCCCTTTACTTTTACTCCATCCACCCATCCTCTCTCTAGTGATCAGCTCAGCAAAAACTTGCAGAGCATTATTGAGGTTTCTACTTACATTCGCGACGAAGAACGCGGAAAGAGAATTACCATTGAAATTTTATTGCATGATATTGTTCATTCAAATTTAATAATGATTTCACTAAATAAATCGTTGGAGGAGACATGAAGAATTGATTTCAGTATTTTAGATATAAACTTATAGACCGTCTTATCATTCTATTATTAATCATATTATAATTCTGCTCGTTCGTGTCTTCTTTCCTTCGTTAGCGTGTATGTTACACTCTGTCAATGCCTCATAATGGATTATTCCGTTTTAATAGCGAGGAAAGACGGAAAACATGTATCAGAGACGCTGTTTAGCTTCAGAGAAAGTAAGAAAAAAAGAAAGAAAGAATGAATGAATGAATGAATGAAGGAATGAATGAATGAAAACAGAGTGAAGAGAATGAGAACAGAAAGAAAGAAATAAAGAAAAATAACAGTGACGAGTATGAGAAAAGAAAGAAAGAAAGACAGAAAGAAAGAAAGAATGAAAATAGGGAGAAGAAAATGAAAAACGAAGAAACAAAGAAACAAAGAAAGAAAGAAACGACAGAGTGAAAGTGGGAAAAATTTTAAAAAGATAGAGGAAGCGATAATAGTCTCAGTTATTTAGCGTCTGATTCTGTGAAATGAAAGACCTTACAAATTTTGGATCTTTTTCATATGTACCCTCTTACTTCTTTAAATAATAATCTACATTCATACTTATGGTGGCTATTGCAATATTTTGTTAAAGTTGGTAAGCTGAAATATTTAACGATGCAATAGAGGAATCTCTATGGGGTTTTATAATCTTAGAACTCTGCAAGAATTTTATTCAATCATTAACTTAAGAATTGTTTCATCAAAAAATTTCAATAGCAAAATCCTAAAATTTTCAGGGGAATTTCTAGTTATTATTATTATTATTATTATTATTATTATTATATAACTAGTTTACTCGGACAGACAAAAAAAGTATCTTATATTTAACTAATATTATAAATTCATTATTTATCTGTATGATTATCTATATAATTGGATGTGCAGGTACAGTATAAGTTATCAGAACAACAATTGAAATCAGCGAACTGAGTTCAAATTCCGGGCTGGTGTGTTGCGATTACTTTCGCACTAATGTCCTTTTGAAAAGCATGAATCTATTTCTTCTCTTCATATATATGTTTTTATATTGTTCACGCAATAGAAGGCCCAAGAGTAACTCATAGCATAGAATAGGATAAAGTTGTTGTAGGGGCATAAGAGGAGGAAGTATAAGGTGCTTATTATGAAGATATTTAGGATAGATAACAGTTGAGCTTATACTTGAAGTAATTAAGATCAAATAGAACCATCCTCGCGGGTGTCTGTTTCACAGTTCTTGGGAAGAAGTAGAGTGAAACCGATGGAATACGAAAGGAACGAGGATGAGTCGGTTCTTCGTATATGGCGTGGCGGGTTAAATAGTAAAGTATAAATTAATTCTGTGTGGAAGTTAGTCTTTTAGAAAGAATTTAGGGTTCAGTTCGAAATTCCAACCACCTGAAGAAGGCCGGAGCGTACAACGGCCGAAACATGGCGACAAAGATGAGGACAATAGTCCGAATAATGTAAATAGTGTACTTAATTACAATTTTCAATAAAAATTTACATAAATTAGTTCCTTTACATAGAGGTACATTTTTCGAATTTTACAGCATTCATGCTACCTCACATTTATAACTTAGATTAATTTCTTGCCATAGCAATTCACCCTTTATATTGATCTTGGATGAGACTGAAAGTACTTGGAAAAATAAAGACCATATGGATAATTACGGCGTTTTTCTTGATCAGTTTTGTACTAAAACTAAGAAATTAATCCGTGAATTTGCGTGGATTAAAATAAAAATAAATAGACATACTATGTCTAGATTATTCAACCAAACACATGCATAATTATACTGTACCATTTGCACTACTCAGAGTCTCATGCCAAATGCAATAAGATAATATCTATATTTATTAATATATATACTTAATAGCTCTGAGATATAACATCGAGCACTCTTCCAATAACACCAGCACTTTATGTATATATATATATATATATATATATATATATATGTGTGTGTGTGTGTGTGTGTGTGTGTGTGTGTGTGTGTGTGTGTGTGTGTGTGTGTGTGTGTGTGTGTTAAGCAGACGCCTCGCGTGTAATTTATAAGATCAAAATGCTATAAAAGACATCTATCTACCTACAATTTACAAGAATGCTTAAGAAAAATTCTGGTCGAAAACACAAACATTCTTTATAAATCACACTACCGGAAGCATCGCTATAAGACAGGCCCTGTATATTAAACATATCTCTCCTACTATGAACCTCATCTTATTTAACAGTGAGAGTGGGGCGTTATTTTTTTTTTTTTAAATAGAAACACGCTCACTCGAATTCCAGCTGCGCTCAACACGCGAAGGCTCGGAATAAACGCTTCTGTAAAAAAAAAAAAAAAAAAAAAAAAAGACAACATAAAAATAGAATAAAACTTAAACTGTCATGAAGAGAAACTAAAACACCTAAAACAAATCCCCCTTGAAAATGTCTAAAAAATTAGCCGAAAGCGCTTGGGGTAAAGGCTATTATAACAAACGTTTTTTTTTTTTTTTTTACTCCCTTACTCTCAACAAACGGGGAAACGTAAGAACGCTGGTATAACTCAATAAAAACTAATTAAATTTTCCTTGTCAGCCATATTTAACGAAAGGAAGGGTTGCTGCCCAAATGCACACACACACATATATATATATATATATATATATATATATATATATATATATATATATATATATATATATATTATATGAATTACAGTTTTACTAGATCGCTATCCTTTTTCAAAATTAGAGACTGTATATGCACAACCGAAAATTATTTACGTTTTTCTTAATAAAAATACTTTTAACTTTGGCATACGCGCGCTAGATAGATAGATAGATAGATAGATAGATTTTTCTTAGGAGTAATCTTAGAAAAAAATAAAAATGATGTCAGTTGCCTAATTCTATAAATAAAAAAAAATATTTTTTTTGAAAAAGAAATTTAATATTCCTTTTTATCGGAATCTTATGGAAAGATGTTGATTGCGATCCACGCCCTCGAGAGACCAGAAACTGTGGGTCAAAATATCCACCCCCTATCAGTCTGTCACCAACAATGACATCTTTTCTCTTTCGCTTGTTTTGCTTTCATGGACACAATTTGTTCATTTCTTGTCGCTTTTTGTTTCTGGGAGAAAATCTCAAATTTCGCATTTCAAGTTGAATTATACATGAGGAATCAATACAAAATAATTGAATGGAGAAGATGATTACTGTATATATTCATTTGTGCATGTGTGTGTGTGTGTGTGTGTGTGTGTGTGTGTGTGTGTGTGTGTGTGTTTTTGCATGTACATGTTTGTGTGTATGTCCGCGCGCCTGTGTGTACGTGCACATGTGTATGCGTGAGTGTGTGCGTTTTGTGATATCGACCCTCGACATTTTATGCAATGTAAAACTGTAATACTAAGTAGCAAGTTACGTATCGCTAAACCTATAAAAAATTATTCCGTGCAAAATTGTTTAAAAAAACTATCGTCATTTTGTAAATTTAACGTATCATTTATTTCAGTTGTATTTTGTCAGCGCTAGAGAGAAATGCTCACTGAATTCATATTTGATATAAACTTGTAAGCAGACGTTCACCTTTAAAAATCTATCCCTCTATCCTATTCATTTTGCAAACAAAATGAATTTGAAGAAAGACTAAAGTCAACCAGTACGCATTGATTGATACTATTTTTTCGTTAACCTTTAATTATTCTTGTGCTGATCTGCTATGTAAATTCTAATCTCCTATATGACAGTGAATGTTGGAATATCTATCTATTTATCTATCTATCTATTTGTACACTGCTTATATATACGAAATATTTCGCAACTGCAGCAATGTGTTTTTACATACGTTCACAAGTACAGAGAACTTAATACATAAACTTGTACGCGCAACATTATATGTATATATATATATCTGTGTGTGTGTATTTACTTTTAAATTCAGGCGAGCAGACAGGCAGTTACATGAGACACAGATGCGTATATAATACACATACACACTTACATAAAACTTGACACGAGTAAATTTACAAACATACACATGTAGACAGGAAGACATTGGTATTTCGTCACACCCAAAGAGGGAGAGATTCCTCGAGAAAAATTTCAAAATATGCTTGCTTACTAATAAAATTTGGAGAATATCCATTTTTTCTTTCTGCTCTCTCTCTCTCTCCCTCCCTCTCTCTCCCTCCCTCTCTCTCTCTCTCTCTCTCTCTCTCTCTCTGTACGTGTATGTGTGTCTCTCATTCCATGTTTGATACAATGATTTTAGTTTTCATCAAAAGAATGCGCTAAATAGAGAAAACTTGTTGCTGGTTTTGGTCTGCTTGTAACCCAATTCGTGGGCTATGTTCTGTTGTCATGATATTTTTTTGCAAACTCATTTATTTGCTATGAACGCTTTCACCGTACAAATCATTCATATTTTCGTTCAATTTCAAACCAATTGGAATATTACTTATTTACACAAGGCATTAAAACAGAAAGTAGAACTGCAGTGGAGCGCCCACACTGCTTCTTCCAAAAGAGCAGTACAAGAAAGAGCAGTACATTCGAAAAGAGTGAAGAGAAAATTGTCGATATGTTTGTAAATAAACAAAATGGCTGAATAGAAAATTGTCGATATGTTTAAAGTATAGACTTTACTGCGTGTGTTAAAGTGAAATTGATAAGAAACCCGGATTTAAATTGTTCTGTTGCTGTTATCCTATATTTGGATAGTTATTTTATTTATTTATTTTAATTATTGTTCACTCAGTAAAGGCCCAAGAGCCACAAGATAAACAGTTATTTAATGGGGATATTGTGAGGGAGTAAAAGCAAGGAGCAATGATTAAGTATATGTAGTATACATAACGGTTGACCTTCAACTTCTAGAGGTTAAGATCGTATTGATCAGAAAAACATCCTCTCGAGAGTCCTTTCCACATTGCAACAGTTCTGGAGAAGAAGTTGGCTGAGTAGAACTTACTCCTCACTAATGGAATACAAACGCAATGAGGATGAGTCGACTCAGTGAACATGGCATAATGGGGGTCCTTGCTATGAAAGTCTCGACTAGTGACTCTCTTTTCTCTTCTCTTTTCTCTTCACTTCTCTTGTCTCTCTTCTCCCTCGCTCTTCTTTTCTCTCCATTCTCTCTCTTCTTCCTATTCTTTTTCTCTCTCTTCTCTTCTCTATTGACTCTCTTCTATCTCTCTTTCTTCTCTCTCTCTCTCTCTCTCTCTTTTCCTCTCGAAGGAAGGAGTGTAGTTTGCCCGAACGTCTGCTATGAAATTAGCAATATAATTGCGGGAGCGTAGCAACGTTTCATCTATGGGAAAGGGGTTGAGGGGTGGAAACTAATTATCACCCACAAGGCCGCGCAAACGCTTTTGAACTTGTTCGATGATGGAAAGTGAGGATTGGGCATCTGCGATAATATTCCATTTTGGGGCCTGATCTGACTCTAATAAAGATAGAATATGGCAGGAGTACGACACTTTCTGGGTCGATACAGGGAGCCGACGACTATTTTCCCAGCATATTTAACGATAGTTCGTATATACGAGTCCTACGGTTTCTGGTGTGAGGTTGTGTCTCAATAGATGTTCCAAAATAGACAGATGAATATAGATGAATAGACAGTTTTACATAGATAGATAATGTTATGGTCCGGTTCCTTGTACCACGGTAGTACCAATAAAGAAGAACGCGAACACAGGTATGGAATAACACCGATATATTACAAACAGGAATATATACAGAGAAGTAGAAGTGTTAGTTCGAACAATCAGGTTTAGTAGAGAGAACAATCTAGTCTCGACCAGTATCACTATTCCAATGTCTTGCAGTAATTGTCTGAAAGCGACTCTTGACGACTTGAACTACTGACTCAACTTGAACTACTTACGATATTCAGTCACCCCCCCCCCCACGAGGGTGTCATGTGGCACAAGGCCTTTTTAATGTGGGAATTCCCGAGCCATTAGGCTCGGCCAAAAAATAGCCCATTTGAACCCGCATAAACGGGTTCTGGGCCAGTTTACCTCCCGAAAGGAGACTCCGCCCTTCGGCGTAGCCTCCTTCAGGTTCCTCCCCTCCCGTAGGAAGAGAGTTTAACCGTGCAGTCGGTTCAAAACTTGAACTACTGACTCCTTGCCTACTCCCGAGGCGCAGTATTTATTAAGTATGAAATAGTCCATTATTATTATTATTATGGGTAAGATCCCATAATAGATAGATAGATAGATAGATAGATAGATAGATAGATAGATAGATCTTTTTTAGTACTGATCAGTTATTGAACGAGATATCCCTAGACATGGACTGCTGAACAAGAACAATCTGTCCCCAGAGATTAAATATATGGTTTAGTTCGAAATTACCTGACAGTTACTCGGATCGACAGACACCTGAAGAAGGTCGGAGGACATAATCAATAAATAAAAACAAAGGTGAGGATTTTCATCCAACTATAAATAATAAATAATAGCAACTTAAGTTACCAGTAATTTCAGTCAGAAAGATCTCCATTGTTAATTATTTGGTGCGCCTTTCAGTCGACTGATCTATTTTTGAATGCAGTATGGCAGTCGATGGCATTTCTTGATAAAATTGGATTTCTAGTTTTGCTCAATATCGCCCAGATTTTAAATTTAACTTTTTAGCATTATACTTTTGCAGTTGTAATTATAAGTTGTTTTAATGCAATTATAATTTGGTTAAATTCAACTTACAAAAACTTGAAAACGGATATTTCTTCAACTACATTCTGTGATACACGCTTTTTAAACCGTAATGATTGAATTTATTTTGAAACAGTATTTTTTTGTTGTTTTTATTTATTTATTTTATTTATTTATTTTTTTTTTTTTTTTGTTACTTTTTGTTTTTGTTTTTTTTTGGGGGGGTCTTTTTTGTGAATTCTTAATTCCTAATCGATCTTCCGGTTGTGTATTTCGTATATAGATACAATATACAGAATACATTCTTTCCTAGTTAGAAAATCTTCCTCTAACTCAAATTCCTACTCAATTCCTCCCCTTGCTGAAATTACTCTCCTGGTTAAAATTTCTCCCCTTAGATTTGAAATTCTTTCCTTGAGAGACAAATATTTTCGATTTGGGAATCAAAGATTCTCGAGTATGATTTTTTCGCAATAAATGGTCAGCAGGTTTCTTTTACAGATCGTGACTATAAGGCGCAGCTGACTGTTGTGATCATTTGTTAGAATATGAAAATCTTCCTCATAATTAAAACGTCTACCGTAGAGCAAGATTTAAGAAGTTGGTCTCGCAAGCCTTTGCAAATTAGTACAAATCCTGAACTGTGATTACTGTACACTGTCTTTTTGTTCGACATTTCTTATTAAATATCTAGACATTCACAAACGCAAATTCGTACAGTCAACATTATTTCTCAGTATTATTATAACATTATATAATATTATATTATTTCTCTTATGTACTTTTATCCCTACTATTGCGTCGCTGGTGCATATAATCCATCCATTGGAGCGATTTCGTCACTAAGGTAGATGTCCTCAAAAAAGCCGAGATACCATGCATCAAGACCATCCTGCAGAAAATTCGGCTATGCTGGGCGGGACATGTTTCGAAAATGTTAACTCAATTATACTATGTAGCGAACTTTCACTGCAACAAAGCAGTGTAGAAGGCTCTCACTCTGAGTAACATCAGCCCCTATCTTTGGACTATAGAAGCTTCCGACTGCCAGCCTGAAGGCAAAGAGAACCAGCAATTACCCTGCAACCATTGTGAAAGATCCGACTTGTATCGTCCTCATTAGCCACCAGTGTCTGTGCGCCAAGTAAAGACAAAATTCATCCGAATTGCAAACTCATTTTCGACATAAATGCAACTGCTAAGAATTTCCTTCCTTCCTTCCTTCCTCTCTCTCTCTCTCTCTCTCTCTCTTTCTCTCTCTCCCTTCCGCCATTTCTCGCTTTTTTATTTCTCCCCGCCTCTTTTTTTTATCTTTCTTTTTCTTTTCTTTCTTTATTTTCTTTTTAGTCCTTCTCTGCTTTATTGCTTTTCCATTTTCTTCTCTCTCTCTCTCTCTCTCTCTATCTCTCTCTTTCTCTCCCTCCTCTATCTCCCTCCATCGCTATCTCTCTCTCTCTCTCTCACACACACACACACAGAGCCGAGTTCGGGTTCGTTATATTCACTCGCACACAAATTCTATTGGGAAATGTATGAATCCATCTCCCCCAGCTATGGGTTAAATAGGACTTTTCTCTGGAAAAATCGTCGCTCTACAAAAATAGTCAATGCAGTACTCACACTCAAAAAAAAAAGAAGAATTATTCTTACAATCCAAAATATATCAACTTTAAATAAGCCACAAATGGTTTGTAAAGCCATAAAAACAAATCGATCAATCAAGTCCTCCCCCTATATGTATTGTTTTCATTTACCTCTGTTTCTTTTTTATGTATTTAGTCTTTTCTCTTGGCTGTTATTTTCTCCTTCTCTCCCCATCTCTTTTTTTTTCCTTTTTTTGTCTCTTTCATTCACTCTCTCCTCTGAATATAAGTTTTCACTTTTACTCACTCACTCTATTGGTCTTTTTATGTACCTTCTCCTCTCTATATCTTTCACTGTCATTTTATCATTTACTCATTCTCTCTCTTTGTCACTTCATCATTCTTATTTACACACACTCATACTCTCCCTATTTCCCTCCCTCTTATTTTACTTTACACTTTTTCTCTCTTTCTCTATGATTGTATCTGCTTTACTCACTCACATTCTCCCTCTCCCTTATTTTATTTATGTTCATTCTTTCTCTCTTTCTCTCTTTTGTGTTTTATCCTTTCTCTCATTCATCCTTATATCTCTCCTTTTATTGCTTTTAGTCTCTTTCTCTCTCTCTCTTTCTTTCTCTTTTTTCGCATTACTGGATAAATCTATTGTACCCGTAACACAAGCGCAGAATAAATGCTTCCTCCAAACAGAAATACACTCTTCTTATTCAAAAAGGCAACGTAAGTTTTTATCTACTATTACAAACACTCATACATATACTGTTGGACACACGTGTATCTATATAGACACAGATACAAAGAAAACAATCTTCAGAAGCCTTCAGCTACGCCCCAAGACAGCCACAAGCGTACGCACAAAAATAAAATATACACATTTACGTCCATACATCGTATCACATCTTCACGTACATTAACTGGAATGTTTTTAAAAAATAGCTAACAAATTAAAACAAAACAAAGAGGAAAAAAATCGTTTTTTTTTTTTCCCCCTTTTTCCAAAGATTGATTTCAAGTAAAGAAAAATATCACTCGATTTACAACTAACAAGGCCGGATATGAGTCGCTTGCTGACGCCTGGAGCTTCCAAAAGAAGGAGCGTCGTTTGAGTAGGGAAACGAAATAAACCGTTATATTAAGCGCCAAATTGTGCTGTCAAGAGTCACACACACACATGTGGTCACATATAGAATTTAAAATATGCTACAAAAGCGAAACGAAATTATACCAACAATCATTTTTTAAAAAAGAAAAAAAATGTCAAAAAGGGCTCGAGTATTTGCTGATTTGAAATGTAGATGTGCACATGTCAGTGCGCATGCGCTAACACACATGAACGCACGCATGCACACGTGCACAGAGATAAACATGTATGGCGAAGTGAATATGTTTCTACTTATAATACATTCCTTTGTCCATGCCCCGTGGCCTGTGTGTGTATATGTGTGTCTTTTACGCGAAAGAAATGGTGAAAAATTTTAAAAAAAAATAGAATTGACACAATGTATACGTACGCATATTTTACGCATATGTGCAAAGTTTTATGTTGACCAATCAACAGAAATATTATATATGTGTGTGTGTGTGTGTGTGTGTGTGCGTGTGTGCTGTGTCAGTGTGTGTTTGTGTCAGTGTATGTGTGATTATTTATTTATTTATACTGTATGCATGCACGAGGCCCTTGCCGTGGAGCAATTCGTAAGCCGTGATATTGCTGACGTAGTGACATTTCGTGAAGTCCATCTTTCAAATGGTCTGGCGCACATCATGAGTTAATAAAGTTATACTTAGTAAATGTTTAAAATGGTTCTGTATGCAAATGTATGCATATGTATTCGTAAATTTAAATATTACACGGTATGCATATATATATATATATATATACACACACACACATAAATAAACACGTTTCAGTTTATATAAAGATTTATTTATTTATAATTATATGTAAAATAAATTCAAATCGGAAATAAACGCTTATTTAACGCCTTTCGTCTCTCAAAATGACTTTTTTGACTAATAATGCTTCTATTGACGGATTCTAATACACACACACACACACACACACACACACACACATATATATATATATATATATATATATATATATATATATATATATATATATATATATATATATATAAGAGTAATAATAAAAGCGGATACTTTAGATTTCTAAAGTCCACGCTTTCATCCTTTTTCGTTCTCACCAGTCGAGGTGCAATTGAAATGCAGCGAAACGAAGTTGCATCTTTGTAGTGAGTAAACTGTTTTTGTCTATATGATAAAATTATAATAAATAGTTATCACTCTACTATGGGTATCGGACCCTCTTTTGGGTTAATACTGTGAACGTTAGAATTTATATATTACTCTTTCTTTCTCATTGTATCGTATATATATATATATATATATATATATATATATATATATATTGTAGCATTTACATTGTACCAAACCACCCACATTCCCTCCGTTTTCCATCGGTAAGAAGTAAGTTCCACTCAAGTAGCTCTGTGGAATAGACTCCCAAGAGGATATTTTCCCGATCCCTACAATCTTAACCTGTTCAAATCTAGAATAAACCGTTATCTTCTCCTCCTACCCATATAACCTACACCATAACGTAACCCTCTACCTCGATTGGTCCAGAGTAATTGATTGATTTGCTTTTATGGCTTATCAACCTTTTTCAAGTTATTTAAAGGCAGAAAATATTTTTACCGCGTAATAATTTTTTGAGATAATAATTATTTTTACTAATTAACCCATAGCTGGGGAAGAAGAGGTGAATTCGTTTATACTTTTCCTAAAGGTGTTTGCGACTGAAAATTGGAACTCTGCTCTCCGATTTCCAATTCGGAGGCCTCATCTATTACACCACCTGCACATCCAAACTTACAGCTCCTGGTATTCCCTAGCGGTCACCCATCATACTACTGACCATACTCGACGCTGCTTAACTTCGGTGATCGTACGAGAACCGGTGTTTCAACAAGATATGACCTTGAACTCTCTATTTTCGTATAACCGAGGGAACCTGTGCCCACACAGAAAAACATAAACACAAAGTCTACATTTTCCTACGAATATCATCAGATAGATACTTGTAGACAAAACAAAGATATTAAATAGCAAAACAGAAACTGAAAATAATTGAATCAATGATCGTAAAAAATAAAAGAATTTACTGTTATGAATAATCAAGAGTGTTCTCCCCTTGTTTTGTTACTCTCGTCATTGAGAGAGCTATTCCTGTTTACTAGAACTATAAAAGGACGCTATACGCCAACCTTGTATTCTCAGTTGAATAAAGCTTTCTTAAAGCCTACACCTGCGTACTTTTGTCATTATATCTACATTGAATATTTTTCAGAAGAAAAACAAGTGTATTAAACATATTCAACAATTAATGATGATGCATTAGCAGTGTACATAATATCACAAAAACACTTTACATGTGGTGTGAGTGGCCTATAAATGACGTCATCAACATGGACGAAATGCAATTTGGATTTATAAAGTTCGAAACATGAAACGCCAAAATAAATAAATAAAAAACAAATACATCAAAAATTTTCTTAAATTTCAAACCTATTGCATAGTTCACGTTTTTGCAAATGACCAATGCTGGTTGAGAGTACCAGGACATATACGTACGAAACATTTTTTACAGACACTGAAATATACCAGATATCTGGTATCGTGTATGAAAAAAATGAAGACACTATATATTTTACTAAAAGTCTAAATACAAAACAAAATAATAATAAGCTAACTCTTGAAGGAGGAACTTACTTTATCACCTGTACTGATTGCCACAAGGAATACACAGGAGAAACCTGAAGGAATATAAATAAAAGATTATACGATCACAAAAGGGATCTTTAACGAAACTCAATCAGTGTTTAGCATCCCAATACCACTTTCTTATTAATGCTGAATTTTGTACAAATCTGTGCAAAAAGTGGATCAAAGAGCTTACCCAGCTTGATACATATTTTCAGGAAATCTCAACTTCTAATTGGTCAATAAACACACAAGTGGGTGTTGCAATCCACCCACGTAAAAGTTTTTTCCAGCGCGTGACCAAGTCAAGATTTCCCGCTTCATTTCTATGAGCCTGTCACGTGATTACGCTAATTATAAATATCAGACACAAATTTCTCCCTTCTCTTTTTTCTTTCTTGATTTCATTCGCCTACGAAAATGTAACCTTAAAGGAAATTGCGTTGCGACCCCATTGCGGTCGAACGCTGAAAGCATATTCACACACGCATACATGCACGTACATACGACATTTTCCAAACCACATTATAAACAGTATTGCGAAATATTTCCAAGCCAGCAACAAGAACTTTTCTCATTGAAATACTCTGATCAAGCTTTCGCACACATCTTTACAAAACAAAATTTTAAAATTCTGTATATAAAAAAATTATTCTTTTGTTCCCAAAGTTATCCTTTTTGTCGTAATTGGATATCGTTAGCATTTGATTTTTTTTATTTAAATCTATGTTTGTGGATGTTGCATGTTTTATTTACAAGGAAACATTAAAATATTCAAACAGCCTTCTTCGATCCACAACAAGTGCTTTAGTCGCTCACTGACCATAATTTCGACTTAAAAATGATACTCTAATTAAAAGAGAAAGCAATTTACTAAGACGAAAATGTTTAGAAAGTGTTTAATCGCAACATTACCCACAGTACAATTCCCACTAAGTTCTTACATTTCGCCTTTCTTGGCAGATTTTCTAATACCACAATTTGGGATATATTCAATAACAAAAAGGATAAAAACATAAGCAAAAAGAAAACTAAATGAAATTGGCTTCACTATATACACAAACACCTCTTTAAAAAATCTATTAAAAAGTTTAAATTCCAAAGCTTAACATTCCAGTGTTCCATGCTCTTCATGCGCATATGTAGTTACATCAAAGTAAATACTTTAGTCCAATGAAGTCCTCAAGAACCAAAAGTGTCACACATTTTTTTTCTACTTTGTCATTAGTTTTCCTAACAACAAACACACACACACACACACACACACGCATATATATATATATATATATATATATATATATATATATATATATATACGTGTGTTAGTATATTAGTGGGAAAAACTTCTTAGTGACGTGCTTCATTTCCAGTAAGAAACTACGTAAGGGTATTATTGATGCAACCAGTTTTTATATAAAATGTGGTTGGTGAGAAATACAACAAACGCCTGTTAGAGTTAAACATCGAAACGTTAAAGAGACAGTGACGTTCAGCTTTTGAACTTAAATTTTTACGGCTCTTAAGCATTTTATCGTTTTGTTTTTCTTTTTAGCGTTACTTATTTTTTAACTATACCCCATTGTATTAGAAGTAAATATGTGAGGACGTCAGATAAGCATTTCTGGACGTAAATTTACCGTAGAGAATTCCGAAAATAATGCACTTTTAATTGATCCCACGCGCCAATAAATTACTTTCTCGTTTTATCTTTCCCTTTATATATATATATATATATTATATATATATACAAGAAACGTGTCCCTATCGACTAGCTTCTACTTAAAATTTAATTTGTACTGACGTGCACATGTAACTTTAAATAGTGGCCGGTCGATAGGGAAAACATTTTTGTAAATGATATTTGCTTTGCTATAAAACGTTGAGCACTTTCTTTTTCCCTAATATACATTTTTCTATCTGCCAGTTGTTATTTTATTTATTAAGTACAGTACCCGCACGCACACACGCACGCACGCACACATACATACATACATATATATAGATATCAAGGCTCATGATTAACAATCTATATTTTTTTAAATATTCTCAAGATCGGCTGTCTGTTGAATGTAAGTATTTCTTGGCTTCCTATTGTACATACATATGTATATGTGAATGGATACTAAAAAATATATACGCATGTGTGCACGCGTGTTTGTGTGTGTGTGTATGTGTGTGTGTGTGTGTGTGTATGTGTGTGTGTACGCGCGCAATGGAACTTTTAGTCTTTTACATAAATACATGCATGGATGTGCCCGTTAGTAGGCCTGTATATATATAAGTGCAAAATTTATACACTGCCGCCTGTGTACAGGCATATGACCTCACCCACATACAAATGTCTATGTATAAATTGCATACACATCTAAATACGGATAAGGTCATGACACGTTTCCAATTCTGAAAACATTTCGTTTCACATATTATGCCAGCCGTAAAAATATTGCGTAGGGAGTAAAGAATTTGAGTGTCACATGACTGCAATTAAAAAGTCAGAATTAACAATAAAAGTAAAAGTAATGAATAAAACTTATTTCTAATTACAGAAACCTTCATATTTTAACTTTTTTTTTTTTTACTTTCTATGCACGGAGGCTAGCATCCATATAAAACACTAGCCCCCCTATATATATATATATATATATATATATATATATATATATATATATATATATATATATATTGTCGGGATCATATAACCAAAATGTTTGGTTAAATAATATGAATAAGTTCTGCCTTCAATTTTTTCATTAATTTTTCATTTTCCGAATTAAGTGTTTTATGTTATCGGTAAATTTGCTAGAATTCAAATTTCTTTTCATTGTATATTATTTTCTTCCCGAGTACTTTCGAATGTTGCTACATTCGTTTTTAAGGCTTGTTCTGTGTTCATTTACACAACTGTCTCTTAATCCCAGCGTTCTCAAGGAACCAATCCCAAGTCTCTCAGGGTGAAGTACAGGCTATTCAACGTGGTGCAATAATTAGCAATTTTTTCTCGCTAGATAAATTACCACTGAAAAGTGAGTTCGATTCTTAATGGATTCCATATTTTCGGCCTTGTACCATATCTAAGCTGCATATGTAAAATCACCACTCAAGGTGATGTTATATAAACCGTCAAAATGATTTTTTTTATGTGTGTAAGCGTTTGTTTTTTTTAATACACACTTCAACATGTGGCCCCTGTGGAGAAAGGTACCTTATTTCATTTTGGCTGCTTCTTTTTCGCTACAAAATACTCCAGAATTATATATATATATATATATATATATATATATATATATATATAACAGATGTCTTTGTTTCATTAAAATTGAAAACGCAGTGAAGAATTAAAAAGAGAAATATTTTTAATCAAAATATGTGAAAAATTTTAATCAGTCATGTAAGCGAAGAGATTTTGTTATTAGAAAATTAACTCTGTTTTGAAAACACTTTTGTTTTTATTTCATTTTTTTTCTGAGAGAAAAGATTAGTTTTGTTGTTTTTCTCTTGTTGTTGTTTTTTTGTTTTTTTGTTTTTACTTCATTTGACTTTATTCCATTTATTTTATTTTATTTTATTTTTTTTTTTTTGTATCCAGTGATTGATCGTTTTCGCAAGAAAATCGAAAAACCACAGATATTGATACAAACAGCTGAGGGTTGTTCCGGGTGAAAAAGACAAAAGTCATATCTGAGGTAGGCTCTCAATCGTTATGTAAAGTTAGGGGCGTTTTGAAAGCCTCGCAAGTGTAGACATAAGCCAAAAAGAAATTAAAAAAACATATATATATATATATATATATATATATATATATATATATATATATAAGAAAAATAAGTGAATAAAAAAGCTACTCCCTTAACCTGTAAAAACGATTCCCTGTTTTAAAAGAAACAGTCAACACTAACATGAAAAGCGGGTGTCACTTGCTGTGTCTCCCAATCTAAACTCTTGGAAAGATGCTTGTTGGAGAATACTTTTACACAAGTTCTAACAAAAATAAATACAATTATTGAGAAAAAAAAATAGGATGGGAAGAAAATTAAGAAAAGCATTTAACTAAGATAAACATAACCTGTGCAGATCAGTGGAACGTAATACGAGAGGTTCAGATCACTGGGAAAGCAATGAAGGGAGTCGAATACAAAGTATCAATTCAAGGTGTTTTCTTCTACGTTTACCCGATTTAATGCCAAATTCAGTGTGTACATATATATATAAATATGTGTATATGTATGTATATCACCACAAAACTTGATGCTGTCCCTGCTATAGCACTTAAAAATGTTCTCTTGAACTGGTTCCTGCTCTTCTTAAACTCTACAATAAATGCCTTACTGATTCTTGCTTTCACGCTTGTTTAATATTCGCTTCTGTAGTTCCAATTTTTAAGAAGTCAAGAGAACCGAATGGTCCTTCTTACTATCGACCTAGTAGCCATCTACCTCTTTTTGGCAATGTACTTACTAGAATCTCTAATCAACTCTGAATATGTTAAGCATCTCACCTTGCAGAGTCTTCTTTCAGATAAGCAATATGGCTTTTGCTTCTCTGGGTCAAAAAAAAAACAGTCACAAATTTTGAAAATTCGCTAAGTGTGAAAATAGGGAAATAGAACAATTATGTTATATTTATTTAATCAGTTAATCCATATCATTTCACTCCAAAGAAGGGAATAAAGCCACTAACAGGGAAAGGGTTAGTGGGTGTGAGAAATTAAGGGGAAAAAACGTTATTAAGGAGAAAAACAATAAAAGAACAAGAATTAAGAAGGCAGAAGATTACGATTTTCTGTGCATTTAAATTTTTAAAGATCAAAGTTGTCTGGAATGCAAGAAGCCGGCCACAAACGAGATGCATGAGAGAAGAAACTGGTAGCATAGAAATGATAGTTATATCTAGCCATTTTAACTGTAAAAAAGAAGAGACCTATCCGCCAATCTAGTACTACGCTTAAAAATTCATAAAGTCTAGGTACCATAGAGGAAAGTTCATCAGAATAATTACGATGAAAATATTTATAGAAAAGGCATGGGGAAGCTACGTTACGGCGGTGGGAAAATGATTGCAGCCAAGATGTCAGGTCAGGACTAATAACATTGCAGATTCTTCTTTGTATTTTATTAAGCATCTCTAAATACATAGCAGAAGCACCAGACCAGATGTAACAACAATATTCAATGCATGGACGAGTGGTAGACTCATGAATGTGCAAAATAGATTCTGGAGAGAAAAAATACCTAGCATGGCACAGGGAAGCAACTTTCCTAGAATCAGACTAATACTTATTTCAATAAAATCTTTTTAATTCATTCAAGAAGATGCGATAAGTCACTCTTCTGGAGGTTAGCATCAACCATGCTGATAGAAAGCAAAAAGTATTCTTTCAGATGATTAAACGAGAGCGGTTTCGTTTTGGGGGCGTTAAAATTAATAAATATATTCGTTGTTCCCATTAACAACAGATTGTTGGCCAATTTTTTAGAAACGATCGGAGTGTTGTCTTTCCTTTTTTATTATTAGGGCTTCCATTATTTTAATCATCTTTTTACATGTCGATAAGACTATTATTTTTCTACTAATATGATTCAGATGGAGTTTGGTAGATTTTTGTGTGAGTTTAAATGAGTCCGAATTGAGCTATGATCGGGTAGATGTAATGTGAGTCGTAGAGATAGGTATGAAGTTGTATGACCAATGTAATTATTTATGACTTTGGTTTGATCTAGAATATAGTTCTTTAAGTGTCATTTGAAATCGTAAGTAATGTTGGTTCTTTCTAGTTTTGATTTTGTGGGTATGTTGTTATTTTATGATAAGGTAGGCTGTTTTAAATTATTTTATAATAGATAATTTAATTTTCTTGTTCATGTCGACTGGGATTGTGTATTTCTTTATGATATTTCTAAGAAAAAATTCGTCTTGCTTATAGCTAACGTGTATTTGGTTTTGTAGATGATGTTAATGTTATTGTTTTAGCTGTATGTTTAGCATCGCTATATGTCATTACTGAATTCTAGTGAAAAACAAACAAGAAATTGATAATGCCAAAACCGCATTCGAAAAAAATTCTGTCCTTAACTTTACCTATGAACTTAGTTAAAAAAATAAACTCGAATTCTTAGACGTTTTCGTAGAATTCACTAATAACACATACACCACTTCATTATACAAAAAACAAACTAGGAGAAACTCTTGCCACCTTAATTTTAAGAGTGAATGCCCACTTAGATATAAAATAGTAATTATAAAAAATTTCATAAAAAGAGAAAACAAGAATTCATCATCTCGTCCCCTTTTCCTTAAAGAACTCAATAATGTAAAAGAGATGCTAGTTAACAATGTTTTAACTAACTACCTCATCGACCACCAGATTAGACTATTTCTTTCTAAGGTAACGTTATTTCTTAGTGGATAGCCGTTCTTTAAATAGACGCTCCATTTTTTTTTTAAATTTTGAACAGTGTGTAATTACGTCTAGGAAAATATGAATAAAGAAAGACTAAAGTAAAAGATAAAGACTAAGGTAAGTTTTCCTGTGGTCTTTATTCATATATATATATATGTGTGTGTGTGTGTGTGTATATGTGTGTGTGTGTGTGTGTGTGTGTATATATATATATATATGTGCCTGTATATATATATATATATATGTGTGTGTGTGTGTGTGTATATATATATATATGTGTGCCTGTATATATATATATATATGTGTGTGTGTGTGTGTGTATATATATATGTGTGTGTGTGTGTATATATTTTTTTTTTCTTAAGTCAGTCCACATTTTCTAATCTGTATTTCTATATTATGTGCGTGCTTGCATTTATATGAAGGTATATATAAACTTAAATATATAAGCGCACGTATATACACAAAATTATATATATATATATATATATATATATATATATATATATATATATACCCCAAAATTCTACCTTGAGTCGCCTTTGGGCCTTGTATTGAATGATTATTCATTATTATAAAAAGGCACATATCTACTGTGTGCATTTTGTATATTTATATACAAGTTATATGCACATGTATGCATTATATATGTATATATTATATATATATATATATATATATATATATATATATATATATATATATATATATATATATATATATATATATATATGCTTATATATATATATATATGTCTGTGTGTGTGTGTGCGCACGTGCATGTGATCACTGCCTGTCTATGTATAAGTAGTCTAAATTTGGTTCTTGTTGTGCAAAGCGCAGTAAACATACAATGACTTGATTCTTTGGACGAGTCGTGAATTTCGAAACCTCGAACCGGGTGAGGCGGAAGAAATTTGATCATCGGTTGATTAAGCATAGATAAGAAAAACCATTTCACTCCCGTCATAACGAAAAACAAGAAGAGCGATGACAAAATTATCATGTTTACAACCAAGTAGAAACCAGTTCCAGGATATGTACCGACATATATCGCGGATATCGACGTGGAAAATGGAATAGTCGAGTCGTAAACCTGTTGTTTCCAGTTTAACATAAATTCCCTTGCGAAAGGAATGAATCCATTTAAAGCAATGGATCAAATATCAGGGTAGATTACACATTAACCTTTGTTGACCAAAGGTCTACGAGCAAGAATACTGAAGGGAAAATCTAAGGGACTCACTTGACTTTAATTTCCAGGAAGGCATCGCAATCCACAGATAAAGAAAAGGAATCTGTGGAGGATCATGATCGTCTGAAATTAGATGTTATTTAAAAAAATATACGGTGATTTTATAAACGTAGCTTATACGTGGCACAAGGCCCAAAATATTGGGCACCCACTCATTATTCAGTCTTTATTTCCCTAACAGAGCAAGCTTGCTAACCATTTCCACAGATCGAAGTTCCCTTGATTTTCTAAGCGTAGGTTAAATATGGCACAAGGCCGAAAGTGTTGGGGCACCCAGTGAGAATTTAAAGAAATATACGAGTCGTATCAAAATCAAAACCGAATTGTAGATAGTGGATGATAAGGCATGACATCATCATCATCAGTCTCATAACAGGGTGTGGTCGTAGGGTCGCTGTGCAGCTGGGCACCTAACCAGCCCCCTTTACAAATCTCGACTGCATGCTAATACCTGTGTCTCTGTAAATGATCTTCCAGTTCACTCTGACGTTTTCAGCCCATGTTTTTTTCCTTTTCTCTATCATTTCTTTTGTCTAAGGTACCTTGTAGGATGCTACGTATGATAACACAATTTCTGATAAAATACTTTTCTGATAAGATCTGGCCTTACCACTTACACTTCTGAATAAATCAAATAAATTTATTCATTTGCTTAGACTAGCTTTTAATTTAACCCATGTTCAGGACACTGCTGGCGAGTAAAACAAGAACTTGTGAGTGATCTACTATTCCGGAGACCTAGCCACGGAGCAAGACGGATTGATCGCCCAGCAACCACCTACATTTTCCAGGCATGTTATACACAGAATGCCACCCCAGTGACCTTCCGACTTTGATGCAGAACCGTAATTATTGGCATGAATGCCCGAGTTAGCTCGACCGAATAATAATTATAGGTACAATTTATGAAATGCGTGAAAAATTTCATTCACTCTCATGCCTCCATATATTATCATTATCTGCAGAAGGACTATAGGCCTTCCCCCAATGTCTATGTGACGTCAAGTGTAAAAGGTTTTACCGTGGAACTATGGTCTATTACGCATTGGCAAAGTGTTTGAATACAGAGTTATTCTTTTCCTAGATAGGCTGCCCGACCAAGGTTAAAGAAACCCAGTCTATCCTATTTACCCATTACTGAGAAGAGAAGAAATGGTTTCATACTTTTACAAAGGGCGCTGAGAATCTTTACACAATGAACAGATACACCCACTGACCACTTTACACGTAAAAGAGTTCTTTTATGCAAAGTTATATTAAGCCAATGGGATAACAGCAATTTAATGTATATAGGTAAATTAACAGGGTCATAGGAACCTGCTAAATTTCATTTCATTCATTAAAAGTA
>CAHIKZ030000399.1:442500-472500 GCA_903632075.3 Acanthosepion pharaonis | reverse complement strand
AAAGTTTATGATCACAGTTTCATCTGAAATTGTTTTTGTATCTTTCATCGAAAAATCTTTTTTTTATTTGTGTGATGCTTATATTAATACTGCGAAAATTTTATGAATCGTAATATGCGTTCAAGATTCGACATAATTTGATCTTAGAACTTTCAAACTGTTGTACAATAATTCTGATTCTATCATTTCTGGATAGAGATTGTTCGAATGGTGATAGATCAATAGATCAATAACTGAAAAGTTCCTTGAAAACGATCGACTTAAGCCAATTGATGATTAACTTTGTTATTCACACACATATATATATGTGTGTGTGTGTGTGTTTGTTTTAACTTTAACGATTTCCGCTAATGAAATTATTTTGTCATAAAAACTGTTCCTTTTTATTTTATGCATGTAATTCTTTTCAAGAATATATATATATATATATATGTGTGTGTGTGTGTGTGTGTGTGTGTGTGTATACACACACATAAATATATATATATATATATATATATGTCTGTGTGTGTGTATACCAGTACTGAAGGATATATAATGTATAATCTTTCATTGGGTTCTTGCTGATAATAAGAAGTCAATATTAAGCCAATAATTTTCTTTACAAATCAACGCACTCAAAATCAATAATGATTTTTTAAAAGTATTTGTACTTCTTTGCAATAAGATTATTATGTCACAAGTACTGATAAAATAAAAAAAATTCTTTCCATTGGAAAGAATATATAGATATTTACGAAGGTTGTTCTAGTCTGTCACAAGTGAAGTTCCCAAGTGAGGTCTGCAAGTAAGAATTGGTTTCCTTACCAATGGGATATAAGAAAAGTATAAAAACTATCGCTATAAGACTGGTATTCTGAGGGGATTATAAAGTAAATAAAATATGAAAATTAACCAAAAGACGCAACTCTTGATACACGTGAAGGTATAAATGGTCTAAAGTTTAACTGGGTACAAATTCTGGGTCTGACATATTATGCTTACTTCGATCCGATACTCTTGATAAATATATAACTAGACACTTTCTCCTACCCAGACCTACGAATAAAATAATAGAGCAGACAAGGCTTTCTAACTTCGATAGGCAGCCAGTTTAGAAAAATGCAAAATCCCAATTCAAAAAAGTCTGAGAAGTTAGGCTTTCCAGCATTGATTGACAACCAATTTGAGAGAATGCAAACATTCAAAGGTAGACTCTTGGTATTTGATTTATAAACAATTTGGGAGAATGCGAACACTGAATTGAAAAAGTCGGAGAATCCAATCTCTCCGGGTTTGACTGACAACAAATTTGGGAGAATGCAAATTCTCAATTCACAAAACTGGTGAAGCTAAGGTCTCTAGATTTGATTTACAAACAATTTAGGAGAATGCAAATTCTCAATTTAAAAACTCGGAAAGTCTCGGCTTTCTAGCCTTTGTTGATAAAAACATTTAGCAGAATGCAAACTCGGAATTCAAATAGTCGAAGAAACTAGGTTCTTTATCTTTGATGGACAACCAATTTGAGAGAATGAAAACTTTCAGTTCAAAAAGTCGGAGATGCTAGGCTAACTTCGATTGACAACCAGTTTACGAGAATTCAAATTCTCAATAACAAATATTCGGAGAAACTTGGCTCATTAGCCTAGTCTGACAAACAGTTTACAACAATGAAAACTCAATTTTAAAAATCAATCTGCTAACAATTCTAATACCCTAAAAATTTACTGAAGCCGCAAGAGTATCACTGTCATTTCCGTCCGATCCTCAAAAAGAATATACGAAGAAATATATCTATGTACTTTATTTATATATATATATATATATATATATATATATATTAGCTTAATATGAATATATATATATATATAAGTTTGATATGTGTATATATATATATCAATATCATTTTTTCTTTTGATATATATGTGTGTGTGTGTGTGTATATAATATATATGTGTATATATATATATATATATATATATATATACTAGTAGCAACGTAGACTGCATTTCAGTGTTTTTTGTATATATATATATATATATATATATATATATATATATATATATATATATATATATATATATATATATATATATATATATATATATATATATATATATAAAAATACATTTATATATATATATGTGTGTGTGTGTGTGTGTGTGTATATATATATATATTTACGATACCTGGATTTGATATAAACTTTTTCTGACATACTGATATATATATTCTTGTGTTTTTCCCCTTGAATATGTACAACTATACCGGAAGATTATGATTACTTCATAGAAGCACACGCACACACACACACACACACATATATATATATATATATATATATATATATATATATATATAGAGAGAGAAGAATATATATATATATATATATATATATATATATATATATATATATATATATATATATATATATATATGCTTGTGGGGATGCTGAATATTAACTGACGTTTTATTTCTTTCGCAGAGTTTTCTTTGTATTTTACGAATTCTTATTTAATAATTTTACCTCAATTTTGGCACAGGGCCATACGAACTGAGCCCCAAATGAGGACAGAACTGTAATACTGGTAAACCAGACCAGATTAGCTGGCTAAATATTAGCTGATCTCGAGGCGCTCAGAATATTTTTATTTACTAAGATTAGTTTTTTCATGGGATCATAGGGCAACCAGGGAATTTCCAACTCACTTATTTTAGGGGCCAAATACTTTCAGGATGTAGCCGATCATCACTCTGTACAACTTCCTTTTTGTTACTCTTAGTAATTTTTATACGCTACTCTTTTGTCTTTGTCCCTTTTCTGCTATCCAGTTATGCAAACTCATAAATAGATAGATAGATAGATAGATAGATAGATAGAATTCATATACGTGCTTTTTATATATGAATTTATGGATGGTAACGGTCCAGAGGTTCTGTTTAGAAATTTCCTACCAAATGCTACCAAACAAACGCTCTGGTGAAATTTAATGAAGTAATATCCAAGTTTATCCGAGTGGTGCTCCTTCCGGTGCAGTTGACTGGTGCAATCAGTAAAGGCGCCATCTTGTCTGCCGCTGCATGACACGAAGGAAGTTTAGAATCACAGGTAGTGTAGTAACATTGGGTCTCACGTCACTCGCATCACCTGACGTGGTCGTGATTTTTATTTTTCAGCAGACAGTACCACCTCTTCACAGCAGGTAGGTGCTGAAGGTGAGACGGAAGGAACAAATGCTAATAAAATGCATCAATTTGACAACACGAGATAGGTTTTTCCCTCTTACCTAATCAATCATGTTGACAATGATATTGATGAAGCTAAAAATCATAGCAATAGTTACAATGATGTGAAAGGCTGTAAAGACTGAATTCGATTTTGGAGCAAATTACGATTATGAGGATTATGATACATATATCAACATTCTCTTTCTCTCTCTTTCTTTCTTTCAGTCTCTCTCTGTCTCATTCGCTTTCTCATACACACATACATATATAGAGAGAGATACATAGACAAACAGATAGATAGATAGATAGATAGATAGATAGATATGAACAGGCTTAAATAGATAGATAGATAGATAGATAGATAGATAGATAGATAGATAGATAGATAGATATGAACAGGCTTCAATAGATAGATAGATAGATAGATAGATAGATAGATAGATAGATAGATAGATAGATAGAGCAATGCCAATAACACTACGGCTGATAAAATACGCGTAAATTACGAGAATTTAATGGTTTTCAGGCTAGGAGAATTTTTGTCAAAAAACACTCAATAGATAACTAGAACTATAATATTAGATAAACCAAGAAAAGTTCATGTGACTAATCTGGCTAGCCGACTCAAGTGTTTCACATCGAAACGTTCAACAGAGCCAGATAGTTTTAACAACTATCTGGCTCTGATATGAATTTAAATGATTTAAATTAAATTTAGTTATGATCATTTCACCTTAACAAGTTAAGATTTACTTGAAAGAATTTTCAAACAGATCAAGGTAATAAGAGAAAATAAAATGAAACTTTAAAATTTTACTTTATCTTATTACCTTGATCGGTTTGAAAAAATCTTACAAGAAAATCTTAACTTGTTATGGTGAAATGATCATAACTATGCGGTAAATCTTAATTCCTATGTTATGTAACATATATATATATATATATATATATATATATATATATATATATATATATATATATATTGCTGGTGTTAATAAAACAGTGTTCGATGAAATATAACAGAGCTATAAAGAATATATTAGTAAATATATGTATATTACCCCTCCCTGCTAACATGACTCGGTTTTTATAAAACTATTGGGCTCTGAACAATAAGAATGTATTTAGCTCTAAGATGAAAAGATGACGCTTCTTCCGGTTGTGACCTCTAGATTCAGATTTCCTCTCTACTCTTCCCTCTTTTTTTAAAACTTATTCACCGTTCTCTTGATGATTTTTGAATAGACTTTGAAGACGAAAGAGAATATGAATGGTCGTACCATTCCTGAATATCCTTATTCGTCTCACAATTCCTCAGTTGGGAAGTTCTAGTGGGGGTGATACAAAACCATTTTAAACTACCCGCTTTTCTAGCTGAATAACTTAAAACCTTTGTCAGTGATTGCTACGAAAATTGATGTGAAAATGGCTAAATGTCGTATAAGAATAACAGAAAAAAAAGAAACTCAATTAGTTTAGTGTTTTTTAGATATTAAACATTTTGTGGGATGGATAATTATGCTGTTACACGATTTATATATCCAATTATAGGATTGGTGTATACGTAATAAATTCCAATAACCAAATAATACTATTCTAAAAAGAGTGCTCAATAGAGAGTAGAGCATATATAATTTATTCGAAAATTATAATATAGATATGTTATAAAATCACCCCAAAATAGCCATTTTGCTTCAACACTTCTGGTGTCTTATCAAGTGATGATGTTGAATGTAGGTTCTATATTTATGTTATAATTTTCGAATAAATTATATTTATATATATATATATATATATATATATATATATATATATATATATGCGTGTGTGTGTTTGCGTTTGTGGGAGGCGAATGTAGTATGAAATTCTGCTGCAAGATTTTGTTAGTCTACTCTGTGAAATTGGTTGCCCAATTTCTTCTCCGGTACACGTAAGCGTTAGACCAAGTCCTCATTTCTCTATCGTAGTTCATTTCATGTACGAATTCCCAGAAATTCACCTCGTGTATCCGATTATCTAGCTAGCTAATCGCACACAAACAGGATCGCGCGCTCACACACACACACATATGCACACACTCTTATATATACATGCATAAGGGGCTTGATTTTGAGCATTTCTGGCTCACTGACATACTGAAGTGGGCGTATCACATTATTCAATGCACAAAGAATGATTCATATTTGCTGTAAAGCCTCTAAATACTTAGAATAATATGCATTATCGCTGACATGTGATTGTCTGCAAGAATTAATGAATTGTATACGGGATTATATTATGTTAGCGAAAGTATAAACGAAGACTTGGTCTTACAGTAAATAGCAATCAAAATGACTGTTTCAAAGCGGCTTTAACATACACTTACGTATATATACATACATATATATATATATATATATATATATATATATAAAAGTGTATATATATATATATATATATATATATATATATATATATATATATATATATACGTATATATATATATATATATATATATATAGTGTATTAGGGCATCAGATCATTATTCAGACATATTGTTAAATATAACAGACAACGAATGCCTATTATGTTTGATCATGAGCCGTATATGTATGTTATATATATATATATATATATATATATATATATATATATATATATATATATATATATATATATATATATATATATATATATATATATATATATATATATATATATATATATATATATATATATATATATATATATATATATGCATATATAAATTTTATTTTTTTAGGCATCAACTATTCATCCAAACAAGTTTCATTAAACAACACCGACAAGGGCTGCCTGTCCAACTTTTGATCGAGTTTTTACAAATTCCGACAAAGTTGTTTTATGTCAGAATTAAAATAGATAGACTTTCTAAAGTTTATCTTTTTTTTCATCTGAGTCCTCTCCAATGTCAGTACAGTCGTTATCAAGAATTGTGCGTTTAGTCTGGTTATATATATATATATATATATATATATATATATATATATATATATATATATATATATATATGTGTGTGTGTGTGTGTGTGTGTGTGTGTGTGTGTTATAGTCGTGGTTTCTTTCTTTCTCCTCCTTATATTTTCTCTCAGTGCTAATTGTTATGTTTTCTTGGTTAATTAATATTTACCAACGTATTCGTCTGACGATGTGCTACTTGAAAGGGATATGTTAATGAAGAAGAATGCTTTCATGCATTTTTAAATCTGTATATATGCTCCGTGGCGTCAAGTTTCTGTTTATTATATATATATATATATATATATATATATATATATATATTCCGAGATCATTATTGTCGGGCATGTCAACATAACAGAATATCATCTTCGATGGTGAATATTTTTGTTAAAATGTCCGCATAACCACTCTGAAGATCGCTCATGTGATTCGTGAACGTAGATCAAGCAACAGCTTAATAAAAGAAATATACAAATGTTGGACAATTTTTGTCTTTATTTTCAACCTAAATTAAAGCAAATATATGGAGTTTAGAGCGGCTCATGATCAATGTAATAGACACTTATTTAGTCTGTGTGCTGTGTCGTAGGCGATCATGGCTATCCACAATTTCCTGTCTTTGTAGGTCTTAATAAATTTTACATGCACATACACACACACACACACACACATACGCATACATACATATATATATATATATATATATATATATATATATATATATATATATTAATAGACTTTTGGGCAGGGACGTTTCTTTCAAACATCTTTCATTACATACGGCAGACAAGGCTGATTTAATTATTTTTTATTAAGTTTTTACAGCATCTTTAAGTTTATTCGTTTTATAGGAGTAAGAAAGTACAATAATTTTCCATCATTTTTTTTATGTGTATAGTTGTATGTATATTTATTGCTGAATCCGAGATAGAAGAATGCTTCAAATCGAATAAGTAGAGCTGATAGATATATATATAGATAGATAGTATGAGCTTAGGTATCAACTCTGGATAGTGACAGTCAGTTTCACGCCTCAATCAATCTTTAGGACATATGTCACTATATGTAGGCCACTGGTAGATTAAGTTAAAACGGACAAAGAGAAAACTGATCCTTCGCATTTATTTTGCTTAGGGCTAATGCTTCAGGTTACTTATAGTTATGAAAGTTTCCTTATTATTTTTAATTCATTGTTTCTTTATATATTTTATTTATTTCTTATTTGCTTTCATTTCTATTTTCGGATCTATATATGTCTAGCCTTTTACTTGCCATTTAACTTCGCGTTCGTCGAAACTGACCATCAGTCAATCAAATGCCATACGCGTTACAAGGTTGAGCGATCATGTCAATTTCGATTCATGACTTGAATCGGCAAGTAGGTTGCTATTCCTTTCTGCTGTAGACTATTTGCCAACCAAAGATATAGGATCCAGTCTGTCCTGCTATTCAACCCATAGCTAAAAGGAGAAGAGATGGATTCATACCGTTCCCAAGATTATTTGCTCGAAAGTGAATGTAACGAACTCGACTCTTCAATTTCTCATTCTGAACCGTTATCCATTACGCCACAACAAACATCCTACGTTCTCAATATCAAGGAGATTATCTAGCTTGAATTATGCATGACTTTGATCCCACTAAATTTGCATGCTAAATACTATTAAGAATATTTTATTATTAACCCTAGAACACTAACCATGGGTATAAAGTACCCAGTGTAAATTTTCCTATTTTTAATTACAATTTTCAGTACCTGAATTTCTTACCTAAATAATGTTTTTCAGTTCCTATTAATGTTAACTTAAACTACAATGTTTGAAGTGCCTACATATAAAATATTTCAAATAAAGATTTATATTTAATATATATATATTTTTTTTTTTTTGATATTTTCACAATCGGGTATGTTATACCCATGGTTAGTAGAGGGGTAACTTTAATTGATGGTTAGTATTCTAGGGTTAAGAAGAAACTTCCTCATCTCATTGAGTAACATAACAAGGAAGGTCTAATAAAAATGGTGAACACGATTTTTGGTGCCAAGAAACAAAACACATTTTTCAGCTAGTCTGATGGTGTTGATTCCTAAAATGGCTTTTTTCATGGTTAACTACCGTTTTTGTTGTACAAAATTTGCTCATTTTTGGAAGAAAAAAAAAGATCAATTTAATATCTTGGCTGATGCAAAATTTAGTTAATAGACATCGTAGAAACCCATTAATTTTCAGGTAGGCTGAGCAATTTATGTCAACCACCTGAAATAAACTATTTTTTATAAGAAAAGTGTTTTTGAGTCAAAAATTCTAAAATAGAAGTACCAAATTTTTCCAAATTATCACCAAAATTCAAATTAACAGATAAACTTTATCAGTAATACCCTTTAGTAAACCTAATAATTAAGGTAACATAAAAAAAATGAAACTTTAAAATCTTCTGTTTGATATTCATAAATGTATCTCATCACTTCAGAAGGAAACCATGCACATTGAGAGCATTTTGTTTTCACAGTTGGAAAGAAACTTCAACTAAAGACATCCCAATTGAATGCACATATTCCATTGTACATGATACTGCTGGTGTATCAAAAGGGACTTAAATAACATTGAACATGACAGACAATCAAGAAAGATAAAATTTTTACCATAGTTCACGAAGGTTTTATTTCTGCTGTTAGTTTATTAAATGATTTCAAGAAAATACTTGTTCTTGCTATATTCAAACGTGTTATTTTAAAGACTTAGGGTCTGATTATTATTGTAAAAATAGTATTTCTCAATAAGCAGACCAATATTTGTTGGTTTAAATATGAATTGAGTGGTTTCTACGATTTTATTTTGAGAAATATTACCATCGGTCGATATCACATATACAGAAAACAAATGAAAAAATGCTTTTTTTTCCAAAAATGAGGCATTTTTGTACAGCAAAAAACGGTAGCTAACCAAGAAAAAGTAAGGTCATTTTCTGATTCAGCGCCCTTAAATTAGCTAAAAAAAATGGTTAGTGTCTCGACACCATTTTAAGTTGTTGTTTTTTTTTTTTGACCAGTGTAATAGAAGTATTCTATTACACTCAGCATGTTATTAATTTTCAATGGAGCGAAGTGATTTGTACATGATGCAAAATAATTAAAATATTGCTTTATATCCAGAAAAAAAAAGTATTATCTTTATGACTGAAATCATATTAAATAATATTACCAACCGGGTACTATTTCATGAAGCATGTCATTACGACGAACTTTTCGATGTAGTCTATTCGCTTGCCTATATCAAAATAAGAATCATCGAAATATTTGGGACACATAATAAGGAAATGATTGATTGATTAATAGGTTTTTTACGGTTTACCAACCCTCTGCATTTATTTCTTTTTTTTTAGAGATAATAGTGATTTAGCGATAAGTCTTACTAATAGCTGGGGCGTGAAAAGTAGTGGGTTCATTCCAAAGAGTATTTGTGCGTAGGCGAATGTAATGAACCCAATGACAATTGGAATTCGGCTCTACGATTTCCAATTCAATTATCCATTATACAATACGCCCATCCACGTGGTATTCCAAAACAGTCACCTATCTAGATACTGAACAAAGTCGACGTTGCTTAACTTAGGTGATCGTACAGGAACCGGTGTTTCAACCTGAATGTGGCCGTAAAACAGATAATGAGGAAAGAGGGCTTGGCTAATTGGACTCACACGGGGCTTACTGAATACAAAACGGAAACAGAGGGAAACAGTGATTAATCCACCTAATGAGCTTGAATAAATGGATGACAGAAGATGGGGAAACGGCAGTAAGGGGACAAACAGGCTCGAAAAAGAAAGGAAGTTGTGAAGTGCCACGACCGACTATATCATGAAAGATCATAGCACATAAAAAAAAAAAGGACTAAACAAAAGCAAAAAGTAAGAAAAATTGTTTAATGTTTACTTTGTTTTGAAACGAAATTATTGAAAAAAGACAGATATTAAATGGAAGGGCAAGGAAAATATATATATATATATATATATATATATATATATATAAAAATGAATATATATATATATATATATATATATATATATATATATATATAAAACATTTGAATATATACACACACACACATATTTTATAACTTGGAAATAAATTTGGAAATAATCGAAATTAATTGCGAAATCCAGCAGAATATCACCCATGAAATAAAAAAATAATTGTTTGTACGGAAAGTTTTGACCTACGTACATCAAATTATTTTTTTTTTTTAAAGTGGCGGCAGAAGAACTGAACTTTTTTTTCAAAAAACGTAAGCTTAAATATTAATGCAATACTTAAATGAAGCGATCAATTTTCAGTTCTTCTGTAGTTTATTGTTGTCTATCGCATAAGACTGCAGTATGGATAGCAAAACGAAACGTCCACCTACAAAGGACCAGATTGCAATCAAAAGAGTCAAGGCTGCAGCGAGGAAAAAAAAGTCCCGTACAAATGAAAACCCCAGATCAAACGGCAGCCAGGAGATATTCCATTGCTGAAAATATGCAAAGATTTAAGGATTCCCAAACTCCTGAACAAGCCGAAGGCTAAGTCAAGATGTCTCCACAGAAGCTAGCTTAAATGCCACCTGATAGGGCGGCTTTATGCTAATATATATATATATATATATATATATATATATATATATATATATATATATATATATATATATATATATATATATGAAAAAACAAGAGGAAAACTATCCTTTTGTCATCTGCTTAAAAAATCAAAGGACGATGGTTTCTTGTTTTTATTCATTTTGTTCTTTTACACATACACTGTATCTGAAAAATATTATCAGTCAGCTAGATTATCACAACTATATATATATATATATATATGTGTGTGTGTGTGTGTGTGTGTGTGTGTGTGTGTGTGTGTGATAATCTAATTAGGGGTTGTAGTTGTATGTGGCCAGTATTAGTTCTATAGTCCATTTACAATTTTTTTTAAACGTGCGCTCACATTGCAACGAAATGTGAAACAAGGTCGTGGGTTTATCGGTAGTACCGTAGAACATTTCTTAAGCCCCCTTGGCACTTCGCCCTTTTGGGGACACTTCAGGCGCCGGGTAATTAACCCAGTCCACTAGCGAAGAAGAGGTACGCTGGGGCTTGTGCTAATACTACTGGCACTGGAGCGAACTCCGCCGGCCATTCACACAAGAGATAGCTTGTACCACTACCAACAGTAGTACCAACGTATTTTTGCGTTTCCTCACGCTGATAAGATGTGACACAAGGTCGGTTTAATATGAGACACCCAGCACGTACACTTGGGCCAGGTCAAAAAAATAGCCCAGTTCTCTCAACCGTCGGTTGCCTTGGCATCAGCATTACTTACGATCCATATCTTTAGTGCAACGAGAGGATACTGCCTCGGGCAGCTGTTCGCCGGTACCGAGCAAATATGAATATTTTTTTTTTTATTTGCGCTCTGTCAGCAGACAGAGACGCAACTAAGTTGCAGCCTGGCCGAAGGCAGAGACGCAACTAAGTTGCAGCCTGGCCGAAGGCAGAGACGCAACTGAGAGATATCAACGCTACGACTAGGACAAGTAACACTGTAGCGAGCAGATATGCTACTTAATGATATTTCTAACCAGCCACTACAACATGGGGCAAAAGTAGTAAATATCAGAAATAGAGCGACTTCCTGATGTTATCTGACTGGATCGAGGTCGATTCCAGCGTTCGATCGATAGCTGTGCTAGCACGAAGCCACAAGTCATCGTGGCCGAGGGCTTGAGCGTGCTGGCCTTGTTCAAATTGTTGATCACGCTAGATAACACGCTCTCTCCCAGAAACTGTAACTAAGGTCTGCTCAGCATAGTTGCAGTATAAACGACAGGTGGGCTTTGTGCGTATTGAGCAAACACAAAAATGTGTCTGAGCGGGCCTCTGCAATTAGCTGCCTAATAGATGGACACCCCCGAATACGAGGTGGCCAGCTATTATATATATATATATATATATATATATATATATATATATATATATATATATATAGAGAGAGAGAGAGAGATATAGATAGATAGATAGAATTATAATTCAGGTAAAATTCTACATCGAGAAAACGCTGAAGATATATTTCGTCACTCAATTTCCAATTCTACGTTTGATATATGGCGTTGTATTATAACATACAACGCCATATATCAAACGCTATATATCTCAATTATATATATATATATATATATATATATATATATATATATATATATATATATATATATATATATATATAATTAGGTATATATTCATTTTTAAATTTCTTACTGCCATAATCAAATTTTGTGCAATCGATAACAATATTAAAATATTTTTATATTATTGTTTTGAATATTTTTTTACTATGAATACATTAGAGAAAATCACCAACCACGCACCTACAATCAAATCCAACATAAAATGCATTTCTTAGAAAAAGTTACAAAGTTTTAAGTTATTGTTCGAAATAAGTATAAAAAAATGCCTACCGTTTCAAATTAATTTAATAAAACATTCATAATGTTATAAATCTAGATTAATATCTATGTCTTCTTGACAGCATTTTGGCTGCTTTTGTTATAAGATGCTTCAAGCAGAGAACTCTTGAGATAGAAATCTTCAGCATGTTGATAAGAACAGAATCATTCAAGTAGGGTTCTTAACAGCGAAATTGTAAGTGATAGTTGCGTTATACTTGGCAAGGATTGTTCGACTCTACGATTAAAACGACTGTAATTGCCTGGAAAGAAATCTAATTGCCTGGCCCTTGTTTGTAGTGGGTATCTGCAAGGAGATTTGAGAGTTAAGTACCAGGGACCCTTTCGGTGGGTGGTTGAGGGAAAAGATATACGAGACGGGAAACAGCTGAGAAACAAGAAATGCACAGAACAAAGAGGTTTTATTTTGTCAAATGACGGAATTTAATTTTGGTTTTGATTTCATGGTGACGTCGTCTTAACTTAGAAATGCGTTTTGGCTGACTCGACTTAAAAATGCGGTTATGACTTTCGAAATATTTCAGAAATTGAATTACAATGCAAACTTTAAACTAACTTAGTGGACGAAAATAATCCGTTCCATCACAATGTTTTATTTTCGTATTTTATTTTTGTTAAATTCATAGCGAGTAGAAATTAAAATTAACGAAATTAAACAGAGTATGCAAATCTTAAATTAATTACTAAGAGAGGAATCTTGTTTAGTAAATTACTCATGTAACGACTATATTCTATTACATTATTTCTAGTCATCCTGACTTTTTCTTTTTTTACAGTAATTTTCAACTTGTACAAGTTCCAAGAGCCACTCAAGGTAGAGGTTTACATAATAGTCATCACAGTTTATGAGGATACGTATTGAAGATAACCGTTAAACCTAGACTTAAACAGGTTAAGATTATAGTGATCGGGGAAGCATCTCCTTGGGAGCTGGTTTCACAAAGCTTCGTGGAAAGAAGCTACTCGAGTGGCACCAATGAAATAAGAAGGGAATTAAAATCGTTCACTACAATATTCATGGCATGGCGGGTCTCGGTCGTGAAGGTAACATCTGGAGGAACCAAAGAATGTAGTTCGTCTGTGTATAAGTCAGTTATATGACATGCGTGATACACGCTTAGGCGATCATGTATCTTTCTATACATGACTGACGAGGCAGATTTTTTTCCCGTAGTAAGTTGCCATTTCTTTCTGCGGTAAATCAGTTGCCATCCAAGGCTATAGAACAAGGCCGAAACCATGTAGCAACCACTGATTGATCTTGTGAGTTGTCCTTCTCCTAGACCAGTTGCCATCCAAGGTCTGTCCTGCTATTTACCAATAGCTGGGGGAGGAGAAGAAGAGGAATCATACCTTTCCCAAGGGTATTAGCACGTAAATGAATGTAATGGATTCGACTGGAATTCGAACTCGGCTCTCCGATTCATTAATCCGCGCCACTATTCATTACTCCGCACTGCCTTCAACCTCTGTGTATAAAAGTATAGGAATATTTACAAAATGATTACAATTCTGTCCATAATCCTATTCTCTTAATAATACTTAATTACCCACACACAAAATGTTGCAAGCCTCTCGCCACATTATCGCTATTACTGTGGAAGATGTTGGCACGGATTCTTCTTTTTCTTTTTATGTGCTGTGTCCTTTCAGGATGTAGGCGATCGTGGCTCTCCACTTTCCCCTATCCTTTGTGGCTCTCAGTAAGTTTCGGCCTTCTGCCACCTCCTCTAGACCACGTTCTGTCATCCACTTGCTTAAGCCCTCTATGTAGGTCATGCGTTGCTTTCCCTTGTCTCTTTTACCCTCTATTCGACTTGTGAGTATCAGATTCTCCAGGCTCTCCTTTCTCATTACGTGTCCCAAAATCTTCAGCTGCCTCTTCCTGATAAGTATAAGCCTCCTCCTTGTTTGCATCCTCTCCAAGACATCATCGTTGCTCACACGCTAGGTCCTTCTGTAGAACCACATCTCCGTCGCCTTGAATCTCTTCTTCATCTTGGAGGAGACCATCCAACATTCGCTGCCATTAAAAAGGGTAGATGACACGTAACAGTTCAGTACTCTTTTCTTTGTTACCAATGAAATCCTCCTGTCTCGCAATACTCTGCCCAGCTTTTGGAATGCGTCCTTGCCCATCCTAATACGTCTACAGATCTCACTGTCGAATTTACCGTCCCCTGTCAAAACACTTCCCAGTTATTTAAACTTCAACACATTCCTTATACTCGACATGTCCATTGTCTTCGGGTTCCTTTGATAAGAAGAAAGTTCCACTCGAACTTCTTCATTAGAACTGTTATTTTGTGGAGCAAACTCCTCAGATGATACTTCCTTGTCAACTAGAAATTTGATTACTTTAAGTCTAGGGTCAACCGATATTTATTCTACTTTCTCATAATACGCATTTCTTACTGCCTCCTTCATCCACCTTTCAACAATCTCACTCAGCAGTAAGCGTCAACCTTCAGTAGCCATTGGGCCTTGTATTGGGTGAACAAACAGTAAAACAAAAAAGCTGAGGATCCTTTTTATCCTGATACAAGTATGTAATCAAATCATTTACATAGATCGCCAGTGAGCAAATACAGGCGAACCGATTATTGAATTAAGCAGACCACGTGACCATAGAGGAAACGCATACATGGGAGGTAGTGTGTGTCTAATTGATCTTCATTCTAGTCTATTACTATATGGACCGCTATTCTCTATTCTAATCACTGCAATATTTCTTTATTGGATCATTACACAGATTACTGTTCGAGCGGGTATTATCGAGCAAGTACTATTAGCGCGAGTGTTATTCAAAGGCGTCTGACATCAGCATTGTTCAACGGCGTTACTATAGCTGTATCTGCGATTACAAAGTCTCTACTACAACGACCATTACGAAACTGACAACGAGTATTCGTTAGCATCACAAAAGTAGCAACGAGTTTTCGTTGACATCACAAAAAATTTTATAGAAAGATTGTATGCAATTTATTTTTATAACAAATATTCCTTTTTTTTTAATCGTTTCACCCCAAGTAAGACAATAAAGCCACTAAGAACGAAGGGTGTTACTGGGTGTAAGAGAATACGAGGAAAAAGGAGAGAGAACAATGAAAAAAGAGGAATGAAGAAGACGAAAGATAACGAATTATATTGCATTTAGATTTTTGATGATCAAAGTTGAATGAAAAGCAAGAAGCCAGAAGAGAGTTCCAAAAGCGAGAAATGCAGAAAAAGGAACTGTTAGCATAGAACTTACGGTTACATCTAGCGCTTTCAACTGCAAAATGCTGAGTCCTTGGCGCCAATCTAATATTACGCTTAAATGCATAAAGTCTATATACATAGATGAAAGTTCATTCGTACAATTAACATGAAAGTACTTTTAGAAAAGGCACAGGGATGCTACGTTACGAGGGTGGGAAAGTGACTGAAGCCGAGATGCCAGTTTCAGACCAATACCATTGCAGATTCTTCTTTGTATTTTATTAGGAACCTCTAAATACATAGCAGATGCACCAGACCAGACGTGGCAACAACAGTCAAAGCATGTTATAAATAGGATAGCAATTGACAAACAAATCTCTTCCTTATTTTCAACACAGCATGTATCTTCCTACGTACTATGTCCCTTCAAGTTGTGTGCGGCTATGGCTCTTCACAGTCTTCTCTCTTTTATTGCATTAAGGAATACTTAGATTTACGGCCACCTTGATGGGTGACTGGTTGGGAATACCAGGTGCTGTAAGCATGGATGTGCAGACGGTGTAATGGATAATGAGTCAGAATTGTTAATCGGAGAGCCGAGTTCAAATCCTAATCTAGTTTGTTATATTCACTTATACGAAAATGCCTTTAGGAAACGTATGAATCCACCTCTTCTCTCCCCAGATATGGGTTAATTAGTAAAACTTGCATCATTAAATCAATATTCTCCAACGCCAAAAAAAAAAAAATTCTTACAAGCCCCCCAATTTTTTCTGGCTTTAAATTACCTGCAAAGGACTCATCAGTCAGTCAATAATGTATCATGTGTGATACACGCTTATGCGATCATGTATCTTTCGATACATGACTGACGAGGCAGATTTTTTCCCTCAGTAGGCTGCCATTTCTTTCTGCGGTAGACCAGTTGCCATCCAAGGCTACAGAACCCAGTCATTCCTGCTATTTACCCATAGCTGGGGGGGGAGAAGAAGAGGATTCATACCTTTCCCAAGGGTATTAGCACGTAAGTGAATGTAATGGATTCGTCTGGAATTCGAACTCGGCTCTCCGATTCCTTGAAACGCTGTAAAAAAATTCAATCAATTAGCAATAATTACCATTTTACGTTCTCTATCTTTCTGTGTGTCTGTGTGTCTGTGTGTCTCTCTTTCTCTCTCTCTCTCTCAATCACTCTCTCTCTCTCTCTCTCTCTCTCTCATATACAGACACACACACTGCAGTATTTTCTACCCATGCGCCCTGTAACTGATTACCTCTACATGTATTGCTTTCAATGTTCCTTGTGAGTTTTAACTTCTCCAAGCCTTCTCGTCTAATTATGTCTCCCATCAGATGCAACTCTCTTTCACCTACCAGTATGAATTTACTTAATTCAAAGAAGATAAAAGTAATGAGAAGATAAAAATAATGTTCTAACCAAATTTAAACTTTCGAAAAGCTTTGATGAAAACAAAAAAAATTTCAGGCCAAGTTTAATGGATTTAGAATTATTCAAGTTAATTAATATATTAGTTTTGCAAC
Organism: Acanthosepion pharaonis; assembly: GCA_903632075.3. Classification (NCBI taxonomy): domain Eukaryota; kingdom Metazoa; phylum Mollusca; class Cephalopoda; order Sepiida; family Sepiidae; genus Acanthosepion; species Acanthosepion pharaonis. Next base: position 455,063 of record CAHIKZ030000399.1, on the reverse strand, counting down.
AAGAGTAAGGCTTGCCAAATGTAGGCCATTAATTTCTTTGAGAGCGTGAGGAAAATTTACCGATTCTTCTTTTTCGTAAAATTAATATTTTGTTATGAACTTTTAACAGTCGCCAAAATGCCATATGTACGATGAAAATTTGAACATCTGCATATTTTTTCGGTCTCCTTTTAACATTTGGTATGTCACAATATAAGCAATCAGTATCCTGAATCAATAAAGCATATATATATATATATATATATATATGATTGTATTGTAAAATAATAATCCTGTAATGCTGTATCCCTAAAGCTTACGAAGAAGGCCAGCATACCAACTTGATAAGTCACCAGAGGTGTTGAAAAAAATGGTTATTTTTGTAGTGATTTCATAACATATTTATGTTATAATTTTTAAATAAATAATTATATCTGCTCAACTCTGTATTGAGCACTCTTTTAAGAATAGTAATTGTTGGTTATTGGAATTTATTCCGTATACACCAATCCTATACTTGGATATATATATATATATATGTGTTTGTGTGTGTGTGTACGCGTACGGGAATTTGTTTCGTCGAAAAAGACTGACAAGGTACTTTTGTTTAGTTTTTATGATATTTCTCTTCGATGCATACAAGTATTGTTTCTTTTTTTCTAGATTTAATGAGTACAAAAATTGTCCAAAGCTTTGTTGATCCCGAGCGCTTTCTCCTAAGCTATTAGCCATTTGCAAGGATTTAGGCATACTATTATAATATATTTACCAATATAACACAACCACACACACACACACACACATATATATATATATATATATATATATATATATATATAGAGAGAGAGAGAGAGAGAGAGAGAGAGAGATAATATTAGTGGCTTTCTTAATTACACAGCGGCCCTTTTATAAATGTCCTTCGGTTTATTTCCCCCTTCCCATCTCTCTTCCCCACCCCTTTTTCTTTTCTTTTCCGCTCCCTCCCTCTTCTTCTGATCTTTAAGATTATATCGTCTATTGTGTGTGTATGTATCCTTTCCGGTTACATCTTTAATGTATTAGACATCCGACAACATTCATATTTCTCTCACTTAAACCGTCTTTGTCTCCCATCTTTAAAACTTCTCTCTGTTAATTTTAATCCCCCCTTCATCTTTAGACCTTCCTGTTCTTCTCCTGTTCTTCTCTCATCTGTTACCCCTCTCTATAGCTTTCATTTACTCTAACATTCGTCCCACACTCTCATACATAGATTCTCACTAAATTTTATTTTTTTATTCCCGGAGTTGTTTTTTCTGTTTTCTTTTTGAAATTGTAGATCTGATGAATTGGATCGTATGTACGATTCAATGGAATAAATTATGACCATGAAATATTAGTGTTTAAGCATATATATATATATATATATATATATATATATATATATATATATATATATATATGTATAGGGTGTAGCAGAAGTACACCCACAAATGTATGCCACATAATGGTAAATCGTTAGTTAGATTAAGACACCATTACCTCTAATGTCTAACCATTATGCTGGATTTATATGTGTGAGGTATTTCTGAAGCTATATATATATATGAACATACATATGTGTGTAAAGCTCTCTGTATATACCAATTCATATATATACGCACATACGCGCGCACACACATATATATTCTTTATTAACAACCTGGTTTGGAAAATTGTTGTTAAGTGTTTATTTTATGTTGCTTAATTTTCTATAATGTCTCCGAATAGGAAATTATTTTCGCACATTTAATGTTTTTCATAACACGTTTTCTCGACATGTGAGTATATTCACCTAATGCTGACTTCTTCCGTGTACAACTTGCAGAATTTTGAGTTTTTCTTTGACCATGCATATGACACCTTCCCTCTTAAGTTGACTTATTAATATAAGACAAATAAATGAACAGAAAACACCAAAATATTATATAAGACTCAAGTAGTATTCTTTTTTACATCGACACAGTGAAATTTGTCAATGAACTAAAAAACAGACTTCTTTTTTTTTCCTACAGGTCATTTGTTTTTCTCTATATAAAACGCACTGTAAAAATAATTATTCCTATAGTCGGATCACTAGTTCCAGAATAACAAGAAAACATCTATGTTTGACGCACTAGCCGTCTTATGACCCCAGAATTAAATGTTAGGGAGGAAAACACAATCAATAATAAAAAAAGAACAATAATATTGAACTTGAGACAAATATTTTGCTAAAAACTATTTTAAGACAAGGATTTTATAAATTTCAACTGACATTGGTAATAGTTTTTCGGTCACTGAATACCGAATGTTTGCTTATGAGAAAACGGTTATTCTCATCATTATGATAGATAGATAGATAGATAGATAGATAGATAGATAGATAGATAGATAGATGTAAACAGACTTAGATAGATAGATAGATAGATAGATAGATAGATAGATAGATAGATAGATAGATAGATAGATAGATAGATAGACGAAAAGAAGCGAAGACATATTGAAATTACAAGTGGTGCAATTTCTCTTAAGCAGCTCGCTTTTCGATCAAATTTAATGTTTATTTCAACGTCTTCGCTTTTTCAAGCAAATACATTTATATTTTTAGCTGAACTGATGAAACAAAATGAACAGAAGCTAAGCTTTTTTTCCTGCGAAACGCGTCTTTGAATAAAAAAAATTCAAAGGATGGATGAATCGTTAGTTGAATATTTTCTAAATATTCCTTGGTAAATTTTAAGTGTTAGTTATACGCCGGTGCCTGTTATATAGTAGTCACTAATTGTAGTTTAGATTCCACACAGGGTCACGAGCAGGGATCGACGGTGAGGATCAAATTCACTAGAAAATAGCTTGTTAACCAATACAATAATGTCATAGGCTTTCGTTGCCCTTATTTTAGATTAGTAATAGATTAGCTTAAATTTATTTAATCATCTATGCATACAATGCGAGAAACAAAATGATTTACTGCTTAAACTGCTATTGTGTCAAAATCTTACGGTGGGTAGTTTGTTATCTACGAGCACAGCATTTTCATTCCAAGCAGAAGCTTCCAGACCAGAATGTCAATGCGGAGGACGTGTCAACAGCACAAAATCTTGACATTGTTCTGTTGTGTTAGTAAAACATGCAACCATTCGTAATTTGTATCAGTTACGAAGTCAGCAACTCATCGACTTTTCATCCTCGTCCCCACAACTCGAAAAAGCGTGTGTAACGAGATCTTCACTGCCAGTGTCAGCTCAAATTCTGTTCAAGGCACTTGCCATGCCCTCCTTTAAACAGTGGCTGGATCCAACATCACACACACACACACACCTCACACGCATATATATATATATATATATATATATATATATATATATATATATATATATATATATATGTATATATATATATATATATATATATATATATATATATATATGCCCTCCATACAGATTCCCTAAAAAATAAGCAAACCATGGTGAAAATCTTTATGTTATTATTAAAATAAGGAAACACCAAAGGATATTTTTATCATTAAATCATATTTAGAACGTTCGAGATTTTGGTTAAAATCTTGATTTCCTTGCGTCACTTGGTAGTGGGGAACCAAAAATAGGATAGTAATCTTTTAAGCACTTTTCTTTTCGGTAAGAATTAAATAATTTTCGGATTTTAATGAAACTTTCAGGAGTTATTTAGAGATAAATTAAAGTATTTTTGAAATGTTTCTTATTTAGAACATTTTGGTAAAAATATTTCTTTTTCAAATCTGTCTCCATACACACACATACACACACATATTTAATTTCATGAAGTTTTGGGAAATTAAATCTGTAACTCTTAATATTTATATTAGTTAAAAGCAGAACTACTTGGAGAATTAAAATTATCATTATTTTTAAAAAGGATTCCCAGTTACCGAAAATCTACTCTGAATCTTCAAATAAATAAAGCAGTAAAACTAAGACATTATTTACTTAAGAAAGCTTTTAATTGCTTTTATGAACAAGATATATTATGCACACTATTGTCTAAAGAAAAACATTTCTCGATGAATAATGAATCTTTACAAGAAATGTTGTCGGAGTTAGCTCCTCCTTAGTTCCTTAATCCTTCACCAGGGGTCTCTCTCCCCTTGCTATAAATACTGGGTGACCTTTTGCCTCGATCTCTTTCCCGCTCAGGCCTTAGGCCGTATCCCACCTCGCGTGGAGGTGAGGTAATTCTTTCTCTTCTTTCTTCATTTCAGTTAATACCAATATGTGAGCTCTCACCAATACAGCGTTTCCCAAATTCTGGGAACACGCTAAGAACAATACCAATACACGTACGTACGAACACTCACTACAATACACACATATAATATTCACCATACAAACTCAATGTAACTGTCCATGTGCTTGTAACTTGTTGTTAATTCATATATTTGTTTATATATGGTTATCGGTCTTGTTTGTCTCCTTTGGACTTAAAGTCCAACATTCTCATGTAGTTGGATCGGCTAGCAAGAAATTTTAACCCACGTCTGTTCTTTACATCTTCACACCACGGTTCACTACAATGTTTTCATTTTTTTAAGTTTTTTATTAGAATAATTTAAAAGTTTGAAATCTTTTAAATTTCTGTATTAATTTTAGCTGTTAGCTGATACACAAGCGAACGAATCGTGTCATAGTATCTTGTCAGGTGGTGGTAAGACTTAACACCACCTGATGAGATGCTATGATAGGCATCGAAATATGGCTGCATTGATGCAACGATTTACATATATTTGAATATAATATCTTATAATGTTAATAGTAATAAACGTGTATATATATATATATATATATATATATATATATATATATATAGATTGATAATAATAGTGGTAAATATACACATACATATGCAATCATATATCTAAAATATATAAATATATATACAAACATATATACATACACATATATATATAGAATCTAGGTAGAACTCAATGTTCAGGACAGAACAAGGCTATAATAAAAAGGCTTAAATACTAATATTCCTTAAGCCTTTTTTATTATATTTTATTATAATATATATATATGTGTGTGTGTGTGTGTGTGTGTGTGTGTGTGTGTGTGTGTGTGTGTAGGATGTAGCAGATGTACTTCTAAAAATATATGCCACATAATGGTAAAACGTTAGCTAGATTAAGACATCATTGCCTCTAATGTCTAACCATTATGCTGGATATATATGTATATTAAGTAAAAATTATATTTACCAATCGTAAAAGGAAAATATACAATTCATCGACCTGCAATATTTTCAAAAAGAATTTTTTTAAATTTTGTGTTTGTGCGTATAAAAGTGCCTATTTTTGTAAATATGGATGTCCATACACATATAAGAGCGATGACTTTATTAAATGTAAAGTAACTAAAATACAATAAAACAGTAAATTGTGGAGAATATTTTCCTAAGATTTTAAGATTACTGGATAGTTAAAAATTATATAAAAATGGCGGTTACGTTATATTCCTCAAGAAATTTTTACAGGTACTTCCACCGTAGAAAAAATTAGATAAATTTTCATCTGCCACTCAAGCTGTCAACACCTTAAATAAACATCTACTGCCGTGTTAAATAATGCATTTTCTTTAGAATGCCATGACAATCATAGCTCTCCCCGGATTCATTTTTTATTATCTGTAGATTGGCATGACTTCTTGGGAATGATAGTGAACTGGCTTACAGTTACTTTATCCAGCTTTTGGAATTTAGAGATGTTCTCTTTGACAAGTTATCGCCCAATATTAGAGCCCCGTTTGCTCTACTATTTAGCCCATATTTATAGGGAGAAAGGATAATACATGATTTTCCCTAGGTCATTTATGCAAAACTGAACGCAAGACGTTATTATAGTGGACACACTTCGTATTTGAAATACACGACCTATTTGTATTTATCAAACAGTGTATTACGTAAGAAATCTTAGTAAAGAAAATGTGCTCTCTGGCAGGGATTGAACCTGCATGCAAATTTGTAGGGAAAACGATAGTTTAAGCCGTGGTAGACGAGCAGAAAGACACACGAGATCAAACTGTGATTCCCTTTACAAAGTTGGGTGCGCGTTCGATCTCTGCCGGAGAATACATTTTCTTTACTATGATTTATCTCGTGCTCAGGCCGATAGATGTAATATACCCTGTTTAATGGGTACATGGCCGAGTGGTTAGAACGTTCGCAAGAGGCCCAGGTTCGAATTTCACCATGGTCGATATTTCAGGAAGCAGACTTCCTGGTGTTATCTGACTGGAGAGATCAATCCCAGCGTGCGGCAGATTGGAAAGTGCCTCAAAACCATACCACGAGTTGACTGAAAACTTGTGAGTGAAATTGGGTAGACGCGTGGCCAGATATACATATACATACCCTGTTTAAAAAATGTAAATGAGACATCTATTTCAAATACGAAATGTCCACTATAATAGCGTTTGAAAGTATAAGTATATATATATATATATATATATATATATATATATATATATATATATATATATATGGTGGACTCTCCCGTCGTATATAAAGCATGTGGATCAAGCAGCTCAGTTGCTTGGAATCCACAGATAAACGCCAGCACATATGATTTGAAGTGGTGATGACTTTTGTGCAGAAACAACCACACACACACACACTATATATATATATATATATATATATATCGCACATTGAGTTCTGATGTTAATAAAATAGTGCTCGATGCAATATAACAGAGCTATAAATAATATAGAAATAAATTCCGAGTCGTGCCATTGATGAGTATATATATATATATATATATATATATATATATATATTTATAGCTTTGTTATATTACATCGAGCACTATTTTATTAACATCAGCACTAAATGGGATATTATATATATATATATATATAAACGCGATATATATATATATATATATATATATATATATATATATATATATATATATATATATATATATATAGTACCGTGCAAAGCCTTCGCCCACTTTGAATTATTATAATTTTCCTGCATTCTTTCATTGCTTGAAAACATTTTTCAATTAATGTTCACCTAATACAAAGCCCAAAAGTCATTTAAGGTAGAGTGTGACCATGTGGTGCTAGATTAGCGTAAGATGTTATAGGGTCTATGCAGGATATATAACAGCTAACTCTAGATTTGAAGTGGTCAAAATTTAATTAGTGAATAACGTTTCAGAGTTCAGTTGGAGATGTTATAAGTATAGTGTGGAAGTAGACTTTGAACGAAACCGAAAACGCAATCCTAATCAGGAAACAAGAGATAAACCTCTACTGTTCAAAAAACTGGGAAGGTGTGTGAACCGGGCAACAGGCATGGCAACAATTTACAAAGAAACCAGGATGACAACCTTGAAAGAATAGAATTTCTCAAATGCAACTTCTTCAAATTCCGAATTCCTTAGCTACTGTTCTCTTGAAAAATAGTTAAAGAATTCGGAATTCCAAGATGTGATATTTCAGAAATCCTCTCAATCTTTTAAGTTTCGAGAAGCGTTTCGGATTGAGGTTACTCTCGAAAGTTTGCAGCGTATAATATTCCTGAAACTAATAAGGACAGCAAAAACTCAGTCACAGAAGACTGAAAGAACAAGTGATAGATGAGGGCGACGTGTCCACTAGATACGAAACAATAATTATTTGAAAGCACGATTTAGTTTATCAAAGATATATAGATGGTTTGAATTAAATTGTATTTAATGATGAAACTCGGTTGAAGCAGCATTTTAATAAGGGCGAATTTCTCAGAAAATCCACAGAAAGGGAAACAATCCAGATTACACGATGGAAACATTGAGATTTGGGAATTTTATGCTTTGGGGATACATAAAAATGATGATTCAAGGAAGTTAGTTAAAACTGACAGTAACTTGAATAGTGCCAGTTAAGGAAGGACGTAACGGAGTTCCGTGCTAAAGATCGTGTGCAGTACAACTGAGTCTAGCTGAAGAAGGTTTTTCTCGTAATGAAAGAATGTTTAGTGTTATACTTTTATCTCATCCTCCTCGCCAAAATGTTGTAACCTAGGTTGTAACCTGGATAGAATAACCACACGAAGGTTGGTAGTGAACGATAATACTTAGGACACGAACAACAGATATAAGATTCGCCAGCAGCGCGTAGAACTAGTCAACTGCTAGAAGTGAGTCAAGTGAATTACACAATGAATCTCCAACTGCAGGATATCGACATAGCTTCGTCTGGCGGTCGTCTCTGCCCAGAGGCAGAGGGTTTGACCAGCACAGCTGAAGACAAATCTTCAACTGCAGGATATCTTCCAACCGCCCAGATGTGACACAAGGCCGAATTTAATGTGGTGTATCCGAGCCCTTAGGCTCGGCCAAAAATTCCCCATAGACTCCGTATAAAACGGGGTCGGGTAGCTGTTTCCCGAGACCAGACTCTGTCCTTCGACATAGACTCGTCTGGGGATCCTCTCTGTCCAGAGACAGATAGTTTGACCAGCACAGCTGGAGACAAATCTCCGACTGCAGACCAACATACAGTATTTACTACTGCAGTTATGCGAAAGGGGACATACCCATTATCATCCATAGGTATGCTATAACAGTTATCTCAGAACTCAGCAGGATTTTCGGCACATCTACTTTATTAAAGACTGGAAAAGCCCAAACCGGTAGACGAAAATAATATGCATTTTGAAGAAACAGAAACATCTACTCAAATATGTCTGCCCATTAAATATAACTTATAATAAGAAGAAAAATCCAATAATTCCATTAAAATGTGACTTTGTTTACGTTTCGAATACAAAAGAAAAGTTAGCAGATATGGGCTTTGAAAGATTTTTATGAGAAATGATCTTTTCTGATAGGGATAATTTTTAATTAATTTTCTGATATGGATAATTTTTAATTAATCTTTGTTTTTTTTAATTTTTAATTAATCTTTGTTTTGATAATTTTTAATTAATCTTTGTTTAACCGGAGCAATGTGGTTCTAAAAACATGCAAGACTAAATGGTGGTTTGCCCTACATAAGATCGACGCATACATACAGGCTGTTTCACAATTTTTGAAACAAAATGATTGGGCACAAATCAAGGACCCCAAATGATAGAGTAATGGAAATTACATTCATTGAAAGGTAAAGAATACCATTTTAGAATCTGCAACCATTTAGTTTAAAACATGAACCAAAAGTACATGTTCCAGATGTCCGATGTTCAGTTGAGAGCACATTCCTCCTGGGTGATTACCTAAATCTTCTCAGTGATGGCTGCCTTTAATGCAACAATGGTGCAAGAGGTTACTTTGGTAGATGTTGTCTATGAGGAACCTCCAGGGGAAGAAATCTTGGTGGTTCAGGTCAGGCGAGTCAGTTGCCCATTCCACTTCAGGGACTGATGAGACGCTACCCAAACATTTTATGGAACCATGTCATGGTGACAGTGTGCCATGGTAGCAGTGTGAGGCGGAACATCATCCTGCTGGAGCCACTCTTCTTCCTCATCAAGGTACTCACGCTCCTCGATCTCTCTCCATCTGAAAGGCCTCTGCTTTGTTTTAACAATTTTGAAACGCCCAGTATTGTATGATTTTTAAAATTTGTTTCATCATACTGTTTCGACTGAGAATGATGCAGTCCTCTTTGGCTGTTTGCTGTGTTTTGGAATATCACTTCTAATACCTATTATCGGTTGATTTAAATTCGACAAGAAAAGATTCAAACCTCCAATGTATAGCTCTAGAGCAGTCATGGGCAAGATGCGGACCTCCGGCCACACGCCGACCGTTCGGCCTTCTGAATAGGACACCTAATTTAATGACGAAAAATAACTTTTGTTCATTCTCACTTGTTCACTCACATTTTCTCTTACGCAAAGATGTTGAGAGAAGCGTGTGTGAAAAGAAAATAACTATTAAATGCCTGGGTAACCTTCCTGACTTACTAACGCCTGTTGCGTTGTCGGTTCAATTCGACTAAACTACATATAACAATTATTAAGTATGAGGTTTCTTGAATTGTGTAACCTTTTGTCGAAGGAAAGATTCTCCGCATTTTAAGCCATTGGTGATTTTTATTAAGGAAGATCGTACGTGTAAAAATAGTTTACTTTAGAAACGAGAAACACTCATATTAATTTTTTCTCTGGAAAAGGAATATTTTTTCTTTCAATTTTTTTTTTTTTGTATTTTCAAATGAATAAATTAGAAATAAATCACACGCAGCAACTTGTGTTAATCACAATTGTCATCAGTGATAATATAATACGAAATCTTCAATTTTTAAATTGTAAAGAATCTTTTCCCCAAATAAAAAATAATTTTTTTTTCCTTATTTCTTATGCAGATACTTCAGTCAGTTATGTGCCATGTGTGATATGCTCATAGGCATCTTTCGAGACATAACTGACGAGGCAGATTTTCCCGTAGTAGGTTGCCATTACTTTCTGCAGTAGACCAGCTGCCATCCAAGGCTATAAAACCCGGTCTGTCCTGCTAATTTACCCATAGCTGAGGGAGAAGAAGATGATTCATAACTTTCCTAAGGGTATTAGCACGTAAGTGAATGTAATGGATTCGACTGGAATTCGAACTCTACTCTCCGATTCCTCAATCCGAGCCGCTATCCATTACTCCACCGTTACTTACGTGTACGATATTCTGGAGTCAAAATGGCCAGTTTACTTTCAACGAAAAGTTATTTTAAATTTTTTATTAGTGCGGTCCAATTTATGACGAGCCATATCTCATGAATTTTACTGGTCGGAAAAGTTTGTCCTTGCCTGCCCTAAAACTTATGGCCCTACTCTACGAACAGATACATAAATAAGCTTCAAGCTGTGAGTCCGCATATATGTGTAAGAGAGAAAATGTGTGTCTCTTTCTGTGAATGTCTATATGAATATGTGTGTTTAACATGCGCACATGCGCAATACGGGTGGGCGCACCTTATTGCTTTTGCCCCTTGAGTTCCCTTGTCCCCATCGTTGGCAAATGGCTTATAATGACAGAAACAGTCGGCCAGCCTCTCATATATCAATGCGAGCACTTGCCCACATTAACTCTACCATATTCTGACTCAGACAAATATGTGCCACCACTCACAATGCTTACCGATCCCACCAACAACCTACCCAAAACATTTGATAAAAAATATCTGTGTATCGTTAATAAAATTTACATATATATACATATGTATACATCTATTTCTCTTCATATGTAAATTCATATGTAAATATATATATATATATATATATGTATGTAACTATATATGTAACTATGTATGCGTGTTAGTGCATGCGCGCATATCTATACCTATACGAAAAATAAGCTTGTATGTATATAAATTTCATTCTCCTTCTCTTGTCTTCAGCTTTGTTTGCCTGTCCCCGTCTACGTTTCTTCTCTCTCTCTCTCTCTCTATATATATATATATATATATATATATATATTAATGATACTTATATTTATTTTTAAATAAAAATATCATTAAAAATATTATAGTTTACGTTGCATTCAGCACTTTTTTAAAAAAAGTAAATGCTAAAGAACTGTGGTTTCTAAATCTGTTTGTTCTTTCTCTTCATTTTATATATATATATATATATATATATATATATATATATATATATATATATATATATTGACGTCTTTGTATGTTGTCTTCACAAATATGCATATCTCTAAAGAGACCCATTTAAATTGTTGCACAATAAACATAAACATATTTACACTTCATTAAATACATACGCACACACACGTATATATATATATATATATATATATATATATATATATATATTGTTTAAGATGTGCTATATTTATGCGATCAAGTTGTCAATATCAAAGATTGAGCGTATGTAAATATAAGTAAAAAGTGAACGTGAACACTTATATAAGGCGACAGGATGTTTCATGTTAAACGCAATAGTCAGGCCGCCGATTGCGTCTAGCATGAAACGGCCTGTCACCTCTGAGTGTTCACTTCAATGTTCATTGATATATATATATATATATATATATATATATATATATATATATATATATATATATATATATACTGTATCAGATTGCGTTTCAGACCGAGTGCAGCCGAGTCATCCAACCTTTGCTGCTGTTTATCGTCGCGTTGCTGAGACAGTATCCGTTGCACCACGAACTATGGATCAATGAAGACCGAGATCCGCTCGTATGCCTGAACAAGATGAGCACATTCTAAAGGCTATCGGAGACGATCCAGGTATCAGCACACTTCAAGTGGCTCTAGCATGTTGTACATCTCATAGTACCGCATGGAGGGTACTTCAAGAGCAGTTCCTGCATCCGTATCATTTGCAACTTGTGCAGGGTCTTTCGCCTTCTGATCACTCTCCACAGAACATTTGCCGATGGTTTATGGCACAAACTGCCGATCCGTTGTTTGTCTCTTCAGTCTTGTTTACGGATGAGGCAACATTTCGAAGAAATGGAATAGCAAATTTACACAATTACTATTTGTGGGCGTATCAGAATCCCCATGGTACAATACAGGATAAACACCAGTATCCGTTTACGATTACTGTGTGAGCTGGAATTGTAAGTGACTGTCTGGTAGGTC
>CAHIKZ030000399.1:405000-437500 GCA_903632075.3 Acanthosepion pharaonis | reverse complement strand
CGAAGGTTTTGTCTAACTGGTATCTATTACAGTGTCATTGTATTACATACCGTTATAGTTCAGGAGCTTAATACCTAAAACAAGTACTGAGATGTTTCAAGTTCTCTATCAAGGTGCCACGGCTGATGTTGCTCATTGCAACTATTCGTATTATTTAACGAAGAAACCTTAATTACAGACCATTCCAAAAGACGTTTTCCCTTTGTAGAATGATTTCTGTAAAGCCTTTGATTTGTTAATGACAGGCATCTACCTTGACAGAGTAAATGCCAAGTACACGGGGAAAAAGAACTCCCACCTCAGAATAAAAAAGAAAGCTTCAGCTTTCATCTGTATGTTTTATTATTATTATTATTATCATTATTATTATTATTATTATTATTATTATTGTGTGTCGTATCATCTTTCCAGAGAGTAATTTTAAGTGCCTAATTACCAAGTCCTCTCCCTGGTCTATGAGTAAAAAGGGCCCTGTTGAAGAGTTATCTATGCATATTTGCGACGTTTCGTTTCGATGGAGAATGTTTTGCGGATATGTGCAGCTCCGCACAAAGGAATCTTTTGTAGCCCCGTGATGCTGACGTGTCCAGAGATATTATTCACATGATTTTCGGTACCTTTCTTTATCATGCCTTGTGTCCCGGTCACAACAAGGATAATTGTAGCTTTAAGTTTCCATATTTCTGTTACTTCGATTTGCAGGTCCTTACAATTTGATAGTTTTTGAAATTCTTTTTTTCGAAACATTGGAAACATGTGGGCAAGTCATATCAATTTGCTGGCAGGTTCCTTTTTTGAAATCTTTTATAATTATCTCTGGTGTTTTTTGTGTTTGTTTATTTAGTGGCACATCAACTTCTTATGGGTCATTTAATGCCGAAATTGAATTTTTATGCGAGTAATTTCTTTTACAAAAATGTATTGCTGGTAATTTTTTAATGCATTGCTGGTAATTTTTTTAATCATTTTTTACAAAAATGTATTGCTGGTATTAATGTTTACTGTGAAAATGTATTGCTGGTATTTTTACTATAAAATGTTTACACTTTCATAGTGTTTTGGAGGTTAACTATTTGCCCATATCTGGGACCCAAACAGGTGCTACCACCCTGGAGCAGAGTGAACCGCGAAACAACAACAATTAAGAGGTGGTTCTACACACTTCAAAACCAACCGGTCAGAGTTCTTGCTGCTGGGTTTAGTTCATTGTTATACCCAGGGAAGGGCAATTTCTGATTTATTCGCATCGATTTTCATGTTTATTATTATTATTATTATTATTATTATTATTATTATTATTATTATTATTATTATTAAAAGCTTCGTTGATTTAAATAAAAGCTTTTATGTACAATGAATAAAAAGGTGAGAGCGTCACAATTTTAACCATCAGAGCAAAAAAGAAACGGAGACATTAGAAATGATTCTTCACGCTTCTATGTTTGTCTATCCAGTTTTCAAATGCTTTATTTGTGATAGGGATTCAAATAAGTGCTACTGATACCATCTAACTCAGTACTATCTACCACATAATCAGATCACCAGAACCCCCACCAGGCTTTTCTGGTGAGTGGAGTGGCTAAACATCCAGCAAGATAAACATAAAATCTATCAAATGGCGGATGAACCTTCTTGTTGCGTCGATGGCCATCAAGCGCAATGGGGCAAACTAGTCTCCATAGCTATGTCTGCAGCCGGTGCGCTGATGACACGGGACCGTTGGGTGGAGGGCTTCCTAGATTGAAGTCAACGACCAGGACGGAAGATTACTCCCAATGGAACCAACGGCGGCGTGTCTTTGACCAAGGAGAGCCTTCAAATTGGAGGTCTTCAGACGTGATTTGACCTATTTATAGGAAATGCATCGGTAAGCTAGGTTACGGCGGTGGAGACTTGGCCAAAACCAAGATATCGGGTCAGGACCGATGACAATGCAAATTCTTATTAGGATTTTGTCAAGAATATTTAGATGGGTAACAGAAGCACCAAACCAGATGTGTCAGAAATATTCTATACCTGAATAGATGGTAAACTTCTAAAGATGTAAGACAGATGCTGGCGAGAAAAATTATCAGTACAGTAAACCAACTTTTCTTGCAATAGACTTAGCAATTGATTCAGTTATCATCTTTCCACTTCACGCCATCGGAAAACAGTTAAACCTGGATTTTTGCTGTATTTGTTTAATAAATTTTACATGTAATATCCATATTCCAATGATCTATAACGCATTTCTATAGTAAAAAAAAATTCTATATACACTGTTAGCTAATTATTTTTTAATCGTTTCGTTATTCATTTTAGCTTCCTCGGATTTTTTTCGAAGTGGAATAATGTGGAGTCGTTACGATTTTTAAATTCTATGATTTTTTTGTTTGTTTATTTTCATTAATTGTGTAGACATCACGTGTTCATTTTATGGCGTTGGTATGTATGTATCAATGTTGCTGTGTTGGCGTCACGTGTTTACCTCGTGGCGTCCGCCCATGCAACAAATTTGATATATACATCGCCATGAGGTAAACACGTGACGCCCACACAACAAAATTGATAGACATGCGCACTTATTAACGCCATGAAATGAACACGTGACATCTACGCAACCAGTGAAAATAGAACATAGAATTTGAAAATTAACACAACTCCGCATTCAATTTCCCTCAAAAAAAATTTGATGCAGTGTAATAAATAGCGAAATAAATTAAAATTATAATTTTTTGTTCCTTATTTAATCAATTATTAGTGTCAGTGACGGACTGGCCAGGGTGTCAACATGTCCGATGGCAAGTGAGCACCTGATGGACACAGCCACTGATATCAAATAAAAATTCAATAAAGAAACAAACGCAGACATCTGTTTTAGTAATAAAAAGAAATAAGAACTTTATAAAGTCAACTGTACACTATCAGTTACACAAAGCCAATGTGAGAGGACATTTTCAAAGTTAAAGATCTTACAAACATGTTTAAGAAATTCACTGTGGAGAATTTAGAATCCTACATTGATAGATGAATCGAACGCTTAAGCAATTATTGGCGTTATTCGAAAAATCATCTGGTGAACACAAACGATTGCTCCTAATATAGCGGACTACATGCAATGCTCTATTGTGCTTTTAAACTATCTATTAATGTGCAAAATGTGCAATAAACTATTTAAAAATATCAACTAAATTTGTTACATCATTTCACTCCAAGCAAGGTAATAAATTCACTGAAACGCAAAGGTATTACTAAGTGTTAGAGAATACAAGAAAATATGCTATTAAGGGGAGGGTAACAATAAAAAATAAGAGTTAAGAAGACAGAAGATAATGATTGACATTGCATTTAAATTTTTGAAGATCAAAGTTGACTGGGAAGTAAGAAGCTGTAAAAGAGTTCCACAAGTGAAAATTGCGATAGATGAAACTCTTAGCATAAAACTTACGATTACATCTACCCATTTCAACTGTAAAATGATGAGACATTGCCATCAATCTAGTACTGCGTTTAAATTCATAAAGTACCCTAGCGGAAAGTTCATCAGAAGAATTATCATGAAAGTATTTATAGAAAATGCACAGGGAAGCTACATTACGGTGGTGGGAGAGCGACTGAAGCCGAGATATCAGGTCAAAACCAAGAAAATTGCAGATCCTTCTTCGGATCTTATCGAGAATCTCTAAATATATAGCAGAAGCACCAGGCCAGATGTGGCAGCAATATTCAAAGCAAGGGCGAATGGTAGACTTATAAGATAGATTCTGTGGAAAAAAACTGTCAAACACGACATAGTAAATCAAATTTCTTAGCAGCAGACTTAGACATTGATTCAGTATACTCTTTTTCACTTCATGTCAACTGAAAACGTTAGTCCGAGAGGATCCAATTAGTCATTCTCCTAGAGGTTAGCATCAGCCATGCTGATGGAAGGTTAAAAGGCTTCTCTCAGGTGATTATGAAAATTAAACGATAGCATTGGAGTTGTTGGTGTTTCACATTTGTCTCTTAGCAAACTATTTTTAAACCCAGTCTGCCACTGATTAGAGTGTATGAAAGTTTTTATATATCTGTTTATTAAATACTCCTCGTAATATTGTCGATTACGTAAACAGCTAAACAAACTTATAATAAAAACAAAACAGCAATTTTTCGTAGATTAGATTCTATAAAAGCGAGTATTTTCAACTCCTTACTACCGACCGAAGATTAACAAGTTAATGTTGAGTAGTAATGGTGACGGTAAAATTAACCATTTCCATACAGGAAACATTCGACATTCATTGGCCAAACAGTTAATATTACTGACGGTTGATATTTATAAAATGTTTCTCTTTTTTTTTATGAAAACAGGCTTTTCAAGTTCACTACCTGTTATCGCTCCCTTTAGAACTGATAGGAGTTTACTTCCTAACATTTTGTTTTGTAGTCTCGAAAGTTAGCATTTATCTTTATTTTCCCTTTCTACTTCCATGTGCTATCAATTTTAGTTGTTCCTGCTGTTGGAAGTCTTCAAGTGATATGGTTTTTATTATTTGAGAAAGTGGCCTCCGGTTCCGTAGCGTCAGTCTATGATATGATGACAGGTTTTCATCTTTATGAACTGGAGGATTCATCCACCTGAAACCATTTTAATCATTGATCTAAGAAAAGGATTGTATATATAGCTAATAGTTTAGACATTTCTGAACGAATATGACGCCATACGTGACATCCGCGTGAAAGTCTTGGTTTAACGATGTTATGCCTGTGAATAAGAATCTCACCGTGTGCTTCAAGATTTTGACTTTCTCTAAAGTTTCCCTGTTTAGAAAATATTATCTCACAGTTTGATTTTGCTTAGAATATCATAGACAGAACATGTGAGCAACGAAGAAGTTTTAATGAAAATGAAAACTACAAGCAATCTTATATTTATAATCAGAAGTGAAATTTGGAGTGAGCAAAGAGGGTGTGAAAAATTTAATACTTACAGGTCATACTGAATGATTGACTGATTTGTTTGTTTTTTTTATAGCTTATAAATTATTTATGAGTTAGAGCCGAAACATATTTGAATTGTACGAATAATTCTTTTTTAGTGGCTAAATACTGAATTAACAATTTGGTGGAGACAACAAAGATTTTCCAGACTAAAGGCCTGCTAATTAACATATAACTAAGGTGAGGAAGGGAATTCATACCGTTCCTTAGTGTATTTGTGCATAACTGAATATAATGAACTCGATTGGAATTCGAACTCGGCTCTCCAATTTCCCATTCCTACTCGCTACAGGACATATTGAAGTCAAGAGAAACAGTGGGATCCAGCGACTAACCTACTTGACGAATTTGTTGTGACTGGATGGCAGAACAAGGACAAAGACGAGTAGTGAATTGTCAAATGTTAGCAACAACAAAATAAAAAGTGAGTAAATTGTGAAGAGTCATAATCACATAGAAAATGGGGTTTTTTATTAAAAAGGAGAAAAATCCAAAAAAAAAGAAAACTTCAAATAACAGGAAAAAGGTAGACGTTCTTCATAAAGAGTTATGTCCCTTTGTCTGAAAATCACGTGATTGTTTATATGACTGAAAAGAGCAACAAAGAACTATTTCAAAAATATTTGTGTCGTGTTGTGCCGCTTAAAGACAGCCCAGCGTTATAAAAATCATGTGCTGTGCAACGCGATTATCGATCGCAGAGGAAAGGGAAATTATAGTTAACAATGAATTTTGTTTATCGCTGGTGACTTCATTTTTAAAATCTCTTTACAATTGACGTGTAAAGAACAATCAGAAGAAGAAAAGCAAAATGGAAAGCATTTATGAAAGCCGTTTTCTTGCGTAAAGCGTCAATAAATTTAACGATTCATGTTGATGTTACCAAATGGGAGTCAAATGTTTCTTTTCTTCCGACAAGTGAAGCTAATATATACAATGCATTGCTAAAGATGCTGGGAAAATGGTCGACTTCAGAAAGTAGATGACTCCTGCTATGTTTTATCCTTACAAGAGTCAGATCAAACCAAAAATGGAGAATTGCAACCAACAGGAGTAGAGGTTAATTCCGTGTTTCCGGTTTAGGATTGGGTTTCCGGTTCCTTCTAAAGCTTTTTCATTCTTTTTTCACTGCCAGTAGCCCCGTGCATCTTAGTGGCATTATCTCCTGGCATGGGATGAATTGATTAATATATATATATATATATATATATATATATATATATATATATATATATATATATATATATATGAGTGAAGGCAAAAAAAAACTAAAGGACTTTATCGAGAAAAAGTCATTCACAGGGCGAAACGCGTCGGCTAAGATGTTTTGCTTGTTTTAATCATATTATCGTTTTACAGATATACCCTATCTGAAATTTTTGCATATATACATATACATATATATATATATATATATATATATATATATATATATATATATATATATATATATAAAAACTTTCCCCACTTTGTCAGATATATATATATATATATATATATATATATGAGTGTGTGTGTGTGTGTGTGGGTGGGGGGAGACAAAGTGTAAAAGTTTTCTTACGACGCGTTTCGTCCTTTAGGATTTCATCGGACTAAATTTTTTAACAAATTTTGTCTGATGAAGTCCTAAAGGACGAAGCACGTCACAAGAAAACTTTTTCCTCTCTGTCATACATTTTTGCTCAATATTATTCTTGGTATATAAAAATATATACTGTTATCTCATATATATATATATATATATATATATATATATATATATATATATATATATATATATATATATATATATGTGTGTGTGTGTGTGTGTGTGTGTAGGTTGAAGCTGCTCAATATTAAAAATTATTGACGCTGTCTTTTGGAAGATGAATATTTTTCCATTCTTCAGCCACTTTCCACACAAACACAAAGTCGCATGCCTATCGCTATACTGTCGCTATTTCCATGGGCAAACATGTTCAGATGTCCCATTCTTTAGTTCATACCTTAACAGCTAGTAAACACCATGCCTGCCACTTCCACAGAATTGAATGAACCTCATTTCTTCACTATTCCAAAATAACAGGATGCTTGTTTCGTGGCTGTGTTAGTTGCATATTTTCCACGAGTGGTGTCTAAGTTCGTGTAAAAATATCATTTCCTAGATCAATTTAACAAAATAAATCAAACTAATGAACTTTGCTGAAATGCAAATTTCTTACCCTGCACCCACACTCCAAGTAGCCATGTGCCAGACAAGAGTAAACACAATAAATATAAACATTTTATATATACTTTTTTAATAAATTTATGTTGAATGTTTTAGTATACGAAGCTCGCTATTTCTTATAGAATAAACTACAGGATGCGAGAGGTATTTGAGGACACTTAATTATCAAGACATTACTTTCTTTAAACTAATTAAAGGTATTTTATTTCTTTCAGATGCCCCAAGGTAGATAAAATTCTAACACAAGAAATGAGAATAGATAGTCAACGTAGCAATATGTCCGGAACGCGATAATTTAGACTAAATGTTGCAAGATCTTTTGTACACAAAAAGTTCAGATTAAATTGGAAGCCTTTGGCTGAAATGATTCAGCTGTATTAAAGAGAGAAAAAAAACAATATTATAAACGATCGGACAATATAAGGATACCGCAATCCATCCAACGGGTTCAAAACATTATCGATGATAACCCATGAAAATCAATGGGGGCCATCGCCAAAGAGCTTTAGGTGTCGGAGAGGACTATTAGAACTGTAGTTCATGGAAACATTTGATACGAGTTGTATGTGCTGAGCAGAGGCCATTTTATATCTACAAAACACAGGAAATCCGTTTGATCGGTGCCAAGCTGTTACTTAATAAGGTTAAGCCCTCACGAACATGGATGCTTTGGTTCTTCTCTCGTAAAAAAAATAAAAAATAAAAAATCGACCAAAACCAAAAATCTAACATGAGAAATGGCAGGTGATTATGTGTATATAGCCCTAGAGAGAGAAGCACACTAATTTTCCAGCAACTGAGATTGTTTTACGAATGGTGTATAATGAAGGTTATGTCATGCCACCTCACATCTTTCCACATAATCATAGAATGAATCTTGTTGGAAACGTTCAGGTGCTGGAGACAGTTTTTAATCACTGGATAGATAAAGTGGGCAGTGGAACGAAATACGTGTTTCAACAAGACTCTGCACCTTCTTATACAAAGCCCTGATAACAAGAGAATAGTTGTCAGGCAATACGATCATGTAACACCAAAATTGTAGTTTCCAAACTCGATAGATTTAATTCCCATGGACTACTACGTTTCATGTTGCGAAAAGAGAGACTAATCAATATTCCCACAATACCATCGCTTCACGAAAGGACACTATTGTCCAAACGATGTCCAAAATGAATAAGGACATTTAGTGCCGACATGTCCACGATTCTGATCCCGTATTGAAGCAATCATCGAAGCTGAAGGTGGATTCATGTAATAATCCGAATATAAAGCTCATTGATAACATATATGTATATCTTTTATTAAAATACATTTGATTGTCGCTCGATTTGTTTTATTAAATTAAAAAATATATCTTCAATTTGCCACGCATTTTGTAGATTTTCAAAATTTCCCTTCGATTTATCCTTACGACCTCATCACGTTGAAACGCCGGTTCTAGTCCGATGGCCGTAATTAAAGCAACGTCGTGCCTGGTCAATACCTAGATGGGTAACCGCTTGAAAGTACTGCAAGCTTGAATGTGCGGGTGGTGTAATCGATAACGAATTGGAAATCGGAGAGCTGAGTTCCAATACCAGGCGTGTTCTTTATATTCACTTACGCGCAAATACTTTTTGGAAATTTATGAATCCACCTCTTCTCCCCCAGCTATGGGTTAAATAAAAGGACTTGTATTAGTAAATCATTACTGTCTTGAAAAAAATTCTTACAAGCCATAAATATTTTTTGCAAATGTTTGATAAATCGTAAAAAGCTAAATAAATCAAAGTTCAATTTATGTATCAAAGGCAAATAAAAATGTCTAGTATCTCCTCGCGTCTCCGCCTAAACTCTAAAATTTTATTTACTATTTATTTATTCATTACTCAATTGGAGTAGATTGGTTCGCCTATTGTTCGGTTCACACGCTTCCCCGTTCTTTTGAACAGGAATCGAGGTTTATCTCTAGTTTCCAATTAAGAATTGAGTTTCTGGTTCCTTCTAAAGTCTTTTAATTCGCTTTCATTCCCAGTAGTCTCTTGTGTCTTAGTGACCTGATTAAAAAAAAATATAGGAAAAATAACTTCTTATCTCGGGAACATGTTTCTTTTTAGGAAAAAAAAAGGCCGTTACGTCTCATGTAGACATGTATATCGTGCTTCGAAAAATACCGTTGGTTAATTATAGATATTTACTTGACCCCCAACTGATTCAGGTTGTGACACAAGGTCAGTTTTTAACGTGGGGACCCGAGTGCTTTCACTCGAGCCGCTGGTCTAAGCTGGTCAGAGCTTGTCTAAGCTAGTCATAGCTGGTCCTGGCTTGTCATAGCTAGTCCAAACTGGTCAGAGCCGGTCCAAGCTAGTCGTAGCCGTGATACTACCAGCGCAGGGACGGATCCCTACATCAGGTAAACACCGCGTTGGTTAATTATACAGGGTGATTGAAAAGCAACTTCCTATTTCATGTCTGATGTACTCTGTCGTAAATTTTACAAGACGGGAGAGTCCATCATACACAAAATAGGGGAGTTACTTTTCAATCACCCCTTAACTTTTATTTGCGTCATCAGTTGTTAAATTTATAAAACCAAATTTATTCGAGCGAGAATTACTTGTGCAATGAAATCAAACAGTTGCATGATCGTATCAGTTAGTTGTTTCCTCTATTAAGAAAGCTGTAGCGTATAAGATGAAAAGAACAAAAGACGGAGGAATGAAAAAAAAAAATGATGTTTTGTCGAAGTACAGCCAGGTATCTGCACGATGCAAGTATGGCTGTCGAAAATCTTCGAAGACTAGAGGCAATAGTGTGGGAAAAAAAAAAGAAAGAAACCGTTCGATAAAGAACTGAGAAGTTTTAACCTCGAGTCACAGGTGAGAGTGGAAAAGTAACAAGGCGTGTTATCCACCTACTAATTACTTGAAAACGGCTCCCTATATTCAATTAACACCTGATAGTCACGTGCACCTTAAGGAAACGCAAACGTTCCACATCTAGCCACCCTCCCCAGACCCGCCAAAATTAGGTTGAGAAAATAAGAACAATGAAAAATCACGCTCCTTATTTTCCCCTCCAACACGAAAATCTGTTCAAACCAAGATTTTTTTTTTTAAATGTACGCCATTTTTTTTTTTTTTTTTTTTACACAAAGATTTTCCGGAAGTAGAATTGTATGAAGCACGGGATCTGAAGTATACGAAATCGAAGCGAAAAAAGTTCTTTTTATTTATTTTTTGTTCTATTTTATTTTATTTTATTTTTTCACGTGAAGAAAACTTGCCGGAAGTAGAATAGAAAGGTGTAACAAAGGACTAGACATGCGTGAAACCGATAATTGAATATATGTGGAACACAGACGCACTTGATTGGATAATGAAGTCTGTTTAGGAGAGTTTAGACGCCGGGTATTATTATTTTCGGATTGCTCTCTTTTCCAGTAGAAAGAAAAAATCGTTTATTATAAATGCATATAAAAATTGGTTTGTTCGTTATTCCGTAGCAACACAGAAATGAGGCATTTTTTAAAAATCATTGACGGAAGCTACTGAGTCCGTACTATCACGATTATCTTCTCTTGAGTTCAATAAAATTTCTGTCGATATCGACTGTGAATGCAAGTGACAAAAATTCCTTGGAACATACGCTTTTGTCAGCTACAACGGTGACAGAAATAAGAAAGAATTTTCATGTAATGTTTTGGTGACTTAAGATATTTACAAGTTCGTAATGCCAAAACTGGCGCTTGCCGATTTACTGAAATAATAGCGTATTTCCTATCAGTAGAAATTAGCTACCACTTCAGCATTTTCGAAGTATGTTAGTCCTCCCCGCTTGAAAGACTGGCGTAATGCAATCATCTCATTACCATTTCATTCTAGTTGGCTTTGTATTGTATTAAGCAAAGTAAATATCCGGGAAGTAGCATGATAGCCTTATGCCTACGCACACGTTATGTTGCCTATGATTTATGAGCAACGTCATGAAATCATTTATATCATGTGTTATTGGCAACTCAAGATGAAGAGCAGCTTCATTGGCATGGTAAGGATACCATAGTTGCTGTTTTTTTTATTATTTTGCTTAGTTTTTATGATTAATTTATTATTGCGAACTTAACTCATTCATTTCCACCATCTTATTTTTGAAAAGTTGGCTAATAATGGCTTCTATCTATCTACATATAAAATTCTATGACTTCCGTTAGTCCATCCGCCCGTCACACCCTCTAAAATAACCACAAAACTGACCGATCGAAACCAAATTTCGGAGAGAAGTGCAAATAGATAAGGAGGTACAGAGTACAATTGGTTTTACTAGGAGGCATACAATACATTTTTATTATTTGGTAGGGAATTAAGTTTTATTATTTAGCATACAAAATTCTCCCACTATTTTAAAAACAATTAAATGACTAAAATAACAAATACGTATTTATAAAAATGCAATATCGTTTTTACATATCTTTCCTTTAAGTTTTTATATATACAAGAATCTAATTTTCAGTTCACCCTGCATTTGCGAGAAATATTAAAAAAAATAATCAAAAAGCCAAACTCTTCAAAAAGTTGGAATTTGGCTCCAGAAAGAAATATTTACGCATGGCAAATTCTATGTTGCATGCTCACGAGTAAGAAATCCTAAGAATTTATTCTTCGCTGTTAAAAACAAAAAAGGTAAAAACAGAAATTTTCCTAAAATATATTGTTTACCATGAATTTAAACCGTGAAGTAGATTTTTTTGTCAAAGTATTTTTCCAAACAAATCAGTTTATTCAAATTTCATCGATGAATTTGTGAAATTGAACAAAACGACTAGCTTGTAAATCTCGATAAAAAAATGTTAGTGATAACTTCAACAATACTAAATACTGTGAGGATTTCAAAACGCGTTAGCGTGTTGCAAAAACATTCTAGTATAGAAAAGATAAATATTTGTAAACGTAAATTTTATTTTTTATAATTAATATACGATATTCCAGCGGACATTAATAGGTTAATTATTTTGAACTGTATTTATTAAGTTAATATTAATGTCTGACTCCTGGCTATTATTATTGGACAAGCTGTGATAAAATTAATTTAAAATATTTCTTGTTATAAGAATGAAACATACTTGCACAGGAATAGGATTTTGTTATTAAACTTACAATATAACCTTTTCAGCTTGTTCCATGATAGGATTTGGATACTGAAATAATAAAAGCACCTCATTATTATTATTGATTCAGAGAGCGGCACGCCAACAAAGTGACGCTGAAGGACAATGATATAATGGAATATGCGTACATCTGGAATATGATTGGCTGGTGTCCGTCATAAATACCGACGGACGTGTAGGTACGAGAGTCAAGAGCTTTCTCTTTCGGGGAGGTAAACCGACCCTGAACCCGTTTATACGGGCTCAATGGGCATATTTTTGGCCTAGTCCACGGGCTCGGAGATCCCACGTTAAACCGGCCTTGTGCCACATGACGCCCTCGTGGGCGGGGGTGACTGAATATCGTCAGTCGCTCAAGTCTTGACCGGCTGTTCGGTTGGACTCTCTGCCTTCGGACAGGGAGGAACCCGAAGGAGGCTACGCCGAAGGGCGGATTCTCTTTCGGGGAGGTAAACCGACCCTGAACCCGTTTATACGGGTTCAATGGGCATATTTTTTTGTTAAACCTGCCTTGTGCCACATGACGCCCTCGTGGGGGGGGGTGACTGAATATCGTCAAGAGCCTTAGTCTGAGAGCTAAGTCTATAACGACGCCCATTGGACTACACCATTGATCTACACTTCTTGCCTGCGACTACGGCGCGTACCAGTCGATTACTGCTACCGTATTCTACTTGGTTTTAGTAGCCAAAACCACTTAACTACTCCGTTCAAATATATCCCTTTCCGGGACATATCAGATAAATATACACTCATCATGGCATCCAGTCTGTTAAAGATATACGAGGTACAAGTGTCTTAATCAACTATACACGATAGGTTGTCAGATTTTGATAAAAGAAGGACAGAGCTTTATTATTATTATTATTATTATTATTATTATAGTAAGCTGTTTGATTAATTCCTCTTAGTAACTAATCAGCTAAAGAACAATTTCAAGATGAACAACATCGACATTGTATTAAGTATGTTTCAGTTGCATGCCTTCACGCTGGTGTCGTTTGATTCATGTTCACGGGATTGTTACTAGTACAACCATTTGTTTTTAATTACAAGACATCTTATTTGTTCATCAGTAATATTATTAGGGAAGTTATTATTAATAAAAGTTTGTTTTATATTTTTTATTTCATTGTAGAAAATCTGTTTTGTGGATAAATTAATCAGAAATTTTAATACGAAGCAAACAGAATATAATAGTTCTTCAACTAAGCCCAAACATATTAATCTTTTATATCGCAACCAAATACATTCTAATAATAAACAAGACGAAAATATCCTAAAAAAAATAAATACTAACATTTCCACCACAGACCCAAGTAAAAAAAATTAGATTACTTACATTCTACACTAAATCTATATATCTAATTCAATCATTCGTAACGACTCTTCATCATCAATTAACGTGCTGCAATTATGCCAACATTATTTATAAATTTAAATGTCCTCTTGGAGATTGAATCTCCAACGGAAAAAATAATATTTATGTTCGCCACACTACGGCCACGTTGTCTCGGCAGCTATGTTTTCATTTGAATGATGCATCCAACATTTCTAAACATTTAGGACAGCATACCTGTCCACATCCGCAATTCAGAAAAATTCTTGTTGAAAATGCAACTATATTTCCTTGGAAAAAAATAAACATAAACTAAAAATTCTCGAAGCTACCTATATTAAGAACTGAAACCAAACCATAATAAAATTAATTATGAATACTGCACAAATGTTTCAAAACGTTTACAGTAGATAGTTTTAATATATATTTCTTAAGAACTCTTGACAACACCATACTTAATTACCTCCCCTGAAACGTTAGGCAAACCAGTCACACTACTCACCCAACGTTCTTCACAAGTAAAAAAAGAAAAAAATTTACTTTCAGATGAACACATCAATTTTGTCTTTGAAAATGATGAATACTACAATATTCATTTCGAAATAAACAACGTTGATTTTCTCTCTTCCTTTAATAATGACACCAAAAAGCTTGTCCGTGAATATGGAAGGATCCAATTGAAAATATATAGACAAAACTTGTCTAAATTATGCAATGAAACATGTCTCAATATATATATATATATATATATATATATATATATATATGTGTGTGTGTGTGTGTGTGTGTGTGTGTGTGTGTGTGTGCGCGCGCGATAATTTCATATATAACTCCAATATATCTGTAAAATGACAGTATCATAAATAATTTATATATTTACCTTAATAAAATCCGCCTGAGGACGAAACCTGTCGACTAAGATTTGTTTTCGTTTTGTCCTTACACACACACACACACACACACACACACACACACACACACACGCATATATATATATATATATATATATATATATATATATATATATATATATTAGTTTTCTTCTATGAATCATTGGGCGTAGGCGATCATGGATTTCCACAATTTCCTATCTTTTGTCGCTCTTAATAAATTTTGAAACTAGTTTTCACATATTCCATTTTATGAATTTTTGTGAATATATATATATATATATATATATATATATACATATATATATATAATATCCCAATATATATATATATATATATATATATATATATATATATATATATATATATATATATATTTGCAAGCATTATGTTTTAAATATGTGGATTATTTTGTATTTTTATACGTGGAATCTGTTGTTTCTGCTAATGATTTAATGACAGACACATTAAATCTGGAACACATTATCCAGTACCCTTGTTGACAGATGTGTTATGTAGCATTCGTCGAATAACCAGTTGCCCTTAATATTGCTTGTTTTGCTTTTGAGACGTCCCCAAGTATGCCAATTATGGTAAGGGCGGACTTATTCCTCGAGTTCCTCAACCAGTTCTCGAGCGAGAACCCCGGTATTCAGTTCATTATATATTCTGTTGAAACAGCCCTGTCGACAGTGTCGTTTATTAAAAACAGATTCGCTCTGCCCGGATTGATCGACCTCAATTCCGAAGTTCCAGAATATCTGGTAATTTTAATTTTCTTGAACAGCTTTTTGTTTTGTCTTCATACGATTTGTTTACATGGTCGAACACAAATTGTTTGTGTGCAATTCCCAGTTTATTATTGCGCCTATCCTGTCATACATGCTTCTTCTTCTTCTTCTTCTTCTTCTTCTTATTATTATTATTATTATTATTATTATTATTATTTCCTTTGATTTCTGTTGTACACTCATTTTCTTCCGGGTCCTGAGGTCAGAAATGGCATTATGACATTTTCTACTGAACATCTTTGTAAAAGAATAAAAATAAAAATAAAACAACTTAAGATCACATACATCTAACATAGATAAAGCCCTCTGTAATGTGTGAGCTGTACTTATAAGAACATTTTTTGTATGTATGGGATGGCAGAGATCGCTTCAGTAAGTCTATCAGAACCTTTTCCAATCATCCCGAGGGCTCCAACCAAAACTGGAATTATTGATGTCTTCATGTGCCACATTTCTGAGATTCTCACATTAAGATTCTTGTATTTTGAGATTGCCATTATTATTAGTAGTAGTAGTAGTAATAGTAGTATAGAATAAGTAGTAGGAATCTGTTTCTCTTGCGAGATAAAAGGTAGCGCTCTGTTTGATCAAAATTCAGTCCTTTGGTGATGAAACTGGAGTGACCTATCCAAGGTGCAGGCGATGGTATATGGAGGTCGGGCGCTGCCAAACAACATGTCCCCGCCACTCTCCGCCGTACCGACAAGATCCAATGAAATACAGGGCATAACATTTGGGGACGACCTGGCTGCAGGAATTGCCGGAAGTTGACAACCAACTGTCTATGGGACTCGACTCCACTCCGCCTTTTCTGCCTGGATTTACTTCCATGACCTTTTCCGTGTTTGGATATGACCGCAAAACAGCGGAGGTTTAAAATCGGGGTTTTTCCTTTCCTTGGATGGTCTGCATTCCTGGGCTGTCCAGATCCATCTACCCGAACAATCTGATTATGAGGCTCCCATTATTCCGTCTTCGCACGTTCTCCAGAGTCCTGGCCTTAGTTGACTATTTGAAACGCATACCACGTAAGCATTTTATAGACGGCGGAACCTTGTCCTCACTATGACACCTCGCTATGAGAACTTTTGGAACATATATAATGTACGTATACAAAAAACGTCATGCATATATAATTATTATTATTACCTCATTGCCTCATTGTGTCTGTATCAATCGTTTATGAGAACGTACATTGGAGTTTCTATAATACTCTAACTCTAACCTCAGTGTTTGGGCTGTATTCAGTGATGCTATCGTCTAGA
Source organism: Acanthosepion pharaonis (assembly GCA_903632075.3). Lineage (NCBI taxonomy): Eukaryota > Metazoa > Mollusca > Cephalopoda > Sepiida > Sepiidae > Acanthosepion > Acanthosepion pharaonis. Next base: position 420,895 of record CAHIKZ030000399.1, on the reverse strand, counting down.
TAGTCCCGGTTCATATCTTAATTTCCACTTTTACTAGCCTTTTCCATGGGCTCATGGGTTCACTCTGCACAAGACCCGGCGGTCACACGAGGTAAAGGGTTACCTTAAGGGGTAGTTTATACGGATAAGAGGGGAAGATAACGGTTAACTCCAGACTTGATCAGGTTACGACTGTAGTGATCGCGGAATCATCCTCTTAGGAGTCTGTTCTACAGATCAGTGGTTCGCGGCGGGAAGAAGCTGTTCTAGTGGTACTTCTCACCGCTGGAAAACGGAGAAAACTGAGTGGTTTGCTACTATATAAGAGGCATGGCGGACCCGAGCCGTGATGGTTAGGCCTGGCGGATCCAAGAAATGATGTAGTTCGTCCGAGCACTTTCCATGAAAGTAGCGATAGAACAGTTATAGGCTCGCCATATCACGCCTATGAGAGAGAGGTCAAAGGGTGCAAAATAATTCGCTATCCACAAGGTTCCTCCGTTCCCCGGTAAAGTCGAAATACGCCGCCGCCGTCGCGGCGTCATCGTTGTCATTGTTATTGCTGTTGTTATTAATTGTTGTTGTTGTTATTATTTTTGTTATTGTTGTTTTTGTTGTTGTAATTATTGTTATTATTATTATTGTTATTATTATTGTTGTTGTTGTTGTTATTATTATTATTATTATTTGACAACTAGCCTTCTCAATACTTCAGCTCTCTTTTCATTATCCTGTTTTCATCATTGCCATCGTTCGAATTGTTCCAATCCTTCCTTTACTTTCCTGTTCTTCAAGTCATTTTCCATTGCTCTTCAAGAAAGTCCCCAGTGCTCCGATAATGACTGGTACGATTGTCAAGTTCATCTTCCTCAAATCGAGAAGCTCGTCAGTGTTTTCATCCTCTTTCAGATATGCTCTGTGGTTTTACAGAATAGCGACATCCATTACATGGTTACTTTCTTTCTTGTTCACCAATGCCAGATCCAGTCTTCTGGTCTGGATTTGCTGATCCATTTGAATCTCTAAGTCCCGGATGATTTTAGATGTTTCATTCTCTCGGACAGTTTCTGGCCTCTGCAATGATATTTGTGGCTAAAATATACTCGTTTTTACTGTTCCCAGTGGATCATTTTCCAAACACAGTCATTGTCTATTCTTTCTGGGCCAATTTGCTCTATTCATTGATTATATAGGTGATTGTCTCCTCTTTATTTCAACATAATCTACATTAGCCGTTTTCCTATCTTTTATCTCTCTTGACCTTTATATACTTGGTTCTCATGCTATTGTTTTGGGCTGCTATTAAAAGCGATTCAGTTTCTCTCTTAAGCTTTCTTCTACATAGCATTCATTATTTGTTTGCCATTCTTTCGAATTGTCTTCTGAGATGTTCATAGAATTGTTTTCCTTACCATTTTTTGAATTCTCATTGTGTTTCCTGTTTTTTTTTTTTGGTTTTTTTTTTGGTTTTGTTGTTATTTTTGTTTGTTTTTTGGGTTTTTTTTGGTTTTTTTCCTTATTCTGTTCATTTTAGAATAGCTTTTGGTCGTTGTGAATAATATTTTTCAACAAACTCTATCGTATACTATTCGATTCTGTTGATTGTGGAGTCGGCGCAATCACCTTCTACGATTGTTATGTCGTAATTCATTAATATTGTAATCATCATTATTAAATATTAATATTAGAGAAGCGACTACTCCGTTTAGTAATTGCAGTAAAGTTATTATTGTTATTGATGTTAAAAGGGCGGAGTTGGTATGTATTTTAAGTGATTTATTTCAGGGTAAGTATGAAATAAAATGTAAATGTCAAAATCCTTATGTAAACATGAGAATGACATCACTGTGTTTTGTTTTTTTCTTTTTCTTCACTCTTTTTTTTTCTTTTGCAAAAAGTTGTTGGGATTTTTCGCTTATCAGAAAGTAAGACACCCTGACATGAAAACCAGCAAGAAAAAAAAAGAACTAGCAAAGAAAACAAAGAAAAAGTAACAAACTAGTTTTCTGAGAGAAAGTCAATTTAAATAACACATCAACAAAAGACCGCAACAAGCTGCTAGAAAAAACATTGACAAACCAAGTCGCAACATTGATAGCGTTTGCAAGTGCATGAAGGGGTTAACCAAAGAAGGTGTATGGATGTTGGGAAAGATTTGCTCAGTGTCCGAACACCTACTCATTAGCGTTGACTAAATATTTTTTTATGCAAACAAACTTAGTCGCATTAATCAAGACTCAAATTCGAGTTACAATAAATGTACACATGATTTAAAATCTTTACACAAACATGAATTAGAGTTGTACAAGGTCAAAAAATCAGAGAATCGAGTTACAATTCCAGTCAAGTCCGTTATATTCATTTACAACATTTAACTAAATAACATTTTTCCTTAAATCCACTGTGTACGCTACCGAGCAAATACTAAGCTATGTTAGTGTACCCGAAATTTATTTTTAGCTGTCACGTATCATTAGTAGTTAGGATAATACATTCGTCATTGCTTCCCTAAACCTCTACTCCTGTGCAAAAAAAAATATTGGGGGAGGAGTGTGAACCGGACGATAGATGAATATTGTATTCTAATATACATAATAAGAGAATTAATTTTACATGCTATTCTTTATTTACTTAAAAAAGGTTAAATAACCAATAAATTCCAAACATATAGAATAGTAAGAGAAACAATATTTCATTTGGAAAGGGACCTACTCGTGTCGATGTTGTATTTGGATGAAGGATTTATTTGGTCTTTGATATTTAGTAGCTAAATGTGGTTGTGAATTTCACTGAAGAAGCTATGAATCCACATCTCCCCCCCCACACCGCAACTGTAGGTTAATTAGTATAACTTGTAGCAATAAGATCACTGTTATCTCCAATAACTTCTTACAACCTAAAAATATTTTCATAAAAAAAAATCTGTCTGTCAATTAATATAGGGTATTGGGTTAAGAAATATTCAAGTGTGAAACTTTGCCTTCTTTTTAATACTTTCACCCCGAGCAAGGCGATAATGCTAATAAGACGCAAGGGATTAATGAAAGTGAAAGAGTGCACACTGCTAGCGAAGCAGCCATGTTTACACTGTAACAACAGCAAAAAAAAACAAAAAAAAAACAGGCTCGATCAAACACTAAATTTCGATCACGTGACCACAACAGTACCAACTATAAGCACCCATGAGCAAAAGGCAGTGTGACAAACCTAAAGATATGTTATTGCGAAAGTGCGGATAATCTTTAACTTACCCTCGTATAGATAATATACGTACATATACGTAAATGTTGTGGCAAGTAATGATTATATAAATTCTGAAAGGTCCTTAAAAGAAGTGTGTTTGGGCTTTACTGCTGGCCTGTCACTTATGGTCTCATGACAAAACTAAACTTAGTAAATAATAACATTTTGAGCGTCTCGACGTCTAGTAATAGCCTGCTATTCTGGTCTGGTCTGGTCTGGTCTGGTCTGGTTGACCAGTACTACAGTTCGATACTCACTAGGGATCCGATAGTTGCGACTTTGTTCCAAATTTGAGCTAAACTTATAAATAACAATTCTTAAACTACAGAGCAACCTATGCAAAAGAAATTAAAGGTCGCGTACACAAACACCCACATATAGTACATACATTTATATAGTGCACAATATATATACATATATTTATATACATTTATATAGTGCACAATGAGTGATGGCAGTAATTAAACATTTAATTAATTTTTATATTTATTGATTTTTTCTTATGGAAATGGACTACTCCATTAGCTTTCCAGTAACCATTAAATAAAGAAGTCTTAGGAGTGACAATTTTATGCCGAATGATGATTACGTACATGAAACTTTACATAGCCTTGATTGATGAGGAACAACTATATAATTATCATATATATATATATATATATGTGTGTGTGTGTGTGTGTGTGTGTGTGTGTGTGTGTGTGTGTGTGTGTGTGTGTGTGTGTGTGTGTGTGTAGGTTGCATAACTTCATTCAAACATGTTTGGTTGAATAATCTACACATATATCTATTTAAATCCTCTCAAATTCACGGATCAATTTCTTAGTTTCGGTACAAAACGGATTGAGAAAAACTCCGTAATTATGGTCTTTGTTTTCCCAAGTAGTTTCAATTTCATCTCAAATCATCTTCTGGACTGAGCTGCCAAGAAAAAGAATCAATATAAGTTATGAAAATGTGTGAGCAAGAACGCTGTAAAATTCGAAAAATTTTCTACCGCCATGTAAGGGAGATAATTTATGTAAATTCTTATTAAAAATTACAATTACGTGTTTTAAAATATTGTTTTAATTGTAGTTTTTAACAAGTATAATTTAGATATTTTAAAACTTTGTTGTTATAAACATTTTAGAACTTTGCTGCCATATATATATATATATATATATATATATATATATATATATATATATATATATATATATATGACATCGTGTAACTCAAAGTAACAATTAAAAATTAATTACCGTAAATGATCTGTGTAAATGAAAATTCTAACATAGTTACAAAGATCTAATAAAAGAAATGCTTTATTTATCCGCACTTCCAAAAAATTAAACTTTAAGCTGGATTTTTTTTAACGGCAATTATGCACAAACCATTAAACAATCGTCAGCCTTTGTTAAGAATATCTTCTAAGCTTTGTTGTACTGAGAAGAGAATTTTTGGAAACTCGGACGCCACAAGAAAGCATTTATTGTCGGCTGTTATAATCAATATATAGCGGGATATTTGAAAAAGCCTGAAATGAAAAGAGTAAGAAAATTGTGTAGCGCTACTCGTTAGATGAAAAGTGCCTGCCAGAAAAATTAGTACCCATTGACTTTATAATTGATCAATGTCAAAGCGTGGTAATACAGCACTGTAGAGGGTTTCATAATTTAGTTAGTCGTGGAAAAAAAAAACAACAAATATACGGCAATCTTTTCTACCTAGCTTTAAATAAAGCAAACATCTGCTTTGCACAGCTTTTGTTTATTATATTCGAACTAAAATTTAAACACTCTTCAGATAAAATAACCACAAAAATTCTATGAATTTTGTTTTTTGACTTTTATGAGCTGAAGATGAAAAAACTTTACTCTGACGACCTCTTTCACAAACAGTCCACATATATAAAATGCAATTCTTATATATAAAATGCAATTTAATTAAAAATTCTCTGTGTTTAGACAGCAAATGTTATTTAAGGCAAATATTATTAAATTATTATTATTATTATTGTGTCGATTATTTTTAATGTTACTATGATCCTTATACTGCTTATTAATATATTGTCTGATTGCACGCTGGTCCAATAGTTGGCAGGTGAGATAATCATTAAAATTAATCGACACAAAATATATTTTGTCTTTAACAGATAGATAGATAGATAAATAGATAGATAGATAGATAGATTTTTTTTTAATCATTTCGCCCCCAAATAAGGCAATAATGCCTCTATGACGCAAGGAGTTACTGGGATTAAATGACAAGGAGAAGACTTTAGTGAGAAGTCTGGTGAAAGGACAGTAAAAGAACAGTTTTCAGCAAAACAACATGGCGATTTAAATTTTGCATTTAAAGGTTGCATTTAAATTATTTGAGGATTGTAGGTGACAGGGAAGTAAAAAATCTGAAGGGAGTTTCACAGGCGAAAAAAAAATCTATTAGACTAGAATATTCGGTTGCAACTTTCTAGTTCAACAGTAACAGTAACCTAATTGCCAATCTAGTAGCACGCTTCAATTCATGCAGTCGAGGCATGAGGTAGGAAAGCTCATCAGAACAATTGTTATTAAAATATTTGTAGAAAAGACAAAGGAAAACCATGTCACGTTCATGAGAAAGTGACTGAAGTTAAGATGTCAGGTCAGAATCGATTACCTTACAAACAGACTTTTCAGCGTGGTGTAGTGGTAAGCAAGCTTGGATCAATTACGACTGAGTAGTGAGTTCGAGCCACACTAATTGATTCCTACTATATATGTCAATGGGTCTTGCTAAAAACCAAACTTCTTCGAACTTTGTTGGCTGGCGCTACAGAATCACAAACAGAAAACTATGCCAAATAAAAGAAGCCACATTATTTTGAGGACTTTCAACAGCAGCAACAACTAAAATGGATATCACATGTAGCTGGAAGAGAAAATAATGATATAATCAAGATGTTGATATCCCACACTACTTTAAATAAAAGTTTAGGAAGGCAATCCACATCAATACTAGAAAGAGCGATAACAGATACTTGACTTGAGAAACATATTTTCCTGAAAAATGGTTTAAGAGATAAATTTAAAATTGAAAAACAACGGACAGTTATTCTAGTTCCTCGGTCAATGAATGTTTCTGTAGAAGGAAACGGCTACACACACACATACACACACACATACACACACACACACACATGCATACATACACACACACATACATACACATATGTATGAATGAAAATACAAGAGGAAAACTATACTTAGTTTAACCGACGCATTTCGTCATTCGACGGACTTTATCAAGGCAAATGTGATGGTTCTATTTTGCAACAAATATATATTTTACAGTTACTTAAAATTTCAAAATTTAAGAATGCTCATAAATATTCAGCAAGTTAACTGCAAAGATTTAGATGTTAGATCTGAGATTACGTCATATAGCATCTTTGAAAGGAATTTTTAAATTTAAAGACGTTCAATAACAGGTCAATTGAAATGTCAAGGCATTTAGACCTTAGGATGCACCATTTAGTATACTCGAAAAAGAAAAAAGTTTCTTGGATGAAATATATGCATATATATAAAGATAATATACATATGTGTGTGTGTGTGCGTCTGTGTTTGTGTGTGTCTAATAATTCAGATATAAATAAAATATATCTGTAAAAAAATAATATGAATAAAAACAGAAGGAAATTTTTTCTTTACCAACGCGTTTCATTCTCTGACGGACTTTTTTTAAGGTAAATTATTTACCTTGATAAAGTCCATCAGAAGACAAAACGCTTTGTAAAAGAAAAGTTTTCCTTTGTTTTTATATATATATATATATATATATATATATATATATATATATATGTGTGTGTGTGTGTGTGTTTTTGGGGGTATATAATCTAGCCAATTTCATTTAGATTCTTTTTCTTTCCATCATCTACATTGCGATAACAGAACATCTATCAAGGATGGTGAAACGTTGTAAGACCCTGGACGCAAATGTACTGTGGATGAACTAGGGATTAAAGCACTTTCTAAACATCTTCTTAGTGATTTATTTTCTCTTTTAATGTGTATATATATATATATATATATATATATATAGAGAGAGAGAGAGAGAGAGAGAGAGAGAGAGAGAGAGATTTGGTAACTAAAAATATACAATTCGCAATCTGCAAAAATGGACCAATTTCGTGTCTGAAATATTCAGTGGTGAGAAAGTTATGAAATAAAAGATAGATTTTTATTTTGGACGACGGATGAGTTTTTGTCATTTCGATAGACTAAGCGCCTTAATGATACATCAAACGAAGCTCATTTTTGAAGCCCAAGAATAATAAAAAGAAATCTGCTTTTGATGTTTTTGCGAAATGCTTCTCAAAATGGCCGAATTTAATGAACAAACATTTGGTTCGCATAATAAAACAAACTGTCAGGCGCTATACGGCTGTCGACAGAAGTACGAGTAACGTTAGCCAGGGACATAAATGATCATAGTAACATCGCTTATACTCATTAACAAGCACAAACAAACAGAGAATGTCTGCTGAGGTTCAAGCGTAAAAAGCCTATTGAAAAAAAAGAATGAAAAGATAATAAAAAAGAGATATGCAAATTCCTCCCCCACATACATATATATATATATATATATATATATATATATATATATATATATATATATATATATATATATGAACAAACTTTCGAACAGAATATACCTCTTTACTCTTTAACATTCTATTTGACGCATTCTTTTGACTGTTTGGTGTTTTAGTTCAGCTGTGAAAAGAGTTGAGAATTTAATTAACAAGACAGTGCCAGAGCCTTCGGAACATTTTTAAACTACAGGCCGTCAAATTTCTCACACTCACACTCGTCCGTCATGCGCACAAAACGAATATATATATATATATATATATATATATATATATATAATATATATATATATTATATATAAACTCTATGATTTTCTCTCATACAGTCATATCTGCTCAATGCGTATCCAAATGTAAACAAATGATGTCGCACATTATGAAATGAACAAAGTTCGACATTTATTTTTTAAGACATTTATTTGTTTATACGTTCTTTTTTTTAATAAATAAAAGCATTTGGATACTCATTGAGCAGATATGAATGTATGAGAGAAAATCATATAGAATTGTATTTAAAAACAGTAAAATCGACATTGCTAGCTGAACGCACCTCTGTGGCCCAATCGGTTAAGGCACGTCAGGCTATATGACGGTTCCGTATAGGATACACGTTCGATTCCTCTCGGAGGACGCATATTTTCTATGAAAATTTCTCGGACATTCAGGCCGCTAAATGTTGTTTAATACTGTTTATTATAAGCAGAGCATTTACTTAAATATTTGTATCTATAAAAAAAAGAATGTATAAACATAAAAATGTCTTTATATATTTGGGTATCAATTCTTCTTTTATGCCTGCAAATGACGGAGAAGGAATATTTTGTAAGTTCGTGTCTTTTTTCTGTTTTCTTAAAAGTCTGCAGTTTTAAGGATTGAGTTTATGTTCATCGTACAGGTTTCCCGATCGCTTCCAGTCCAATAGGTGGATAAATACATACATACAGGCCGGTAAATGTTGTTTAATACTGTTTATTATAAACAGAGCATTTACTTAAATATTTGTATCTATAAAAAAAGAATATATAAACGTAAAAATGTCTTAAAAGAAATATATATATATATATATATATATATATATATATATATATATATATAGCAAATATTGTATTTTGCCATAAATGTCCAACCGGGATGATATCATTTTTAAAAAATGCAGTCTTTGTAATTAAAGTGCTCGATATCAAGTGCTAGATCATTAAATATAGCAAAACACACGAAAATGAAGTAACTATGGCAATGTAAACGTTGATAAAATTAATAAGAGCAGTAATAATAACGATAATGACAATGCCATTTCATCCTATTGTAGAAATAAAAGAAAATGCCCACTTGAAAATAAATGCTTACTCAATTATTTAATATGTAAATCTACGGCAAAAAATATTAAGACAGAATGATAAAAAAATATGTACGAACGACAAATGATCCTCTTAAAGAAAGGTATTATAATTATGAAACGTCTTCCGAAAGAATAAGATGCAGTAATAGTATAAAACTATGAAAATATACAGGAACAATATTAAGAACACGTCTTCATAAACAATAAATTAGAAATCGCCAAAAGTGAACCTCCTTGTAATATTAATGGCAAAATCTGCCGACTGCTTGGAAGAAAAAAATTCGAATAATCAGTTTTAAAAATCAAAATAAATTATTAAATAAAAAGGATGAATTCCAATACAAATATAGCAACACCTATTTTGTTATATAAACCTAGATTTAAAAAAATATATTTCATGCATTTATATATTTTACTCTTGTATTTACATAGCTACCCAACTCCAATAATATTATCTGTAATTCTATTTACATCAAGCCAACCATGATTTTAAATATCACGATATTATAAATATAACTTAATAAATATTTAGAGAAGTCAAATATATTTTAGATCTAATAAGATATAAATAGCCTGAACTCTTCACAAGATTATCAGTTTACTTAGAAAAACTTTTACACACATCCATACCCCAGACGGAAATACTTGGCTACATATATAATTCACCTCAAAAGTTGCTTTAATATTTAACTTCTGATTATATAAAAATTATGTAATACACATAATGTGTATAGAGAAAATAGGATATAGAATCCAGACAGATTTATTAAGAAATTTAACAAATGTAAAATCGTTTCATTGAAAGTAGAATTGATTACGCGTTTCGCCTTTCCAGACTTCATCAGATTCAAAAGCAAAAGAAAGAAATATATGTTTGTGTGTAGGCTTAAATAATAGATATTTAGTACCCTTTCAACTTAGCGAAAAAAGTACGAAAGATCTATTATTTAAGCATACCCGTAAATAGATAGGCACGGATGTTGTCGATCACAGAATGCAGCAAGTGCCTGAAAACCCATACCACGTTGACCCACGTTGACCCACGTTGACCCAAGCCTTGTGAGTGAAAATGGGTAGACGGAACCCGATAGTCACAAGTCATCGTAGCCGAGAACTTGAGCGTGCTGGTTCAAATTGTTGATCAAGCAAGATAACACACTCTTTCCCAGAAACTGTAACTAAGGTCTGCTCAGCATATTTTCAGTATAAACCACAGGTGGATGCTGAACAAACACAAGTGTGTTCCTGAGTGAGCGTCCTGAATAGGGATTGGCTCGCTGCCTTAGTAGACGGGTATCCTCATATACGAGTGGCCAGCCATACACACATATGCACACACATATTTCGCTTTTGGATTTGATGAAGCCTAGAAAGGCGAAACGCGTAATGAAATCTAGTTTAAATGAAAACGGTTTTCCATTTGTCAAATTTCTTCAAAACCTTGTCGGATATTTTGTATCGTATTTTATATGCTTATTGTCGACATTGAAATTCATGGACAGACCTAAAAACATATAAAACTTTTACTTTCAACCCATTCTGAAAGATTGGATGATAAGTATTTACCATAAATTAATTTCAGAAAAGGCTATATGAATCTCTTGCTTTTCAGCCATTCTGGAATTAAGATGAGAATGTACCTTAAATTCAATGCAGAAAAGCTGGGAGAATATATTAACATTCGACATGAACTAAATATTATGAAGAAAACAGACAGAATAAATATTAACGGCTTTTTTAAAAGTTACTCATTTCCATTATTTTCTTTCATTGCGAGTAATGCCATTTTAGCGGAAAAAATACTAAAGATCTATTACTGTAATTCCGCATGTATAATACGCCTTCATCCATAATACTCACCTCTAAAATTGCTGAAAGTATGTGAAAATGCTTCTACTCACGCATAATACGCAACCCTTGTTTGGTAACCAAATGCTATAAATTGTACCTCTCCAATTTCATTACGGCCAGCGTTTCCTACTGTTATTAAAAAAAATGGTTTTAAACATAGAATAATATTATTCTAATTTAGTTTTATTATAATTCTTATTTTATTTTACAGCTATTTTTTTTTAATTTTTTGTAGCTGTGCATAATACACACCCCTGATTTTGCTTCTTTTTTTTTTGGAAAAAATGCGTATTATACATGAGGAATTATGGTATTTAAGTATGCACACATAAACAAACAAATTCAAATATTTTTATATCATCAAATAATGTATTTCAAGGAAAATATGATTTCTTAAAATTACAGTACCCAATGTTCTTAAGAGGACCCCTACCTAAGTATTGACTGAACTCCACACTGCTTAAATACGATAGCATGAAGAAGGGATAACATTTTTTTTTTTACAGTGAGGTTCACTCTGTAGAAGACCCAGGGGGACATTCGCGGTAGTGGGTTACGTTAAGAAGTAGTTTATACGTATAAGAGGGAAATATAACGGTAAACTCTAGATTTGAACAGGTTACGATTGTAGTGGTCGGGGAAACATCCTCTTGGGAGTCTGTTCCACAGGGCAGTGGTTCGTGAGAAGAAGCTGTTTGAGTGGAACAAATCTCGCCGATAGAATATGGACGGAATGTGGGTGTTTTGCTACAAGTTGCATGGTGGGTCCTAGCTATGAAGGTTAGACTTGACGAAACCTAGGAATATAGTTTGTCTGAGCACTTTTCATGGAAGTAGCAATAGAGTAGTGAAAGGCTCGTAAAAGAGACGTTAGAAAATAATATGTGGACAAATTACTATCAAAAAGAAAAAAAAATTCTGTAAATCCTCTTAAGTGGCCTGTCCCTCTATAAATTGTTTTTCAAAGAGGATTGTTGATAACGTCCAAATATTAAACATTAAAACTTGTTTTATTATTTGTTATTTAAACTTGTTTTATTGTTTATGATTTTAAAACCTATCAACGATCCTTTTTGAAAAGAACCGATCAAAAAGCCGGCTACTTAAGAGGATTTAAAGCACATTTTTCTGATTGACAGTAGTTTTCAACATATCCCCATTTCTTCCGGTTATACATTTTGCTATTGCCTTTAATATTTTTCATACTAAGAACATTAGGCATATGAATGGAAATTACTCTCGTTGACATACATAAATTACTACTACATGAACAGAGAATCACATGGTATGAAAGGTAATGGATACAATTATAATGTTTAGTGTAGTTTTTCCTTCCTCATGTGTCAAGCATTGCGGGGAAACACAGTCGACTGTCAGCGGCAAGGCGAGTGGCCTGGAGGAGAGATATCTCGTGGGCTCTGAGAGTGTCTGCTACTGAGTCGCTCTAGCGTCTTCTTGGTCTGCCTCTTTGCTTTCCAGCTACAGTTTCTGAGGGTATATGCTCGTAGGGCCGGTTGGTTGATAGGCATACGAGTGAGATGTCCGAACCACTTGATCCTCTGTCGTTTGATGTGTTGTATAATTGGTATTGCTCCTACCATATCTCTTATTGCCTCATTCCTGATCTTGTCTCGCCTGATCTTGTTCACTGTTTTCTTCGAGCATTTCATCTCACAAGTGATCACTTTCCTCACAAGGGTTTTTTTAGGGGCCATGTCTGACACTGGTATGTCAGCGTTGGTAGGGAAATGGTGTTGATGAGATTTGTCTTGGTGCTCATGGAAATGCGAGGATGTTTTAGAAGAGAAGAAAGTTGGTAACTGACTGCGTTGGCTTTCTGACATCTGGTCTCGATTCCTGTCTAGTTTGCCGTTTTCAGTAAATATTACTAGTTCATTATAATTCGAAAAAGAATAATTATAATGAACATGTAATAATATTGTTAGAAACAAAGAGTACTGAACTGTTACGTAATATCAGTCCTCCTATATGGAAGTGAAAGCTGGGCAATTTCCTCACAGATGAAGAAGAGACTTGAAGCAACAGAAACAAAGAAAAGAGTTTTGTTACCTCATCAGTCCTCCTATATGAAAGCTGAAGATGAAGAAGAGACTTGAAGCAACAGAAACAAAGAAAAGAGTACTGAATTGTTACTTAATATCAGTCCTCCTATATGGAAGTGAAAGCTGGGCAATTTCCTCACAGATGAAGAAGAGACTTGAAGCAACAGAAACAAAGAAAAGAGTACTGAATTGTTATTTAATATCAGTCCTCCTATATGGAAGTGAAAGCTGGGCAATTTCCTCACAGATGAAGAAGAGACTTGAAGCAACAGAAACAAAGAAAAGAGTACTGAATTGTTACTTAATATCAGTCCTCCTATATGGAAGTGAAAGCTGGGCAATTTCCTCACAGAAAAGTCTTGAAGCAGCAGAAATATGTTTCTACGGAAGGATTCTGAGAATACGAATATGTGAGTAACAGTGAAATTCTAGCGACAATGTCAACAAAAAGGACTCTTATGCTTAACATAAGGAAGAGACAGATAGAATTTCTGGGGCACATAATGAGAAAAGACGGTTCGGAAAATTTGATACTCGCACACACTGGAGATAATTGGATCAGAGGAAAGCAACGCACAACATACATGGCGAACTTGAACGAATTGATGGCGGAGAGATTGGGAGAGGTGACAAAAAGACAAAGCTATTAAAAGGTCAGGAAATTGTGGACAGTCATGGTCGCCAACGTCCTGAAGGGACACGGTGCATAGAATAAGAAGAAGGTAAAGAGGGGGAAAAATCGTCTATTGATGAAGTCAGAAAAGCGCTGTCTGGTCAGTCGCTTGAGCCCCAGATTCATGACATCGGAATTTGTTCGAATTTTTTTTTGACGAATCGCTCAGGTTTGTCTTTACGTCAGACTGATGTATCCAGAAATAAAATAAAGATTTAACATTCCAGCTGAAGGAATCGTAAAACAATTTTTCTTTTATTTTCAAATCTTTTATTTTCATTTTATCTTGAGATGAGTTTAGAGAGAAAGACGAGACTGAAAAAGTAGGGACAGAAAAAAATTAGTTAAAACATGATAAGATGTACATAATTTTTTTAAACATTTACTATAATACCTTAGGTAAGTATATATATATATATATATATATAGATAGATAGATAGATAGATAGATAGATAGATAGATAGTTTATGGTCTGCTATATTTATGCATTAAAGTATTCAATATCAAGGATAAAGCGTATGTTAATACAAACATGGGCATTGAAATCAACATACAGCGGAGACAGTTTCATACTTAAATGCAATCGTCAAGCCATGTGCGTTGTATCTTTGCTTGATTATTTATATATACTCGTCAGTGATACATTATAGGTAGAACGATTCTGTATTATTTCACCGTTATTTAGGTGAATGAGAACGGTTGTGTTTCGAATTATTTTATAAGTTATTGAGTGAAAATAATTGTGGGTCCGGGTTTTGTGGCTATTTTTTAGTGATGCTTGTTAATATTTTTTTTATTATTTATTCATTAGTTTATTGTTGGTTGTTATTACTACGTTTACTTGTGTTTATGTGTGGTTTTGTAGTTTGATATTTTATTTATTATTTTCTTAATTTATTTATTTATTGGATATTTTATTTTAATTATTCATTTATTTTTATTTATTAGATTTTATTTTTTTATACTTTTATTTATTTTTCTTTTATACTTGTTCGTTTTTTACTTTTCGATTTTTAACTAAAGTAGTATATATATATATATATATATATATATATATATATATATATATAGATAGATAGATAGATAGATAGATAGATAGATAGATAGATAGATAATATTTGTGGTCAATATATATATATATATATATATATATATATATATATATATAACTCAATGTTCAGGACAGAGTAAGAGTATAATATAAAAGGCTCAAATACTAATATTCCATGGTTATAATCTATTACATTAGAATCGTAATCACGATCGAATTCATATATATATATATATATATATATATATATATATATATATATACCTGAGCTTGGCACGCCAGATAAAGGTAACTGTAATTTTGTGTTGTGCCTGCCTTTCTTAAAAGCATTATTCAAATACGTACTTGGAACAATGTCGATTTCTTGCTAGCATCATGGTTCAAAGTTCAAATTCTTTTATCAAATCGGCATTTTGGGTGCAGATATAAATGTGCGGGTGTTATGATGAGCCGGTTTCAAATTCCGGGCTAGTCTGTTGCGTTCACTTTCCCACTAATGCATTTCGGGAAGGCATGGATCCGTTTCTGTTTTTATTATTTCTCATCAGAAAGAGTTAGTAAATAACAGTTCATTGTGCGCGATCCTTGTTTGTACCCAACTTTCAATTGCAGCGAAACCTTCGTGTTGATGTAAAGAAAGAAAATACCACATGACGCGAACCATAGAGCAATCTGCTCGTATGGGGAGGTCGATTGGAACAACAAGCCTTAAATAGCTAGTAAATATTTCCGGCGGTTGATTTATAAGATCTCAATCCGAGAAAACAAATTTGACACCTCACCTGACAGAATATTCAAACTGATATCAAAATAAAGTAAATTTAATTTTCTTCAAAATTACAATAGTAGATTGATAATTAATATCTCCAATGTCACACAAAAAAAACGGAAAACTGCTAGAATAATGGGGGCTTACAAAATTTGACACACACAGGGCAAGAGGCGCATAGGGAAAATCAACCTACCTAAAGGGCTCATGTTAGGAACAGGAAGAGAGATAGTTAGGGAACAAAAAGCTGATAGAATAATTAAACTAGACATGATAGATATTTTTTCTTAAATGGAGTGTTTATATGAGAG
>CAHIKZ030000399.1:380000-397500 GCA_903632075.3 Acanthosepion pharaonis | reverse complement strand
TTCCAGATTAAATATTAACGTAATTAAAATCATTTCCGGAAATGATTGTCATATTTTACTTCAGGTATTCTAAATAAGAAAGAAAGATGGTATACAATAGTCTAAAATTACATACGTATATATATATATATATATATATATATATATATATATATATATATATATATATATATATATATATATAAGTATAGGATTAGTGTAGACGGAATAAATTCCAATAACCAAAAACGTTATTCTTAAAACTGCTCAATACAGAGTAGAGCGAAGATTATTTATTCAATAATTACAACATTAACATGTTATAACATCGCTGGCTATTTTTGTAGTGATGTTATAACATGTTTATGTTATAATTTTGAATATATATATATATATATATACAAAGATATATATACATATATATATATATATATATATATATATATATATATATATATATATACATATATATATATATATATATATATATATATATATATATATATATATATATAATGATTTCTCGAGACATAGCCCGAATTTCATGCTCACATGATCTTCAGATGAATTAAACATTCAAATCGTCTGAAGATCGCCTAACCGTTAAACTCAGGTTACGACTAGAGCCATCCTTTCATAGGATAGACGTTTTTTGCTCGGTCTAGGCAATCTAGGCTTCGAGCACTTTACTGAGTTGGTAAGTTTGACATTATGCCTTTTTTTCTCTTTCTTTTTCTGTATTGTTTTTTCAAGAGTGTATCTGGAGAAGTTTTGACAAGTTGTCTGTTGGTTCCACCAACGGCTTTTTTGTTCTTTAATTCATATATATAAATATCGAGTCATGTCGGGTTCAAGTATCGTGGGGGCACCGAATGACCAAACTCGGACACGAGTGATACTGACGACAAAGATATATATATATATATATATATATATATATATATATATATATATATATATATATGTGTGTGTGTGTGTGTGTGTGTGTGTCAAAATAAAATTCTGCGTGTGTATTTTTTCACTTTTCGAATAGGGTGTTAAATATTACGCTAAAATTGTCGGTTCTTTTAAAGAAATTTATTTAGATGAATATTTCCTGCCTAAATATTCCTCATTCATATATGCGTGCGTTTGTGGATGTGTAAAAACTGAGATATTTTATCTTATTTATAAGATATATCTGCAAAAACTTTATGAATATAGACAGAAGGAAAACTTTACTTAACCAACGTGTTTCGTCCCCTGATTGAGTTCAATAAAGTAAATCATTTACCTTGACAGATTCCATCAAAAGATGTGCACTTTGTATATATATGAAATTAATAACAACCGGCATAGATTGAAAGGTCCTACTAAAGAAAAATTGTACCTTCGTCAGAAATCGAACCTGCAATCCAAGGAAACAACTTTTTGTGCCACAGTGTGTTTGACAAAAGAGACCACTAACTTGATAGTGTTTGAATTACCTATTTATGGAAAGCACATTTAAAGCTGGGAATTTCTTTTAATCAATTCACTCCAGGCAAGGCGATTAATATTAATGTCATTAAGACGCAAAGGAGATACTGAGAATGAAAATGTACAAATAAATTTCTACCTATTTTCAAAAATATCTGTTAGCCTCGATTTGAAAGGATGTTTTTATTCATCGTTATTTCTCTTTAATATAAACGTTACTTTTATTGGGTTCACACGTTTGAGTTGCTCTATTTTTTTTTAATTTTACCAAAAACGTCGTGTACCATATATATATATATATATATATATATATGTGTGTGTGTGTGTGTGTGTGTGTGTGTGTGTGTGTGTGTGTGCCATATTTACATTATTCGGGCTATTGTCCGTTGTACGCTCCAGCCTTCTTCAGGTGGTTGGAATGTCGAACTGAACCCTATATTTCGCTCACGTGCCATGTTTAATGGATGTCAATTGTCAGTTATCTCTTGTTAATTCCCCTTTCCAAGTTCTCCACTGCCTTAACCGGGTATTGAACTCACACTCTTTGGGTTAGAGCGATGTTCAGCAGGTTAGTCACATAAGCCTTGTACCAGACTTAAGCAAGTTACGCGCCAGTGACTACGCCAGATCAGCAAGCCAGTTACCCTAAAGTGAGACTTTGCCATTGTTTTCCAGCTGAGCTGACCTTTTCGTGAGTTCCAAGTAGGCGACCTGAGCGAACGAATTTTTAGTATGTGGTCTGCGTTCGCTTTCACTGCGTTCGCCCATGTTGAAAAGGTCGTATATCACGTAGAGAGTGGATAAGTACGTCTCAATAACTTGTTTTTTTTTTTTCTTTTTACATGCAAGAATCTTTTACTTCAAACCAGGAAATATATAAATACGCTGAGTGATATTTCATTTTTTTTTTTCTGTTACAAAACGACTAACAACGTTTCGACTAATTACATAGATCTCTTCCTATGCTCGTGCCTTCTTTTAATGACGCTTATCTACCTCGTCCTGATCTCAGGAAATACAAGTGCGGATCTCTCCGTTTACCTTTCGACGCTTTTATATAGTAAGTATTACCCAAACCTTCAAGGAAATTAAAGAGCGTGCATGAACCAAATGCCGATACCCTTTGTGAGCAGTATCATTAATGAGATCGCTTTAAAATGCCCAATGAGGCTGCTTCGAAAAAGACAGCGGAAAATATGGGGTGAAGTAAATATTTATTCTATAATCGGTTTGTAAGCATATATTTAATTCGGAGAAAGATAATCATTTATAGACGAATTTGTAAATATTTATTTGGTTCGGGGATAGGTATATATTGGTCATTTATATTCAAATTTGTAAGCATTTATTTGGTTTCTGGGATAGGTAAATATTAGACGTTTATAGTCGCATTCGTAAGCATTTATTTGATTCGGGGATAGGTAACTATTAGACGTTTACATTAGAATTTGTAAGCATTTATTTATTTATTATGTAAGCATTTATTTATTTATTCGATGATAGGGAATTAATGTCTGTTTATAGTACAATTTGTAAGCATTTATTTGCTTCGAGTTTTAATAAACATTGGCCATTTATATTCGAATTTATAAGCATTTATTTGATTCTGGGATAGGTAATTATTGGTTGTCTGTGTCGGAGTTAGCTCCTCCTTAATTCCCTAATTGTTCACTAGGGGTCGTTCTCCCTACACTATAAATACTGGGCAATTTATTGCTTCGTTCTCTTTTCTACTTTGCATTTCAGCGGATACATTTAAAAATGTAATCTCTCATAGAAATCAGCGTTTTCGCCCTCTTACGGGAAAACGCCATGAAACACACATACACGTACGTACGAACATTCACCAAAATACCCTTTACTTTCACACACATACACAAATGTTAATGTCTTTGTCACTTGTAAATTTGTTGTTTAATACATATATTTGTTGACATATGTATATTGGTCTTGTTTGTTTTCTTTACATCTTCGGTTGGATTCAACTTGAGTCCGGCATTGTTCTTGTAGTTGGACCTTCCAGCAGGAATAAACAACACGTGTCACTAATCCAACCACACTCAAATCCACAGGGTCCTCTACATATGTATTCGAGTTTAAGTATTTATTTAGTTCGGTGATAGGCAAATATTGGTCTTTTATATTTGAGTCTATAGACTTTTAGTTGGTTGGGAGCTACGTAAATATTGATTATTTTTATCTGAGTTTATAAGCATTTACTTGGTGGTAAGTAAATAAGATTTGGTCACAAATGTATGATACCGAGGGATGATCAAACTCTTTAGTCTGTGAGATTGTTAACCAATTTTTCCCGCCCAGATGACTCTTGGTAAAAATGAATCTTGGAACTAAAATTGTTATCGCTTATCCTAAGATTTCCAGTCTTGGGTTGTCTTCAATCTAACATTTCTTCCCAATTCTTTCCATCATCCATAGCTCCACTCAGTTCTTCCTTTTCGATTCCGATGTTATTGTACGTTGACCGATGAAGGTTCTTGTTCGTCTACCTCTTCATCTTTTTCCATAATTCGGATCTCATATTATTAACTAATGAACAACTTCTTGTTTACTTCTCCAACAATGGTCACTAAACCGCACTCGTCTTTGGCAATTTGCCTCTGAAATATTTCGTAGGTTCCAACAATTTTCATTTTTCTCAGATAATATTTAACGCTTCTATCAATAGTCGAGTGTACATACGATCAATTTTTTATTTATTTATTTATTTTTGTTAGTGATTTTGTTAATGTCCATCTATTTGGCACGTATATGAGGAATGTTTTTACTACTGACTTAAAGATTTGTTTTGTTTGTTTTGTTTTATGGCATATCAACCTCAATGGGTTATTTAATGCTGACAAAAGTTTTATCGCTGCTAATATGTTTTTCTTCAAAAATCTCTTTCTGGAAATATTTTTCCTTGAAGAAATCTATAGCTGGTCATATTTTCTTCAAAGAATGTATAACTGTTTGTATTGCTGGTATTTTTTAAAGTATTGCTGATATTAATTTTTCCTTCAAAAATTATTGCTGGTAATAATTTTTTTATTACAAAGTATTTCTGGTATTAAAGCCTATTTTTATACAAGTTTGGGTGTTAACTATTTTCCCATAGCTGGGACCCTAACAGGTGCTACCACCCCGGGTTAGGGTGAACCTGGGAACACCAGCAATTAAGGCGTGGTTCCACACTCCTCAAAACCTCCTGATCAGAGGCCTTGCTGCTGGACGTAGTTTATCGTCTTACCCAGAATGCGGATGTATTTATCGTCATATCCTGGACGCACACTGACCTAAAGAGTTGCAATTTCAAATATTTTTTATTCTTTTTTGACTTCAGATGGTATTTCTTTATGATAGTGTTGTGTATGCTACTGTGATTCTCACATTTATGCCTTTTGTTGAGGTGGGGCACCTCGACGTGTTGTAATGGTTAACAAGCTTGTCTCGATAGAAACATTACAATTGAGTAATGACTTCAATCTTCACTGTGTGCCCCATGCTTTCAACCTTGTGCTACATCTAAGCTGTGCTTAGAAAATCATTTATATCTTTTCGTGAGGAGACGAACTATGATCCCAGATATGAAAAGGGTAAATATTTAATTATCAGTCAAAAACAAAGATAATATTTATGCATGATGCCATATTGTTAAAGCAATGTTTTTATTCAATAATCTATCATGTATCATGAGATCATTATTTTCCCTGTCGCCTCTGGCCATGAGAACAAAGTCTGTTATGCTTTAATAAAAATTACGAATATATCATTCAATCATTTTGGGATATGTGTGTCTATCACATCGTGACAACAAGCTAATTTCACAAACCATTTCGCTAGTTCAGTGAGTTCAATTTTATCGGAAACTATACTTTTATGGCCCTATGCCAGACAAAGTTTCATTAGTGAAAACCATATTTTACTGCACTTGTCTGGCTACGATAATACAAAGCATAAAAAGTCATGGGTGGATCTTAAACAGCCGTCAACATCAACAACAAAACAATTTTTTGTAAAAAAAAACCATAAATAAACAAATATTAGTGCTCCATATTTGGTGGCATATGAAAGGCTTGCTGTATTACGAATTGCTGAAGCTTGGTAAAACTTCCATTGCAGAGAGCTACTCTCGTCATCTTCGAAGTCTGGGTGCAGCAATCGAAAAAAAATAGTTACTTGCAAAACAGAGCAGTCGGGGAGCAATACTGCTTCATGACGACATTCGTAAACACGTTGCTTCGTCAGTCTAAAAAATATAATTCAGTTGAGCAAGGAAATTCGTCTTTATGCGGCATATTCATACCACGTGATAATCCTTTTATCCCCCATCAATTCAACATTTCTTAGCGTGTTAAACATCTACAGCCTTTGTTCAAACTTTATTAAACTGCGTCGAAGTCAGACGCGTTTTAAGGAGGTAAAATTCGTAATCTTCCATAATGGCAAATAAAGTCAAGAGTCACAAATATATTCAGTATTTATTACTGGCTAAATAATTAATTAATTAAAAATGCTAGAAACCTTTACACAGGAATATGTCCGGGGACACCGATCTAAAACCGTAACTCATGCTAATTGTAATCTTCAGATGATTATCGCTCTAATCGTCTAAAGATTGCGATTAGCGTGAAACGCGGAGTTATGATTTCAGATCGATATACCTTTGTTCCTGTGCATTACGAGCTAGTTTAAATGGTTGTCGAAACGTAAATCGATTTTATATTTGTAGGTACGAGCTTTAAGATTTCGAGATGTTACATTGTAATATTTAATTTGATAAGTACCGGCACCTGAATTGATATTGGATTTATCTTCCGTCCTAATATATATATATATATATATATATATATATATATATGAAGAAATATACTGTTAAGGTGTGCTATATTTATGGGATAAAGTGCTCAATATCAGAGATAGTGCGTGTGTAAATATAAAGTGAACATAAAAGTCAACACTTAGAGACGACAGGCTGTTTCATGCTAGACGCAATCGTCAGAACACTCATGGCCTGTTCACTTTTTTATATATATATATATATATATATATATATATATATATATATATATATATATATATATATATATATCCAGCCTGCTTGTCTTTCTTTTGTCTCTATGTCTGTGTATATATATATATATATATATATATATATATATATATATATATATATATATATATTCTCGGTCTGACCGACTTCTCCAAATCTTAACAAATACAAGAAGTTTTTGAGGAAAGTGTTTCTTAGTGGGGTTTGAGAAAGTTTTAGTTATCCCCCCATACACACACATACACACCTGATTAATATATTAACGATTAACTATAAAATTTGGTAACTGTTCATGTTGTGAAGGAACGATGTTTTTCTACTCCGATGTCTTCCAAGGTTACGTTGGCGAATTTCAAAAACTTTAAATTTAAAACCTTTTCTCATAAATCCTTTCTTTGTTTCGCGAGTTCGGTCCTCAGTATCCAGTCGATAGTTTTATCCTACACTAAACTAACCTTAGTAACTAACTAATAAACTGCGACCAAGTCTCACTGAATGTTCCATTGCTCGCGTAAGATCAGCTGAGTAAATACGTACCATCAATCTAATCTCAGATTTGTAACATGCCCGAGGGGTACGAATGTCCATAGATATTTGCATACAAATATTCCCCTTTATTCATACAATGATGTGAACACCCCCTTTAAAGCCAGACAAGGGGTTGTAAATAATTCGAAAGGAGAATAAAACTTTATCGTCTTCTTCCCCGGGGACAAAGGCAATGTCAATTTTGCCACCGTTAAGGAGAGTGAAGTTGGGAAAGCGGGAATTTTAAGATTAAACTTGTCAGTCAGTCCCGTTATTACTCTGCACTCCCGCAACATAAACAAATGTGTGTTGTTTTTTGGGGGGCGGTAGGGTTAAGGATTGAAATAATTATACATTGGCTTGTTAACGGTGACAGGTCTTTGTGAGAAATTATTTTTCTAAGGCTTGTTTGTTTGGAGGCAAGACACAAGTGTTAGTCCATAGACGCGGCTTTTCCGGACTTGTTTAAGGAAACGGAAGAAAGGTGAAGTGGGCATACCCACAGGTAAAACGAAAGGTATTCTTTTACAGGCTATTCTTTTCATACGTGACACTGTCATTAACAACTTTACTCAGATATCATAGGCAGATGGTAAGCTCCCACTTACAAAAAAATAGCTTTTGTAATAGTTTTGTTGGTCACCACCAATGTCTCAAAACACCTGAGCCGTATATTTTTTCCATTAAATTTCTTATATTTCAATATATTTTATACTTTAAAATTCTCTTCATCGAAAAGAGCATAACTCCAGACACGTACATATATATATATATATATATATATATATATATATATATATATATATATATATATATATATATGTATATATATATTCATTCCTATAGTTCACTGATACGAACAAGCATAGATGTTTTTCGCATGTTGACTTGAAACTAGTCAAGGAACCTAATTGAAATAATAAAACAAACAATATTATTATACAACCCAGGATGTCTGAAAATTTTAATTTTTTAATATTCTTTATTGTTCAAAACATATATATATATATATATATATATATATATATATATATATATATATATATATAAATAAAAGACAGAACAGTAAGATATATAATCCGGTGTTCTTATAGATATTTTATTTTTTACAAAATAATACTCAATGTAAATTTACAGAGCATTAATATTATAAATTAATTGACTTAAAATATGTTTTTCGCTGCACAGTCCTAACCATGTTTCAAAAATGTAATGAGAACTAAAATAATATATAAATTCTAACGTTCACAACATTAATTCAATAGAGGGCTCAATATCGAGAGTACAGCAATAATTATTTATTATAATTTTTTCATATAGACAAAAGGAATTTACTCACTACAAAGATGCAACTTCGTTTCGGTGCATTTGTCTGCACCTCGACTGGTGAGAACCAAAATGGTTATGAACAATTCTGTTTGTAAGCAGGTCGCTCGTGAAACGTCACTTCCTCTTATCTATTTGTTTGAAAAAAAATTAAATTACTTTACACTTATATGTCCCCTCTTAATTTTTTTTTTTTACCCTTTAAATTTTTGATTAATTTTTTTTTACCCTTCAGTTTTTTTTTTTAATTTCTTTACCCTTTTACGTCGCCTCTTAATTTTTTTTTCAAACAAATAGAAAAAAAAAGTGACGTTCCACGAGCGACCTGCTTACAAACAGAATTGGTTCTCACCAGTCGAGGTGCAACTAAATGCACCGAAACAAGGTTGCATCTTTGTAGCAAGTAAATTATTTTTGTATGTATGAAAGAATTATAATATATATATATATATATATATATATATATATATATATATATATTGTCATATAGAGCACAATGAGTTCCTACCGGCACCGAGGTTCAGATGTGACACTCTAGACTTATATATATATATATATATATATATATATATATATATATATATATATATATATATATATATATGTTTTGTTTTACGCCAGGTGTATAAATAGCGGTGTCAGGCTACTGACTGAGGTGATTATTAAGTGGCTATTGAGTGGAACTATCCAGTTGATTTAGTGTGAATTATTGTGCCTCGATGATTTGGGTTTTCATTTAAGATTTACCAGACGAAAAGCCAAACCGCGCTACGAACAAGGTATTCACTGAAATGGTTGATTATTTTTGATTGACTTTTACTTCTTTGTTCTTGTTAAGTATTCGCGGTTGTAATTAAATACTGTTTTATTTAACATTGAAGTCTTGAGTTTCCCTTAATTATTAATGGCCACCGTACGTCACAATATATATATATATATATATATATATATATATATATATATATATATATATATATATAAACTAGAATAAATCCTAAGGAGCCAGGCATATGAGAATAAATCCTAAGGAGCCAGTTGACCCTGAAGATCCGTTTAGGTGAAACGTAGGTAGGTTATTCTAGTTTATCGCTCTACTTAGCATATTGAGTCCTCTACGGTTTAGCCTTTCCACCCGTTTGTGTGGGTTTTTTTTTTCTTCTTTGGACTAAGGACTTAAAGCACTTAGCGATTTGTTTCGTCTTGTTCTGATGTGTTTAGTTTTTTCTTATTTCCAATTTCTTCCTCGGGTACCGATTTGACCTGAAATATCAGCATATTGAGCTATCCGTAGTTTTCCAAACGAGTATTACTATATATATATATATATATATATATATATATATATATATATATATATATATATATATATATTCCTGACGAGTGGACGGACGAGTCCGTCTACGAAACTCTGGAGTCGGGATGCTGAAGGTAACCTCAATCAGCTAAGTGGCAAACCGTTTGCATATATTAATTGTATAATTCTTATATATAACTCTTATCGCATATAAAATTACGGCCATATTACTTTGAAACTCCGGTTCCTGTATGATCACCGAACTTAATGTAATAGATAATGGCTCGGAATTTTTAATCGCTGAACTGAGTTCCGATTCTGGTTGGTTTCGTTATATTCACTTACGTGTAAATATCCTTGAGAAAGGTAGGAATCCATCTCCTTTTCCCAAAAACTAACGGTTAATTAATAAGGCTTGTATCATTATATCATTGTCTCCAAATAAAATTCCTACAATCTAAAAATATTTTCTGCCTTTAAATAACCTGCAAAGTGTTAATAAACCGTAAAAACGAATAAACCAATCAATCAAATTTCCTCTTTTTCTTTGAGGAAATTGTCCAGCATTCATTATCATGTAGAAAGAATGATATTATATAGCAGTACAGTACAGTTTTCTTCGTTTCTGACGAAATTTTCCTGTTTCTTAATACTTTGCTTAGCTTTTGAAAGGCTCTTTCTCTATTGCAATAAATCTTTGGATATGTATGTCACATTTTCGGTTCACTGTTCCCAGATAGTTACATTTCTATATTGCGCCTTTTTAAAATCACAGCTACCCCCATAACTTCTCTGAACACTTACGGTCCCATAAAATTAATTCCCGCTGCCATGGAGCAGGCATTTCCACTCAAACTGAGAATCATTATCATAGGGCATTTAACACCCGTTGTATAAGTAATTCTCAGATTAATTTTTTTATAGAACTAAGTTGTTTTACTATTCTTAGAATTATTACGCCTATTTTCACTTGGAGACTGAATTTATGCTCAAATAATTGCCAATGTCTCATGTTTCTACATCTAAGCCAGTTTATCAGTTATGTGTTAAAGTGAAAGCGCTGGTGGCAATAAATGCAACACTTGAGCACTGGTTATCAGGTTAGCCTCTCATGCTATATCCAGTGTTGGTTCATAACGGAAATTCTATGAATAGGGCTTTGTTCTAACATTTCTTCTTCTTCTTCTTCTTCTTCTTCTTCTTCTTCTTCTTCTGCTTGTGCCGACTTCTCAGGACGTAGGCGATCATGGATCTCCACAATTTCCAGTCCGTTGTAGCACTTAATAAAATTTGCTTTTTTATTATCTCGCCTAAACCTTGTCCCTTCATCCATTCAGTCAAGCGCACTAAGTATGTTATACGTTTTTTTCCTCTGTTCCTATTGCCTACAATCTGTCCTGTGAGTATCAAATTTTCCAAGCCGTTTTGCTTTATTATGTGTCCTAGAAATTTCAACTGCCTCTTCCTGATGAAGCTTTCTTTTCGTCTCAAGAACTTCGTCGTTGCTCACATATTATGCCCTTGTTAAGCTCAGCATCTTTCTGTAGAACCACATTTCTGTTGCTTCAAGTCTTTTCATCTCTGAGAAGATTGTCCAGCATTCACTGCCATATAGGAAGAAAGATATCATATAACAGTTCTGTAGTCTTTTCTTTTTTTCTAACGAACTTTTTTCTATTTCTTAATACTTTTCTTAGCTTTTGTAAGGTATCTTTGGCTATCCCAATGCGCCTTCGGATTTCAGTGTCGCACTCAGTTAAAACACTTCCCAGCTGACATAGTCTCGCAGATATCACACTGCAACATTGCTATATAGAAATAAAGTGTCGCTGCCTACATTTTTTTAACATAGATCGCCAGTGAGCAAACACAGACGATCCCATTATTGAATTAAGTGGATCAGGTGACCACAGAGGAAATGCATATATAGGAAGTCGTGTGACGTCTAGAATGATCGCTATTTCTAGTCTATCCTCTATATTATACGGATCTCCAATTCTATTCTATCCTCTATTATTATTTGGATCGTTATTTCTAGTCTATCCTCTATTACTATACAGACCGCTATTCTCTACTCTATATACTATTTCTCTATTTAGATCACTATACGGGTTACTATTCGAGCGAGTATTATCGAGCAAGTACTATTAGTGCGAGTGATATTTGAAGGCGTCTGACTCCAGCATTGTTCAACGGCGTTACTATAGTTGTATTTGCTTTTACAAAGTCTCTACTACAACGATCATAACGACAGTGACAACGAGTATTCGTTGTCATCACAAAAGTGGCAACGAGTTTTCGTTGACAGCACAAACTCATATAAAATATAATCAAAACTATTTAAATATTGTTCATAAAAAATTGTATTGACTGATTAGTGTTAGCTTAAACACTTCGAAGGACGCTCTCGACTTAGTGGGAAGGCCAGGTAAACGCTATATTAAAAATTAGACTAAAGTCACTAACAATAAATTTACACACTATTTACATCATTCGGACTATTGTCCTCATCTTTGTCGCCATATTTATTACAACGTTTCGGCCGTTGTACGCACCGGCCTTCTTCGGGTGTTTGGAATGTCAAAGTGAACCCTTTATTTCACTCACTAGGGTAGACTGTTCTAGTTTCCCATGCCATGTTTTAATGGATGTTAGTTGTCAGTTATCTCCTGTTAATTCCCCTCTCCAAGTTCTCCACTGCCTTAACCGGATATTGAACTCACACTCGTTGTAATAAATATGGCGACAAAGATGAGGACAATAATCCGAATAATGTAAATAGTGTACATAATACCTCATCTCAGAAATATAGACAGATAATAAATTTGCATAATACATATAATAACCCTAGCTTACGTATCTATGTCTGCTATTCGTATTGCTTAGAATATCGCTGCCATATATGGTCCGGTGCTTCTGCTATTTATCTTGAGGTCCTTGATAAAATCCAAAGAAGAATCATCAATATTATTGATCCCGATCTGGCATCTCGGCTTCAGTTACTTTCCCACCACCGTAAAGTTACCTCCCTGTGCCTTTTCTATAAATACTTTCATGGTAATTATTCGGATGAGATCTTCGTTACGGTCCCTAAACTTTTTAAATTTAAGCGCAGTACGAGACTTGTGAAGTGATCTCGTCAATTTACAGTTGAGCTGGCTTGTTGTAATCGTAAGTTCTATGCTAATATTTTCTTTTGTTACACTTTACGCTTGTGGAACTCCCTCCCGTTATCATCTGTCCTTCTGATTGCTTTTCTTTGGTTCTCGTTCCTTACTAACGGTTCTGTTTTTCTAATTCTTCAACACCCAGTAACCTCTTGTGTCTTAGAGACTTTACTGCCTTGTTTAAGGTGAAAAAAAAACTAGTTCCTGAGTAATCTTTCCTTTGATTCTGGAATAATGATAATTTCTCGTATTTTTATTTTAACGTGCAACATATAGATTGAACGCCGAAATTTGATAAACAACTTTTAATTAAAAATTCGTAATTTGGTACTTAATTCTCACTAATTCACTAACCGCCAAAAAATATTTATTTTTTTAAATATGTAACGATAAACAAAATGCCGAAAACTTGCTTGCAGAGTTCGTAACATTATCGCTAGTGTTAATAGTGTTTCTTTACCGCCAATACCAAGACTTGATGCATCACTACAAATATCATTAAAAAAAAGCCGGTCATTGGTCATTAAAGTGAGTTCAAGTCTTACAAGGGCTCCCTTTATTATAGCCTTTTACTACATTAAAGTTTAGCACTACTTAAATAGACTGGTCCACTCGTAAAGACACGTGGTTTTTACCTAAACACAACCAGCACGACCACAACAACAGGTCAAGATTGAATTAGCGAATTTTAGTATTCAGGAGGAGACGTTAGGATGATAGACTTGAAGTCAACTTTAGAAGATACCAGAAACCCAATCCTAAACAGGAAACAAGTTATGAATCTCTACTCCTATTCAAAAGACCAATGAGGTGTGAGAACCGGACGAGTGTGAACATTCATCTAAGAAATATTTGACATGTTTCACAATGGATTTAGGGGGGATTATTTTCTTGAAAGGATTCATTCTCTTCAAACCATTTTAATCACTGATCAAACAAAACGGTTGTATATAGAAGATAGTTAAGATATTAATTCGTGAAAACATTTTTGTGTTTGAGTAATACATTTTACCGTCAGTAATATGTGATATTAATTCACACTATCGTCAACTTCCAAATGACATTTTGGATAGATAATTAAATAAATATATGAACGCCAACTGAAAATAATCACCATTTGAAATCAATTACAGCTAAGGTGCTGTACGCTTGGATATGCAGTGGGCGTAATGGTTAACGACTCGAAATTGAAGAGCGGAGTTCTAATTCCAGTTGGGTTTGTTATATTCACTTACATGCAAATACCCTTAATAAAGGCATGAATTCAACTCTCCCAGCTATGGCTTAATTAGTAAGATTTTTATCAGTAAATCATTATCTCCAAAATATTCTTACAATTTAAAATTTTCTGAATTTAAACGACCCGACAAAGGTTGATAAGCCTTAAAAAGCAAAGACAAATCAGCCATGTGTAAAAGGACACTCTTTAGCCTGTCTCCATTTTCTGAAAAATGTCCTTCCTTGATGCAGACGTTTCCAACATTTTGACCAGAAAATTTTAAGCCATCCTCCTCCTCCTCCTTCTCATCATCATCATCATCATCATCATCATTATCATCCATAGAGAGATGAATAATTTATGCTCATTTATCCGAAATGTGTCGGCACCAAACTCAAAGAATGAATGTAATGTCCAAATAAACAAACTGTTTCAATTCCTTAAGGTTTAAAAGGCTTAACTCTCATTACTAATTGACTTGCCAAATGTTTTTCGAGATATTCGCTTGTGGTGGGGGTTGGGAGACAGGATCGGATGTTGAAGGATTCAAAGCTTATTCTGTAATCGACTTCAGTTCAAACGCAAAGGTGGGCGTCTCTCGCATTTCCGACGATTTCTCTTGGTACATTGGTACTACAAATCCCAGGAGAACAAAATGGTGAAGTTAGACTTATCTGATTTCGAACTAAATAGTCACATTTTGAAAGACTCTTGTTTTTACAAACTGAGCTGGCCACTATTGTAATTTGTTAATTTGTTAATCGACTGGGCGTCCATAAACCAAAGAAAATGGTACCTACAATAGCAAAAAAATCTTCACTCACTTGACAAATAATCATCACGAGCATGAAGCACTCAGCTAGCTTAATACGGTTTATAGTATTGTTGCGGTCGTCATGTTGTGTATAGGTAATAAAAAAAAATAAAAAAAAAACGTGTCTCCTGGTATGTATTTTTCCCACAACAATAATTGCTGACTCGAATGTGAGTCTGAGTAGTAACTGCTAAAGTAACAACAAAACTATATACAAACGACATTATATTAACAAAACAAGTATACATAAGCAATAAAAGATTGTTGCGTGTGACAAAACAATGAATATGAAAAAGGAAACATTTAAACTAGTGAAGGTGCTTCTGTAGAAGTTCTAGAGAAAAGTAAATGAAAGCGAAGTGAAAGGTACGTGCGTGCATGCGTACCTGCTCCCGTTTGAGATGCTTTCGTTCATGTGCGACCTACATCTTATCGTATGGGAGAAAGATACTGACCCCGTTTATACGTGGTCTACGGGGAAATGTTGCCCGAGACCACGGACTCAGAAAATCCCACGTAAAAAAAAGCCTTATGCCACATCCCGCCTTGTAGGAGGTAACGGGTAAATACTGAAAAATAGAAAAGAGAGGATGACAGATAATGTCACTGTCGATTTATAGACTTAAGGAGCGTTTCCTAGCGATGTTCTTTTTAGTAAATCGGGGTAACCCCACAATGCTGAGGAAAGGTAATGTATTGTTTGTTACTGCTTCATAATTAAATTCGAGTGTACGTTCAATGTTGTTTAGTTTATTAACAAGATCAATTAATATTGTTTTGCGAAGATATATTAATAAAGCATCATCAATATATCGGGAATATTTTGATTGTTTATGCAAAAAATAAAATAGTTTGAATAGCACATTCCTATACCAGTTAATAATTGCTGACATCTGTTACCTCTTAATAAATGCTTGTATCTCTTAAGAAACATCTAAGACAATCAAAAATGGACCTCTTCCTACCGAAAGATATAATTATAATAACTTTGCCAACTCATTACATTACTGCTCTTTGACGTGGTGTAATGGTTAACAAGCTTGTCTCCTTAGATCAATGACGACTGAGTTGTGAGTTCGGTCCTCACTGGATGTCCCATTCTTCGGCCTTGTACCACATCTAAACTACGCTTAGAAAATCACCACTTCCAGCACTTTTAGATGGTATAATGTTTAGCAAGATGTCTTGCTAGATCAATTACGACTGAGTAGTGATGGATAACGGTTCGGGTTGAGGAATCGAAGAGCAGAGTTCGAATTCCAGTCGAATCCATTACATTCACTTACGTGCTAATACCCTTGGGAAAGATATGAATCCTCTTCTTCTCCCCCCAGCTATGGGTAAATAGCAAGACAGACGAGGTTCTATAGCCTTGGATGGCAACTGGTCTAGGAGAAGGACAACTCACAAAATCAATCAGTGGTTGCTTCATGGTTTTGGCCTTGTGCCTCATCTAAGCTAGGCAAAATCATCATTACAAACCAATATTATTTCCTTTTCGGCAGTGATTTTATGAAGAAAATTCGCCTCTTGGCGCTGTTTTAGCTTGTCTTTTTTTAGTGTAACGGGAGAAAAATGGAAGAAAGATTTATTCTCTCATTTTATTTTCCCCATTATGGGCATTATTATATCCGTGATATAATAACGTCGTAATTCACACACGTAATGGAGTGGAACATACTTGGTTCTCAGACTTTCATTTTACTAAAGAAATACACAAAACTATATATATATATATATCGACTCGGAGAAT
The DNA here is from genome assembly GCA_903632075.3 of Acanthosepion pharaonis. NCBI lineage: Eukaryota > Metazoa > Mollusca > Cephalopoda > Sepiida > Sepiidae > Acanthosepion > Acanthosepion pharaonis. The sequence continues at coordinate 380,912 of CAHIKZ030000399.1, read as the reverse complement.
AATATATCACATATCTACACAGCAACGTAGAGTGTAAGGAGGAAAAAAGGAATGTTCTTACATATAATATGATGATACTTCTGTGCCTGGTTAGGACTCCAGATTCAAACGAGCCAGATTCATCTATGTCCCAGACGAGGTCATATTCCACCAACAAGGAATTGAGGACTGCGAGCTGGAGTTTCAGTCTATATCTGAGAAAGATATATTCCCAAAGGGAAACGGCATTGTGGACTTGTTTGCTCCAGGGTACACAGATTTAACCGCTGCTCGTGCCATGGGGTGGGGGTGTACTAAAGAAAGCAACCTTACGGTTTTGCTGCTGTAAAACGAACTGAATTTGACTGACGCTTTCATCCGTGTATGGACTGACGTTACTAGGCTGTCATGTGACCAACTTAAGTTATCTCTACAAAAGGAAGATAAGCATTACAATTTCTAGAGACTGTTTCCTTTCAAAATATTTTACCTGAACAATGAATATATTTATGCTATATTGATTACGCTTTATTAATATATCCCTACAAAAGGGCATTACATAATCTTGTAAATAATCTAAACGACACCAGACATGCAACTGAATTTAATTATGAAACAGAAACAAACAATACATTGTCTTTCATCGATATCATGTTAAACTGTACTTATAATGAACTAAAACTAAGTACTTATCGAAAATCCAATAGTTTCAATACAAACGAGTATATTGATCAGCTATAGTAGTGTACGTCTGTTGCAGAAATACAATAGAACTGAACTCAAATGGCATTAGTACTAATAACTTCGTCCATTACTTTATATGGAAACATGCGGCATTCATTAACCGAACAGCCAGTTTCTCTTAAAAGAATTTTTCAGGAAAATAGGTTACTCAAATCGACTGTTAAAGCTCTTTTAATATTGATGGAGGTT
>CAHIKZ030000399.1:302500-375000 GCA_903632075.3 Acanthosepion pharaonis | reverse complement strand
AGAAGCAAGGATCTTCTGAAAGTGAAAGAGAATGAAAATACTTTTGAAGGAATCCGAAAACCCAATCCTGAACATGAAACACGGAATAGACATGTTAGCCCTGTTCAAAAGGGAGAACTGTGAACCGGAATTTCATTTGTGTAACGTGCCGTCATTCCTCGTTATTTTTAAATTATTTAAAAGATATGACCGAAAAAAAGAACATTTGGAGGGCTTGACGAGCGGAAAATTTCGGCATTATTTGTGCTTTTTTTCGCCATCACTACGTAGTTATATATAACAACTCACGGCAAACCGTGAAGAAAAGAATATCAAATGAAAGCCGTTAGAAAAATGCTTTGTAAGTTTCATATTTTCCAACACCCTGCTTATTTCAAAACCCTTATTAGATTTTTTAAAATCATTTCTAAACACGATGTTACAAATGTATATATATATATATATATATATGTGTGTGTGTGTGTGTGTGTGTGTGTGTGTGTGTGTGTGTGTGTGTGTGTGTGTGTGTGTGTGTGTGTGTGTGAAAACATATAGAAAAACACGTAAATTTCAGAAATAAGTTATTCCAAAAAAATTTCGCTTGAAGATGGAACAGAGCTTACTTTAATTCAATTTAATCCAAATAATTATATTGAAGTTTTCGGCTCTTGTTTTGAAACATGAGACCTCTTATGTCGCGAGTTGGAATCATATTTTTAAATAAATAATTTTATATATATATATATATATATATATATATATATATATATATATATATATATATACAAATAGTTCTAATGATTTGTGTAAAATACGATTTTTGATTTCATCTAACATGAAATAACCTCTGCTTTTTTTTTAATAATTTTTGAAAGTTTCGTTAAAATAATTTCCAATTTTCGAACAAAGGAGATGGATTCATTGACTTTTTTACGGCTTATAAACCTTTTACAGTTTATTTAAAGTCAGAAAATATGTTTAGATTATAAGATTGTTTTGAAATTAATAATAATTAAAGTTCTACTAATTAACCCATAGCTTGGGAGTGAAGAGGTTGATTCACACATATAAAGTTATTTGCGCGTAAGTGAATATAAAGAACTTGAATTCGAAATCGTCTCTCTGATTTCCAATTCCCTGCCGTTATCCATTACACTAATTCTGAAGCAAAGACCTGTAGCATTCTAATGATTTTCGTGGGGTCATATTGATTAGTTCAAATTCAGGATCAACTTGTATACAACACTGTGTCGATCAAAAACCTTTCCTGAATAACCTCTGGGAGTATATTGAGAGGTCGCTCAATTTACAATCGTCTAATTTAGAAGTATTCAAAGATACGCACTAAAATGTTCGTAAATTCAAATTTTGATCACGAATCGTAGTTGATGCTGTAGTCTCCCTATGGTATCACAGTGCTATTCATAGTTATCTGATGCTTTCACAAATAGCGTATACTCGTGTATAAACTGATTTCATGTACAGTGCGACCACTGAATTTTTTACATGAATTTTAATGCCTCCCGTATAAAATTAGCTATGCAACCGGTCAATGAAAATGCTTGAATTTTATTCTCTTCAAAATAAGTTACCTGTGTATAGTGCTACCCTTAAATTTTGCGTAAAAAAAAATACAAAAAAACTGATCACAAAAGATCGCACTATATTCAGTATATATATATATATATATATATATATATATATATATATATATATATATATATATATATATATATATATATTATATATATATACGGTTTCAAAGCTCTGAGTCTGTCTACTTTTAAAAGGGTCACTCTTGCTTGTAACAATTTACTTAAATATTTCCTACTGCTTTTTAGTGATCTTGTCAAATTTTTACAACAGTATGATTAACATCTGTAATTTCTATTAGAAATTAAATTTTAATGTCGCTTACCTTTTTCGTAAGCGATGGAAATATAAATTGTTCAAAATGGGCGGCAAAAACATCAAAAGGAGTAAGATTAAAGTAAAAAATATATTTTGTTGGTTAGAAGAAACCAAAGAGAAAAAAATATGTAAATATTTATAATATTTTGTAAATCATCCGAAAATTTAAAAATAACTTTTGCGCAAACAAATATATGCTTAGTTTAAAGCAAACGAGACAATGTTAGAAATAAAACAAACCAGTATCACCATAAATACATTTATTATTACATACTTCAGTATTTTCTGTTTCTTGATACTTTGCTTATTTTCCTTGACTATCCCAATACTGAACTGTTACTGTTATATCTCCTTGGTGTGTTAAATTCTCTTTCCTCTTTATGTTCTCCAGAAATTGCAATATCTCTTTTTGACTACAGTTCTTATTTTCCTATTGTTATAAAATAAAATAAGACATATCTCGGCTGATTTGCAGGCAAATAGACTAACATACTCAAGAGCGAGAGCCGGATGGGAACGGGACAAGGCCCCGTCACAAAATGACGATTATCGTCGCTTACGTATAGCCCCGACGCACGAGTTCCGGTCGAAAAATAAAATATTTTAAAGTGTTTCTATTTTTCGACCAATAAAAATGCTTCCCTCCTAATTATACTCGCGTCGTTTTTCGAGCCTCTTAAGCCATAAAAAACGCCATAAAAGGGGTCACAGGGTGAAGTACAACAGCAGTCAACAGGAGGCCAGGGAAGAGATCTGTCACGGTCAGGCTGAGCGGTCGGCAGCAGTCAGCAGGAGGAGTTCCACGCCAACCAGTGAGAACTACTATGAGAGATCAACCCAGATCAGCAGCCGACTTACGAACTATACCAAAAGGTAGCTGTCCCAAACCCACACGTTCCTGTTGAAATAAATCACGTAAATCTATTTCTGCTGTTGTCGTATTTCTTTCTTGCAACCATACGCTTATCTATAACACTGTTTTCTTGAAGACCTCCATGTTCAGTCTACGGCATTCGCAGCATTTGTGTGTAGAATCCTATCTTTGTTACTTCAAATGTCCTTTTCATCCTGTGAGGAAATTCACTGACATAAAAGTACAGAAATGGCATTTATATTTCTAAATAATATCATTGTCCCAGACCAATGAGAGCTTAGTAAATACCCATAATGAACTGATCTAAATAACATGAAAATGTACGAATATATTCCAACCAGGACAGCGAGCAGTGAAACAGCTCCAACCACCTCTAATGGTAGCTAAGACTACTATATTTTATTTGCTACACTGACTAGTCTCTAATTTTTAGCAACACCCTGAGGTGAATATCGAAAAAGAGATCACAGTCAGAAGAAAGAAGCGATGACGTTCCTCGAGTGATTTTGATCTCCTGATATTCAATAGCTTAGAACTTTTACACTTTGATTTCTTTTTTATTACTTATGTAGCAAACCTATGGATGTGCGGGTGGCTAACGACGCGGAAATGGAACTGGCAAGAAGAGTTCAAAATCCACCTAGGACAGTTTGTGTTCATCTCGCACATATATCTTTGAGAAAAACATAAATTTATCGGCATTTAATGTAGGTTGCCGTTTCATTCTGCGGTAGACTGACAAACAAGCCTTTTAAAAAGCACGCTATCTTGGGTATTCTATAAAAGGTGCGATCAACTATCGTTTCTTGCTGCTGTAACCCAGTACAACCTGTTACTTAGGACGAGAGATGCTATTAAAGGGAAATTATTAGTAATAGCACATGGAAAAACAGAAAATAATGGGTCACGTTTTTAGACTTTAGAAAATTTTAGATTAATTTTGTTTGTTAATTAATTGTAGGATTTTTAATTAAAAATCATATTATAATGAACTAACAAAATTATTAATATCAGATTCAAACTAAAATTATTACGAAACATTATTACGAAAACCAAATGTATACTATCGCTTCGTCTTTTCCCGGCGTGATACAAATGGATTTTGTGTTTTTCACAAACACAAGAGTCTTCCATCTGTACGTCTTCATGTTATTCTGATCAGTTCATTATCAGTATTTACAAAGCTCCGATTATTCTGGAAGAATGATATCTGTATCGGTCACCTCGTGAGATGATCTGCGTGATGCCATTTCTAATGCCGTCATCAATAGTGTACGCTAAGAAAATGTAAATTAACCATGATCGCTTTCCAGTGAACACGAAATTAGTTTCAGTCCGGGCAACTCCAGCTAACCATGCTAGTAAAAATTTCATTTGTGTGAACGTATATATATATATATATACCTAAAAAGACACAGAAAGAAAGAAAGAAAGAAAGAAAGAAAGAAAGAAAGAAAGAAAGAAAGAAAGAAAGAAAGAAAGAAAGAAAGAAAAGAAAGAAAAGAAATAAAAAAATAAAGAAAGAAAAAAAAAAGAAAAAAGAAAAAAGAAAAGAAAAGAAAAAGAAAGAAAGAAAGAAAGAAAAAAGAAAGAAAGAAAAAAAGAAAAAAGAAAGAAAGAAAGAAAGTGAAAGAGTGGGGAGTGAGTGACTCACTCTTGCGCGCCATCCTATGCACGTGTGTAATACTGTTTGCGTGTTTAGTAAAACAGTTACAACTGATTATTTATTTGCGGCCCACAGGGAAGTAAATTTACGATTTGCTCCTAAATAAATATTTTTGTGTGGCTCCTAGCAAATAACCATAAATTTACAAACTCGGGCGTCTCGATTGTGAAAACGAGCATTTCAGACTGAATCCAGAATAGGAAAGAAGAACCCAAGGGCAGTAGGGGGAAAAAAAAAAAAAGAAATGAAAAGAAGCTTACCATGAAAAATATCGAATATCATAGATTATTGTCCAAATAATAAGCTGAACCTCGTTCAAATTTTCCAGATGTCCGAATGAAGTAAAAGAAAAACAACCGTAGTTGGGCAAACATAAACCTTTGAAGAAAATTGTAATATCAACTCGGAATGTTCTTTCATCATTTAGAAGTGTTAAATAGTTAGAAACAAGCTATAAAGCATTTTTACGTGTAGTTATATTTTACGTTTAATCTACTGGTTAGCAGATGTTAGTCTAAACATTCATCTTATTGTGTTGATGGTACTTGATACTGAAAAGCCGTCCCGAGAAAAGAAAAATATGAAACCAGACTTATGGTACCTAATGAGAGTTGAAATCACTCGGTCAGTTAAGTACCCTACGTGATACACGCGTTTGATTCATGACTGTCTTGACAGAAGATTTCCCCGCAGTAGGTTGCCGTTTCTTTCTACGGTAGACTGGTTGTCAACCAAAGCTATAGGACCCACTATATCCTGATATTTAACACATAGCTGGAGGGAGAAATGATGGATTGATATTTTTCCCAAATCTATTTGCGCGTGAGTAACGAACAAGACTGGAATTTGAATTTGGTTTTCCAGTTTCTCATGCCGAGCCGTTGTCACCAGACTGCACATCCCTAGTAAAACGAATTAGTATGTGGGATAAATTTGTTAACTTTTAGGTCGCAGGAAGTGCTCATGAGGACTAAGCAATGATCATATATACTTCTTTAACTGGGTGCCTCGAGGTGGTTTAATGGTTAGCAAGCTTGTCTTGCGAGAACAATTACGACTGAGTAGTGAGTTCGATTCTTACTGTGTGACCCCTTACTTTCGGCCTTGTGCCAAATCCCAAACTACGCTTGGAAAATCCCTATACACTTCTATAACTTGACCTCGTGTAAGCTAGCCGTTTAACTACTTTTTATTTTTGTATTCGTTGAACTAGAATAGTGGTTCTTAAACATTTTAAGTCACGGATGCCTTTACAAACGTACCCTTTTAGTCACATACCCCTTGAGTCACTGAACCCGATAAAAATTAGCCCTTCTTAGACAGATAGACTAACAGATACTCACTGTCTGATTTGTTTTTCACAACTCTTGTACGTGAATTTCTCCATACCGGACCTTCATACACACTGCACATACATCACTTTTGAGCCAGTCATGCTTGAAAGAAATTGAGGTTAATTAATTAATACTCACCACTATACGAGAAGATATTCAAACCGTGCTAAATTGTTGAAAATAAGGATTATCACTTGCTCTTATAGAGTGGGGAAAATGGGGACTGGGCAGAGAATGATATCACACGTTTAAATGGAAAACATGGAACCAAAAGCAAATCAAGAGACACCGAGCAGTCGGTATTGTAAGTAGTGACTGGGTACGTTTTCTTTCAAGTAGTGGTAGGATACATTTTCTGTCATTACTTTTAATGGTAAACGATGTCATAAATTAAACGACCTTATCACATCCGATGACCAGAATCCAAAAACTGCCTGCTTCCTATATATATATACACATACATACAAACTTCTTATCCTCGGTGATCCTAACGCATCAGCCTTTTTTTTTTCTTTCATTCTAACTTGAAGAAGCCTAAAGCGACAGAGATCCTTTCACGAAACGCGTCGTTTATAGCTTTTCCACTTTCACACACACACACACACACACACATATATATATATATATATATATATATATATATATATATATAACCGAATCTCAAGTCTTTGCTCAGCAACCTGATCTGAAAGAGGCAAAATGATAAATGAAGGTTAGGAATATTATGTTGCACCATTGTTTCATGCAAGACGAGCCTTTTTCTATTCTGTGCAATGTTCCTCTATGGAATGGGAGATTAAGGGTCTCCACAACCTCTTGTCTCTTGCTACTCTAAATAATTTTTTACTCTTTACCATCCTCCCAGACTCTATTCGATCATCCATGTGTACAAGCTGGTTAAATTCACTTCATTCACTGTTTAAATACCCCTATCAGTTTCACTATGCCCTACGAGTGTTAAATTCACCTGACTTTTGTTCTTCATTATTTTTCCAAGAATTTTCAAATGTCTCTTTCTAATTGTATGTCTTCTTGTCGCCTTTAAGATATCCCCATTGCTGATATGTCTAGTCCATAGTATTCTCAGTATTCATCGATAGAATCACGTCTTTATCGCTTTAAATCACTTCTTCATCTGCATTTTCTGATATATAGGTTAGGCATTGAAGAAATAGGACAGATTTATTTATTTAGAGAATCAACATTGCACTTAGTGTGCAACCTGGAGTTTGAGGTGCTAATTAGTAACATCAAAAGTTAGATTCATGGCTTTTACCAAATTTTGAGCATTTAGTTTTAAATGTCATCTGAAAAATGTACAGAAATACAAGATTTCCGCAGGATTTTGCTTACAAACTGACCTCAAACTTTTACTATTTCAAGAATAAATCCAAATAAAGTTGATATCTTTTGTATTAGATTCATTGAATGGAAAATATATTCAAACCAGAATTATAATTATGAATCATCACTGACTAAATATGCAATTTGTTTATTCTATTCGATAAAAACAAAAATAGTGTAAAAAAATTGTAAAAGATTACAAAAAAGGCTACTCAATGAATAAGATTTGTTAGATCATTTGTTAAACCCTTTATTAGATCATTTTTAGATCATAATTAAGAAATTCAAAACAAAGATAAAAGTGTATATAACACCATAATACTCTTGGGCACAAATTATAATACAAAATGTTTTAAATTTACATTGTTTATTGAAAATCACAGTTAAACTACTGCACTTTATAACATATTACATCATAATATAGCTAAATAATTCAGTATAAATTCCCTTTGAAGTAAATGCTCTTATTTGATGGCGCAATCTTTTAGTAACAATGTGTTTGTGCCATGTATCTTATCTATAAACAATTTGTAAAAATTCAGTAAATTCTACATTTTATAAGTCCGTGCTATAAAACTTACACTGGTCATCGTCAATGAAATTCCGACGCTGCGCATTTGAACCTAAATCTAATATTTAAACTCATCTCCTAAAAAAAAAAAACAGTAACAGTTTAGAAAATATTTTGCGTCGTTATTTATCATGTCAAGCCCCAACTTTCAATCTTTTTTTAGTTTCTAACCTCATATTCCAATCTTGTAATACTTTGCTTTGTTGTTCAATTTTCTGAATTTTGTGTTATATTTTCCGTCGTCTCCTACTACACTACAAGAATGGTTAAATTTCAGTACTTGGTTGATTTTGAAGCTCAAATCTTGGGCTGTCTCTTTTGATGATAACATATTGATGCATCCTGTTTTCTTACAGTTAATAGTTAGTCCTTTCATCTTGCTTTCCTTTACTACCTTGTCTAAGAGTTCTTTAAGTTTCTCTTTCACAGTGCCATCTATGTATCTTATGTTATTATTATACCTGCTGATGAATACTAAGCACTATAAAGAAATCAAAACCAAATTTACAAATAACCTTTTTAAATCGCGATCTATCGAAATAAAGCGAACTAATACTTCTTTTCAAGTGTACAAACAAAAGTGCTAATATAATTAAGAACTGGATTTATGCACTTTCCTGCAATTTACAAAGGACAATCGTTTTTATTTTCTAATAGTTCATAGTGTTAACCCATTTTTCCGACATCAGTTGGATTATAGATAATTCCGTTAAAAGTATTGTCAGGTTGGGAAGACTTGATTACATCAACACGCTACTTCGGAAATTCCATTAAAACATGCAGTTCCGGACGTTCATATTGATTCTGCGAAGTTCTTTGATAAGCGTGTTTCTGCATAAACAAACAATGAGCCACTAAGTCTAAGGCTATCAACTGTTTTAACGGCAAATCATCAGTTTAAGAAATTCAAATAACCAAATATATGCAAAATAAAGTAATCAGGTATATAAAAATGAATTAAAACTATACAAAATATGAGGCACATACATACATGCACTCACACATGCATATAAAGCCAAATAGTAACAAAAATGGATAGATAAATATACAGATAGATAAGAACAGAGTTAGATATATATGAATAGAAACAGATAGATAGATAGATAGATAGATAGATAGATAGATAGATAGATAGATAGATAGATAGATATGAATAAACAGTTAGATATATATGAATAGAAACATAGATAGATAGATAGATAGATAGATAGATAGATATGAATAAACAGTTAGATATATATGAATAGAAACAGATAGATAGATAGATAGATAGATAGATAGATAGATAGATAGATATAAATAGAAAAGGATATAGATAGATAGATAGATAGATAGATAGATAGATAGATAGATAGATATGAATAGACAGAGTTAGATATATATGAACAGAGATAGATAGATAGATAGATAGATAGATAGATAGATAGATAGATAGATAGATAGATATGAATAGACAGAGTTAGATATATATGAACAGAAAGAGATAGATAGATAGATAGATAGATAGATAGATAGATAGATAGATAGATAGATAGATATTAACAGAGTAAGACTGATAAGAAAACATTTAGATTGTAACAGGCGCATATGTGCATGAATTGTAGTAGAAAAAGTCACGGAAAATTTACTTTAAAGTGTGAATGATTTTCATTTTAAGTTAATCTCTAAATCAAACATTTCATGTCGGATAGTGTAACAAATACAAGTAAATTGCACCAGTAAATTATGATTATGCTTTACACATGTATAGAAAAGATTAATTTCATTTTATGTTGTTCTTTGATAATGGTGTGTACATTATGCTCTGTGCTATTTTGATATGACCACTAGAACTGAGGGAGTTGGAGCTATAGTTGGGTTGTTGTAACCAAAGTCAAAAGCAATTTTGAGTGGAATGAGAATTAACAAAAGTAGCACTGCCTTTCGCTTTAAAAAAAAGAAGTTAAAATAATATAACGATCATATTTAAAAGTTGTTGCCTCTTCAATACGTAGGTGATCATGGCTACCCACAAATTCTTTTTCATAGTTATCTGGAATTTGCTATATCTTCTCGGGAAAGATAGTGGAGAAATTTCAACTGTCTCTTTTTGATTGCATGTCTCCTTGTAGTCCTTAAAATATCATCGTTTCTCATATGTCTAGTCCATAGTATCCTCAGTATTCATCGATAGAATCACGTATTTATCGCTTTAAATCATTTTTTCATCTGTATCCACCATTTTCTGCCATATAGGTTATATAACAGAAATAGGGCAGGTTGTTTTTTCACTTTTTTTTAGAAAATCAACATTGCAATCAATTTAAAAACCGGGGTTTGATGTGATATGTACTGATACCAAAAATAAGATATATAGCTTTTACCAAATTTTGAGCATTTGGTTTTAAAAATCATCTGAAAAAAATGTACAGAAATACAAGATTTCCGCAGGAATTTGCTTACAAACTGATTTCAAAAATTTACTATTTCAAGAATAAATCCAAATGAATTTGATATTTTTGTATTAGATACATTGAATGGAAAATATATTCAAACCTGAATTCTAATTATGAATCACCACTGGCAAAATAAGCAGTTTTTTTTACTGTCTTCTATAAGAAAAATTGTATAAAAAAATGTCATTTTATGTTGTTACTTGATAATGGTGTGTACATTATGCACTGTGCTATTTTGATATAATCACAAGAATTATGGCAGTTGGAGGTGTAGTTGGGTAGTTGAAACCAAAGTTAAAAGCAAATTTTAGTGGAAAGGAAATTAACAAAAAGGCACTGCTTTTCGCTTCAAAAAGAGACGTTGCAATATTATAACGATAATATTTAAATGTCGTTGCCTTTTCAAGAAGTAGGTGATCATGGCTCTACAAATTTCTTTTCATTGTTATCTGTGAATTGTCATGTCTTCTAAGTAAAGATCTGCAATGATACAATTGTAAGTGGTTATAAATTTATAAAAACACATAAAAGTGTTGGACGACGTAACGAATATAAAACGTAATGTTAATATTAGCCGTTTCTTTATAAGGAAACATTTGGCATTCATTGATCGAGCAGCCAGTACTAAAGTTGGTTGAAATTTATAAAATTTTTCCCTTAAAACAATTTTTCTGGAAAATAGATTTCTCAAGTCCAGTATCTGTTATCGCTCTTGCCAGTAATGATAGAGGCTTAGATGTTGAAAAATCCTCAAGTGATGTCGTTTCTGCTATTTGGTACAGTTCTTTATTTGTGATTCTATAGCGCCAGTCTACAAAGTTCAAAGAATTGTGGTCTTCGCCAAAACCTACAGGCTTCAATCACTCAAAGTAATTTTTAACCATTGATCTGAGAAAGCGGTTGTATACAGCTGAGAGTTTATATTTCTGAACAAGTCTGGCGGCATATATGGTATTTATATGCGATGTGGTATGAAATGATCAGCGCCCATCTTTTCACATGTATGCATGTACATACACAGAACATAGTCTAGAAACGGGTAAATAGACTGAGTCTCTTATTTCCTCATTGTACTTCAAATTAGTTTTGAAATGTTTCTGCATTTGGGTCCTCGCCAGATATGTAAGATTTTGACCGGTAGTTTTCTCCTATTAAATCGTTGTATTCAGTGAATTCGGAGCTTGGAAGGTGGTTTTTAATGAATGAGAAGAGGAAGCCTCTATTGATGCGGTCATATGCTGCTGTAAGGTCGACATAGCAGGTATACAATTTCCTATTAGAGAAGTAAGCAATTTCCTGGAGTTGTTTGATGACATATACGCCATCATTACATCCATTACCATAACGAAAAGCAAAACCAAACTAGAGTTTTAAAAATATATAAGAAATAAAAGAAATTCGAGATCTTGATGCAGAATAGTTGAATCTTCAACCAGATTATAAGAATTAAGTACAGACTCGAGGAATATTCAATGCTAGTGATGCACAAAAGAAAGTGGAAGGGACAGTAGCAAGAGAAGGAATTGAGCTATCCAATCAAATTTGTCAGAAGACAAATAGGGCTACAAGGATCTAGAATTACTAGAAGCAGATTCAATCAAATAGAATTAAAATTGGCCCAAGAGGAGTAAAAAAAAAATAGACATTATTGGATAGGAAAGGTGATCTATTGAGAACTGTACAAAAGAATATACTATGCAAAACAATAAGTTATCACGTCGAGATTTAAAAGCTGGGACTTTGAAATTCAAACAGAATCCCAAGACAAAGAGATAAGATTTAATCAATGAGGAACTAAGAAAATAAAATTTCTTAGATAGTCGTCGATATCAGCAGTATAAAAAGCTAAAAAAATATGCCGGATGAGTAGGAAAATGTGTAACATAGAAGTGACAGTAGTGCCGATTATTATTCGAACATTTGGAACAGTAACGAAAAGCCTTTCAAAGAAACTGAAAAAAAAATGACATCCAATGAAGAATCGGAACCAGCTGTAAAAAATTAGCCCAACAAATGGATAAAATAAGTTAACTTCACATATTTTTTAAATAAGTAAAACTGACACTAGAAAACTGAGTATACAAGGGCGCGCTAAAAATTCTCTGTTGGATCAAGAAGCTTTTCCAAAAACTATATTCTACTGACTGGGCAAGTAGTCAGATTTTGGAAAGGAAGTCAAACTGAGAAGTATTTCAGCACAGACTAATATAATATAATATATAATATATATAAAATATAATATATATAATATATAATGTATAATAGAATAATATAATAGAATAATATAATATAATATATAATATATATAAAATATAATATATATAATAGAATAGAATAATATAATAGAATAATATAATATATATAAATAAAGAGAATGTTTAAAAAGATGAACGAAACTGAGAAGTTGAAAATATAAGCCATTGAAATGCATATTTGCATTAAGAGCTTCATTATTGTGTTTGAAATCACAGTAAACAATTAATTCAAATTCTACATTATATCAGACTCGTTAAAGAATAATTAATATATATATATATATATATATATATATATATATATATATATATATATATATATATATATATAAACGTATATTGTTAAATATAACAGACAATGAATGTCTATTATGTTTGACATTGAGCCGTTCTAAACTGCGTATATTTGCTTTAATTTCGTGTGAAAATAAAGATAAAAATTGTCCAACATTTAGATATTTTTTTATTAAGCTGTTCCTTGATCTAAGCTTTCGGCTAACATCAGACATCTTCAGAGTGGTTATGCGGACATTTAAACAAAGATATTCACCATCATAGATGATATTCTGTTATGCTGTCATAGAAGATTGCTATGTTACGATAACGGTCGCGGAATAGTAGACGCAGCTCTTAAATTCATGATGAGGTTCTATGACGTCGTACCACGTGAGAGACTGAAATATTATCAACAGAATCATATGTCTAGATGCAAGGCAATGTGTTGGGACTAGTTTGAAATGTAACTTTGTTGAGAGTGGGTGATTTATATATATATATATATATATATATATCGTATTTAAAATATAAATATTAATATTTTCGACTCGAGTTATGTCAACATTATTTATTTTTCCCGGTTTTCCGCTCACTGGACTGCTATTTAAAGAGTTTGGAATATTCACACAAAACACACACACACACATATATATATATATGTGTGTGTGTGTGTGTGTGTGTGTGTGTGTGTGTGTGTGTGTTGTGTGTGTGTTTCCTCAATTCAAACGAAATTCATGCACAGGTACTGCTTGATTTCTTTTAACTTCTTGAAGACATACGAAAACTTAAAGACTACTAGCAATAAGGACTCTGAAACACATCATGCGAATTCATTCCTTACACGTTATGCGGCATTTATGTAGTAGCTACTGCAAAAGACACTCAGCGTTGCCACATCTGTGAAAGACAATGTAAAACCATAGCAGGACTAAAAGGCTACATTCTCGTTAGCCGTACTTGAGTATGGATCAAGTTATGGCATTTCATATGTTATATGAAATTGAATCGCAGCTATTGTATATGTATTCATGCATATGAAAAGCATGAGACAGGACGTATAAAAAAGGATCACACCACAGTAAATATTATTCTATTTTAACACAGAAACTGAAAATTGCAGCCAATGACCGCGGCACTAATAGACATAGTAATAGATGGTTCTCCGATGTTTTTGACTAGGCTGGTTGTAGATTTGAACCTTGGAAGGACGACGATGTAGTGTAATGGTTAGAAACCCTGTCTGGTTCTCTTGTGTAGTGACTTTGAACCTCACCCATATTTGACGAATTGTGCAAAAATAATCTAAGGTTATATATATATATATATAAGTCATGTCTCATTGTCCATGAATATGAAAGGATCCTATTAAAAATAAGTAAGCAAAACTTTTCTAAATTATTCAATGAGACAGGTTTTAATAAAAACTTGCTGTCTAAATATATATATATATATATATATATATATATATATATATATATATATATATATATATATATATATATATATATATATATATTCAGTATTCATACAAACAAGTAATTAAAAAGAACCGACAAGGTCTGTCTGTTTAATATTTTATTGTATTTTCAATTTTCGAATACGTTGTTGAGTATTGTGCTCGAAGTTGTGCTTAAACTGTTCGAAGTTTGTATTTTGTTATTGATTTTGTCCAAGTACTTTCAACCCTCGCGGTCATTTTCAAGAACCAATGTGTTATCTGTGTGGTAGTTAGAATTCCTTTGTCTCCATCCTGGTACTTTTTTTTTTTGAAATTTCCACCTTTCCAACGAATGCCAAGATGTAGACAAAAGAATTCTACGTTGCTTCGATCACAAATTCGAACACAATACTCAAAATTGAAAAATACAATAAAAAATTAAACAGACAGACTGTACCAGTTCTTTTTAAGTAAAAAATTCCCTGTTCTTTAAGTGACTTAAAAAATATAACAGTCCATTTTTATGGTAAAAATTGGCAGAGTTGTACACCTTTATTATAAAAACAAAAAGAAAACAAACAAAAAAAACATGCGTAGTGCTTGGGCTTTGTTCTTTGTTAGGGGCTGCGACTGGGGTCTTAAAAGTGGCTTATGCTAAGTCTGGGGGCATCATCACAGTTCTGTTTTTAGAAAAGGTTTTAAACTTTATATTTTATGTCTTCTTACACATATTTTATACAATGGTTGTATCGATCTATATGTAATTAAAAACGGTTATTGTACGTATGAAAGAAAATTTACGCTAAATGTATGGTCACTAATACTATTTTTCAAAATTTTTTTTAAAAAATGTTTCTAAAGTGTTTAGGGTGACATATGGGGTTTTATCAATCAAAATAGGTACTTTTAATCACTTTTAGAGGGGTTACAACTATTCACGGATTCTAACTATTTGCGGCCGGTTCTGGTCCCTAACCCCCGCGAATATGCGGGACTCACTGTATTACTATCGTAATATATTTGACTACAAATGTTTATTCTAAAATCTGACATCATTTTCCGAACAGCCTAATATATATTATATATACGTGTGTGTGTGTGTGTCTGTGTATCTGTGTGTGTTCAAACAAATCAATTTTGTAATCTGTTTCTTTTGCCAGATCAGGTTTTCCCGCTAATTATTATGTTTGTAATGTCGTTTCGACTCTATTTATGCCCTCTTTTCCAATTGAAACACAAGCTGAATTTTCTCATTGGCAAGTTTGTTAGTTTTATGAAACACATTACACTAATAAAACTGCTTGACTGACTTCAGATATTTTTGATAAACGACTGAAAGAATTTGATATTCGAATGAAATCAGCAGAAAATAATACTGGGCTCGACAATTTTCCAAGTCATTTACACACTGATAATTTCTCTTTTTTTCTATGCATGAATGACGGCCATATTCAATTTATGTATCAACCTCAACATTCATTGCCAAATATAAAATAATAGATTCGAATTTGAAAAATCTATTAAAAATCAAATAATTAAATTATCCGAATGAAATTTTCAAATTCACTTACAGGATAGTGAATATTTATAAAACGTTTACATTGTAAAAAGAATTAGAAATAATATATTTTACGTAATTAATAACACAATTTTCAAATTTTATATTTACAATAAATATTATTCCGAATCTAAATGCATTTATATTGTAAAATAATAAATTACTGAAGAATATAAACCAATTTATATGTTTCTGAGTGAATTCAATGCACTGAACTGAATATTTTAAAACTTCAATATCAACTAAAGTATCGAATTTGTTGTCAACATTTTAATTTTATATTTTAAAACATAGACATGAAAAAATATTGACGTTGATTTTTAGGATTTTAGAATATTTAATCGATTTTTTGAAACAACTAATCAATATATTTCCATATTTCTATGAATATGAAATGCTTTTTTTTATATCAGGACAATGTTTAAGTAATCAACAAATTTAAGAATTAACCAAAAATATGGAACTATTTTACAAGAATTTAGAAGAATTTTTTTTTTTAATTAAACGTTTGATGAAAATTGTTTACTTTTTGATAAATCCTGTAAACTTGAAAAATTCTTTGCATTTTAGAACAACAATAAAAAAAAATTCTAAATAAATAAAGAAAGAGCTTATTTTTGAAGAGGATTTGAACTGAAAATTAGCGTCGTTTTTTTCTAAATCTTATAAACTACGAAAACTTCTTTGCATTTTATTAAAATTAAAAAATATATATATATAATATATATATATATATATATATATATATTTTTAAAAGAGATGATAAACCTAAACTGGTTTCCCTGACGATTTGCGGTTTGTCTGGCTCTTAGAGCATGTTATACGTTTTATTTAACATTTATTTAGTTACATCATTACTCAAAATTTTTTAAAGGACTTTGGATGCTATATATATATATATACGTAAATATTCTTTGTTCTTTCTTTTTTTTATATATTTTCCCTTTGATATTGGTTTGATTATTTGCAAATCAAGACACCGCAGGTTTTCCGGACCAGTATAATTTCTTATACTTATAAGATTATTATTAGAATATATATATATATATATATATATATATATATATATATATATACATATACATATTACACATATATATATATATATATTTATATATGAGGTTTTATACATATATATTTATATATATATCAAGGATAATATTTGGGAACATGTACGACAAAGTGGAAAAACGTTTTTGCGTGACGGGTTTCGTCCTTTAAGACTTCAGCGGACTAAATTTCTTATGCTGGTGCACGAACGATCAATGCAGGGAATTAATATATATATATATATATATATATATATATATATATATATATATATATATATATTCCTTTTCCCATATCATTTCCGTTAAGCTGAGCGATTAAATAGGGCAATGTCTGATAGTTACCCACTCTATCCTCAATATTAAGTATTGTAACAAAAGAAATATAAAAATAAATTTTAAAACTCTCCCTTCCCTCTCTAAACTCGACCATGTCTCTCACACCATCCCTCGCTACCTTCTATGTCAACTTATATAAGTTTACTACTGCCCGTCTAAATTTTAAATTCATTTTTCGTTTCACCTTTGAAAGTGAAGGCTGAAGATCCAGAGAAAAATAAAATTCTCTGGTGAAATAAATTATTACAAATGGAGCCTTAAAGTGGTCTGTTTTTCTTTAAATTAAATTATTCGCTCTGACTTAACATTGAGCTCTCAGGATTCCATCCTCCTTGGGATTATCCATACGGATTACCAAGATTTTCGTTACTTAAATATATATATATATATATATATATATTATATATATAAATATAATATAATTCTTTTAAATGAAACTTTATGAAATCGGACAGATTATACTAATAATAATTAAAATTCCCAGAATCCCTCCTTGTGCCTGTATAGTTGTGCCAAAATAACAAATTTAGTCCGATGTAGTCCTAATGGATGAAACGTGTCACACGAAAACTTTTTTACGCTTTGTCATATATATTATCTTATATTTAATAATAATAATAATAATAATAATAATAATAATTATTATTATTATTATTATTATTATTAATAGCTGACTAGTCGTATTCGAGGATAACTGTCTACACGCTTGCTCAGGGATATTTGTGTTTCAGCACCCACAAAGGCCACCTGTGGTTTATATTGTAACTATTCTGAGCAGACTTTAGTTGCAGTTTCTGGAAAAGAGCGTGTTATCTAGCACGCTCAAACCCTCGGCCATGAAGACCGTGCTAACACAGCTATCGACGGACGCCCAATAGCTCCGTCTACCCAATTTCACTCACAAGGCTTGGCACTTTTCAAACGTGCCGCACGCTGAGATCGACCCCTCCAGTCCGAATGCAGGTTCTAGATTCGTTTATGGGGCTACACGGAATAGGCATGCTTTTTTTCACAACGACTGCAAGAAAAGTTTAGCAGCCGGCAGATAGCAACGTACTTGCTGAGCTACCTCTTATGTCCTGGATTGTTCTCTTACTTCGGCGAGGAAGGTTGAAATCCTGTTATGTCGTCCTGTCAATAGCCTCTGTTTCTCAATGATGATGGTTGAATCCATAAGACACTAGGATATTTTTTCATGAAGGCTTGCTTTTCCTTTAGGTCTCCGAATAGGAGAATCTTTGGAAGACAATATCCCTCCATAATCGCCAAGCAGTAAATCCACGACTTTTGCACTCACGGATTCAATATTGTTGATCCTGGCCGAGTCTAGAATTTCCTTGTTTAGGATAAAACCTTTTCAGAACACTTTAGAATTATGTGGACGCAATATTGATGGAAGCGATCAAGTGTGTATGTGTGTGCGTGCGTGTGCATGCTTATCGACCTCTTTGAAAATTAAAGTGCATAAAACTTTAAAATAGACGCTTGTATCGATCTGCGTGTCCGTTTGCTATTCCAAATTTTCCACCAAGCAAAAATACTTTCCCCTTCCATAAGCATTAAACTATGTGCACTTGTGACACTAAATTTATCGCCACTTTCACTGCCGGTAAAAGCTCGGAAATCGTATATATGCTAAAAATTTAAACAAACCCAGTATGTTTAATTTTTCTATGTACTACATTAAGTTTCACATAATAGCAATCGGTAGGGTGCATTGTATCTCCCACGCGTAGCTTAAATCGATATTGAATCAACTGCTGCCTGCTGCTAGGAAAGTTGTTTTACTGTGTCGTGCCAGACAATTTTCCCGTCATCTTGCACATTTATAAATTTACCATTCCTCTATGCATTGGATATTGCTGCCATATCTGTCCCCTACTGTATATTTTGTAAATCTTGACAAAATTCTTAGCCTGTAATATAATCCATCCTGACCTGTTATCTCCACTTCAGTTACTTTCCTTCTGTCTTTTCTACAAATATTTCCATTACACTTGTTCCGATAACCTTTCGTCCATGGAGCCTCTTCTCCTTTAATTTAAGCGTACTACTAGATTGGAAACTAGCTATCACTATTTTACTGTTGAACTAGCAACGGCCAGTTCTATTCTTATAGGTCCCCCCGCACTTCTCGCCTGTTGAACTTCCTTCCAAACTTGTTGTTTCCCTGTCATCGACAATCTTCAAAGATTTAAAATTAACACTAATCACCATCTTCTGTCCTCCTGAAACCTCTTCATTTATGGGCCTTCCTCCTTATTACGATTTTCTCGTTCTCTTTCACTCCCAGTAACTATTTCAAAGATGCATTCCAAAAGCTAAGCAATATATTAAGAAACAGAAAAACTTCATTAGAAACAAAGAAAAGTGTAATGAACTGTCATGTGATATCTGTTATTTTGTCTGGCAGTGAATGCTGGACAATCTCCTCAAAAATGTAGAAGAGACTTGAAGAAACAGAAATGCTGTTCTACAGAAGGATACCAAATATATTTGCCATGGCGATGTTTTAGAGAAAATTGAAACAAAAAGGAAACTTATACTTAACATCAGGAAGAGACAGTTGAAATTTATAGGGTACATAATGAGGGAAGAGTGCTAGGAAAATCTGACACTCACAAGACTGATTAAAGAGGCAAGAGGGACAGAGAAAAATAACGCATACTTAGTGAGCTTGAATGGCGGAACAGGAGAAAAGACAAAAAGACAAAATTTATTAAGGGCTACAATGGACAGAAAACTGTGGAGGGGCATGATCGACTACAACCTAAGGGGACACGGCACGTCAATAAGAAGAACCCATTTGCGTCTTAGTGGCATTATCACCTTGTATGGAATGAAATGATTAAAAAAATATAGCAATCTGTTACTCTGTTCTATTAGCAAAGTTACGCAGTATAACGTTTCTCTCCTCTTCCTGTATTTCATTCTCGCTTTCTTTCTTCATAGATGAATGTCTGGAAGCCGACAGATTATGTCTCATCTTATAGCCTGATCTTTTCACACATGCTATAAAGACTTAGTTAGGAAAACAAACAAACCGAACGAACAGTAGCTTAGCGAGTTTTACTACGAGTCAGTTTTTTTTTAAAGGGCACTTTTAGATTACACTTTAGATAATGTACCAGACGTGAAAAGCAAGTGATGTCTTTGGGTGGTCTTCGACATTATTATCTTTATTTTCCGGAATTCGGCAGTAAGCTTCTTAATATGCATATTTTGATGAATTATCGTTTTTCCGGATTGCTTTCATCTGCGAACATGGAGTGTATAAAAGTTCACACGTAGAAAGACGACTTTCAGAGTAATAGATTTTCCGTAATAGATTTCTTTTAGGGTACAGATGACTTTTTCTTTTTTCTTCTTTTTTTTAATCACTTCATTCCAAACAAGGCAATAAAGCCACTCGGACGCAAGGGGTTACTGGATATTAGAGAATATGAGAAAAAATCCTATAAAGGGGAGAGGACAATAAAAGAACAAGAATTAAGAAAACAGAAGATAACGATTGATATTGCATTTAAATTTTGAAAGATCAAAGTTAACTAGGAAGCAAGAATCCGGAAGAGAGTTCCACAAGTGAGAAGAAACTGTTAACAAATTCATGAAATATGGCTTGGCAAATTAACAGAATTTATTAATTCACGACAGAAGTTGTGACAAACTATTGAAGAATTATTAGCAAAGGTATTAACGATTTTTATAGAGGATTTAACGAATTCCTGACAGAGGAAATAAAGAATTCTTGGCTAAAATTAAAGAATTATTGACAGATAAATTGACGGATTCTTAACAGAGGAAATGAATACTTAACAGAGGAAATGAATAATTCTTGACAGAAATTAACGAATCTTTGACAGAAAGAGACGTAAGAATTTTTACTCTGAAATGAACGGTTTTTTTTATTGAATTTGTGATAATGACCCAAATCAATCTGATAGAATTCCATCTCTTCTTCTACAAGATTCAGATTTTGTAATTTTGTATGAGATTTTAAAATATATATATAGAGAGAGAGGGTGATTGAAAAGTAACTCCTTATTTTATGCATGAGTGGCCAGCTAGGAGTCCTGACTTAACACCCTGTGAGTCGTTACTTTGAGTTTGGATAAAGGAGGAAGTCAACTATAACAAACCAAAACTTTGGAAGATCTTGAAGATCAAATACAAGAGGTTATGTCTTCTATACCATAAAAGTTCCTGGTGGAATCAGTTGCGCGATTCCTGGGCGTGATGCTGGTAGCGAAATCTGGTTCTCATATCGAATTTTAAATAAAACCTATAGCCAAACGCTTTTTCTCACATACATTTCTTGCAAAAATTATAGTTAGTAAAATTTTTTTTTTAAAATATAAGCATTTAACATAGGGAGTTACTCTTCAATCACCCCGTATATTTTATTTTATTTATTTATAGAAGCCAAATTCGGCAACGTAGGCATATTTATTATGAAAATCATCCGGAAGAATAGTATCTACGGCCATAACACTTCAACATTTCCTTTTGGATATCAAACATCTATAAAGTATTTTCTGGGGACAAAGTGTCTCCGCTTGTGAAAACGCAATGTATTTTTGATTCGTTATAACCTGAGGAGAAAAATATCTAAATAAGTTCGGTCTTCAATAATTCCAACTACTTTAACACGACGTGGCCTTCCTACTTACTTTTACCAGATTCGCCAAGACGTCGTTAGGCGGCGCTGTTAAACGGTTGTAGAAACGTAACACTCCTTTCTTCTTGTCCCTTTCTCCCTTTTCCTTCTAGCATGCGGTAGAAGCAACAACACGCGACCTTGTACCGGTCATGGGGATATATTTCCCCTTAGTGACTGGGCTATTTTACATACATACACATGCACGCGCACACGAGAATATAGCGTACACAATTCATAATTGTTAACTTTTAATGATTTCTTTGTTTTACAAACATACTCGTCTTTTTTCTCTTTTTTTTTTACTCATTTATGATAAGATAAAGAACAAATAGGAAACTTATATCAATCTAACATGTTCCAGTTTTACCAAAGCTTCGTCAGAAATTGAAACAAAACAGACAAACAGACAGAAACTTTGGTATTTTCAATTTTGTTCGAGTTAATTCTCATTGGTCAGCCACGTATCGCATACATTAAAACCGTAGATAATTCTATATGCATGTAAGTTTGTAAAGATTCTTGTATATCTAAGCGGGCATCGGATGGTAATGTGTATTCGTAATTGTGTATGTGTGTCTGTCTAGTAGAAGAAGTTCTAATGTTTTCACTTTTGTGCGGTCAGCCGGTGCAACGGGGTGACATTCCAGTCTAATCTGGGTTTGATCTTTTTAAGCACGTACTTTTTGTATTAGATATAAGTTAGATTCTTTAAGAATGAATTAAAGAAAGATACCGATGTAATATAATGTTCTAGGCGTGTTTTTATACTTGGTAATTATTATTATTATTATTATTATTATTATTATTATTATTATTATTAAGCTTTCTCTTTAAAGAATTATGTTCGTTTTAATTAGGATGGCATAGTGAAATCTAAATTATGTCCAGTATCGTAAGAATCCGACATGTCTATCTATTTGATAGATTTCCTCTATGGTTCCTATTTTTAATTTATCTTATCACCCTGTCGGATTCCAATCCACATTTGATCTTCATTTGATCTTTAACGCATTTTGTCTGAACATGGAAATCACTTATATAAAAAGACTTGAAAATATCGCATTGTTGGAGTTTATTCCGCTTTCTTTCATCTCTATTGACAATGACGACTCGTCATTTACACATATAAATTTTGCTTGCCGCTGTTTTTAGCCCGACGAGAAACACACACTGCAACAAATCTCATGCCCATTTCTTGCGTCAAGATTTAAGAAAATCATTTTTGCTTTAACAAGATGCAAGAAAATCAAATTCCGCTGAAAACATTGATGCTTCGAATTTGCTACCACATAATGGCGAGAACGATAGAGTAATGGATAGCAGACTGAGGAATCGGAGTTCGAATTCCAGTTGAAACCATTACATTTACTTACATGCTAATATCCTTGGGAAAAGTATGAATCATCTCCCCACCCCCTCCATAGCAGAACAAACTGGGTTCTATAGCCTTAAATGGCAACTGGTCTACTGCAGGAAGAAATGGCAACCTACAGCAGGAAAAAATCTGCCTCGTCAGTCATGTATGGAAAGATACATGATCGCGTACGTGTGTATCACGCATGGCACATAACTGACTGAAATTCACTTACGTGCTAATAGCCTTGGGAAAGGTATGAATCCTCTTCTTCTCTCCCCCACTCCAGCTATGGGTAAATAGCATGACAGACTGAGTTCTATAGCCTTAAATGGCAACTGGTCTGCCGTAGAAAGAAATGGCAACCTACTGCGGGAAAAAATCTGCCTCGTTAGTCATGTATCGAAAGATACATGATCGCATAAGCGTGTATCACGTATGGCACATAACTGATATTTCATTCAGCACATTGTATCAACAATCTAATTATTGTTATCACTGGTTTTGGGCAAGCCAATGAGTAACTTGTTCCTACACGCCCTTGAAGTTCATGAGTACCACTCACTTTAATCTGTGGTCATACCGAAATCCATTAGCTTGCAGAGGGTGACTAAGCAGAATAGGGTGTCCATTATACGATTAAATATTTTAATACCTCGGGCGACTAATACGACTAAATATTATAGGATGACTATATCGGGTGACTTACGAGATAAAAATGATTAAATATTAATAGGCAACTATATTGAGTGACTAATACGATAATATATTATAGGGTAACTACATCAGTCAGTTAAGTGGCAATCATGTCTCTTTCGATGAATAACTGACTAAGTAGATTTGCCGCAGTAAAGTTGTCATTTCTACCTGCAGTAGACTGGTTGCCAATAGGTGGGTGGAGAATATTCATACCTAAGTGGTTGTAATGGACTGGAATGAAGTTCGAACTCGGCTCTCCGATTTCTCATTCCAAGCCTTTATTCATTACATGACATATATATACGGGTACTATAAGGAGAATATTATAGGGTGACTAATGCGATATATATACGGGGTACTATAAGGAGAATATTATAGGGTGACTAATACGATTAATTATTATAGGCTGACTACACAGGAGGACTATATGGAGACTATTATAAGGTGACTAATACGATTATATATTATAGGGTAACTACATAGAGGTAATATATGGAGGCTATTATAGGGTGACTCGTACGATTATGAGGAGGCACGTTGGAGTAATGGATAGCGGCTCAGATTGAGGAATCGGAGAGCCGAGTTCGAATTCCAGTTGAATCCATTACATTCATTCACTAACGTGCTAATACCTCTGGGAAAAGTTCTTCTACCTCTCGCTATGGGTAAATAACAGGACAGGCCGAGTTCTCTAGCCTTGGATAGCAACTGCTCAACTGCAGAAAGTATTGGAAACCTACTGCCGGAAAAAAATCTGCCTCGTCAGTCATGTATCAAAAGATACATGATCGTCTAGGCGTGTATCACGCATGGCATATAACTGAGTATGACTAAATATTATAGGTTGCCTACATAAGAGAATATTATAAGGTGGCTAATGCGATTAAATATCATAATACGTGGGAGGGCCACTTCGTTGTGGTGTAATGGTTAGCAAGCTTGTCTGGCTAACCATTACACTGACTGAAAAATGAATTCAATCCTCACTACGTGCTCCATACCTCCAGCCTTGTACCACATCTAAGCTGCGTTTAGAAAATCGCCATAATGCGTGGGGGAATCATTCATAAATCTGAAGGGAACGCATATTATCTTCTTCTATGTCCCTCGGCCCTTCAGGGCCTGGGCGATCATGGCACTCCAAAACTTCCTAGACATCGTTTTAGCAGTTCTTTCTCCCTTTGCTAAGGCTCCTTTCTGCTGTCTCTTTCAGATTCTTAGCACTTTGCTTAGATTTTGGAATAACCCTTTTGAGCGAAAGAGTTATTCCAAAATCTAAGCAAAGTTCTAAAATCTGAAAGATTTCGAGATCCGAACACACATTAGTCTAGCGGCTAGACCAACGTGTGTTCGGATCTCAGTGTCGCATTTTCAATCCTCTGTTAAAAAAAAACTTCACAGATATTTAAACTTCTGTACTTGTTTGATGTTGACAACTGCAATTTGTAACACGCTTCTTCTTATTTTTTTCTCTTGCAGATGATCATACTTTTGTCTTTTTGCAATTGATTGTTAGCCCTTTTTTTCCCGCTTTCTTTTACAAACAATCCTGACTAAAAGGTCCTGTAGTTTTGTTCGCGAGTTCCCGAACCAGCACTTCCACGATTATTCGAGAATCTAATTCGCTATATAGGTTACCTACATGACACATATTTGCAATTCTGCTACTACCATCTGACCAATATGATTATGTAATTGGTTGACAGGATGTTGTCTCGAGTCGGTAGCAGAGAGAAGGAACTTGTTGAAAGCTGCAAGGCATAAAGAGAGGTGGAGAGCCATGATCGCTTACGTCCTGAAAGGACATGGCACAGAAAGATATAGGGAATACTTTAGGATGACTATATAGGGCTACTAATGCATTACATATTATAATAAGTAAAGTGACTATAATACGATTATATATTATAGGATGACTAAATGTGTAGAATATTATAGCTTGACTCGGACACGTCGAATGAGTAGTGATTTCGATCCTCATTGCGATGCTCCATCCTAACTAAAGTCTTCTCATTCACTTTCACACTCAGTACCCCCCCCCACACACACACACACACAACCACACACGTGCGTCTTTATCGCTTTATCGCCTTGCTTGGGGTGAAATGATATTTTATATGATATTTTATATTGGTCGTTGGAGTTTCTTACAAAATATTATAAAAGATAATTATGCACCTTTCTAAAGATAAAAACAGATTTCTCATATTACGTGTACCTCCCTATTATGTGTTGTTATATAACTTCCTGTTATGAAATAATAATAATAATAATAATAATAATAATAATAATGGCTCTGAGGGCAGATCAACCATGGCTTCTGATCTTAATTTTTTGAAGGTGCTAACACGGTCTTGTTTTGTATTATTAGTAAATTAAGATGGACTACAATAAATATACCTTTCAGTACCAGAAGTTTCATTGCCAGTTGCCTGACCTTAGTCAGTCGGGCATGTCCCCTAGTTGCTGACGCATCTCTGTTCATGAGCGGAAGTAATGGGGAAGCATCACAGCCGAATGTTGAAAAGCTTTTATTTTTTTAACTTTTTAAAGTTTGAAAGCTGAGACAGTCAAGGCAACGTTGTCACCTCTAGATATTTGAAAGCATCCTCGATCGAAGACCGAATGGGCAGTCAATGCCTTGAAGCATATTTCTAAATGGGTCCCACTCGAGATGCCGTGCTTTGCTTTTATCAAAACCTTTCTACGTATCGCACACATTTGGCTGTGATGTATGTGCCTGGTATACCCTCATAAGACTGAATATCATAATGATCATATTGTGATTCGTATATTTGTATCCCAGCATCCCTTTGTTTGCGGGTTTGGTTTGGTTTGTTTTGTTTTACGGCATATCAACATCAATGGGTCATTTAATGCCGACAACTTTTTTTTTATTTTTGTTTTGTTAAAAATCTATTTCTGTTAATATTTTTTTCCTCAAAAAAAGTATAGCTGATAATATTATTTTTTTCAAAAACGTATTGCTGGTAATATTAAAAAAAAAAAAACGTATTGCATTTTTTACCTCAGTTTCGGGGTTAACTATTTGCCCATAGCTGGGATCCTAACAGGGTGGACCTGGGAACACCAGCAATTAAGAGGCAGTTCCATGCTCCTCAAAACCTCCTGATCAGAGGCCTTGCTGTTGGACATAGTTTATCATCATACCCAGAACGCGGATGTAGTTTATCATCATACACAGGACGCTCTTTGTTAGCGGGCTTCTCTCTCATTCAATAACAATAACAACAACAACAACAATAATAATAATAATAATAATAAAAATGTCTTCGTCTTATATGTTATTATGTTACTGATTATTCCTATTATACATATACGTGTCTCCCAGAATATCAAAATACATCTCTCATAAAAGATGCATTGTTTTGGGTTTTTTTTTATCATTTCAGCGCAAGCAAAGCGATAATGTCACTATAAAAACATAGGGCTACAGAGAGTGAAAGAGAATCTGAAGAATTTAGTGAAAAGAAAGGGCAATAAAGGAACAAGTTTCAGGGAGACAGAAGATATTGACTGACGTTGCATTTAAATCTTTGAAACTTGTAGCAAGAAATCAGAAGTGAGTTAGTTACACTGGCAAGAAAAGAAGAGACTAGAATATTATAATAGATCAGGCGGATACATCTGGCTGATTCAACAGTAAAACGATGGGACCTAATTGCCAAACTAGTATCATTAAGGAGGAAAGCTCATCAGAACTGCCATGAAAATAGCTGCAGACAGAGGAAAGTCACGTCACGTCGGTGAGAAAGTGTCTGAATTGGCGATACCAGGTCAGGGTCGATTACATTTATTTCAAAATATGTAGATTTTATGCTTGTTATCGATCAATGAATGAACAGACTTCCTAATTTTTTTTCTTCTGCTTTTAGAACTGAAAGAGTAATGACGTAAACAATGAAAATTACACCTCGACCTGAAAATAAAAATAAAAATATCTCTTTAATTAAAATGAATGCACTTTTTTTTCTCTCTTTCTTTTTCAACCAATCTCTTTTCAAGAAAATTAAAACAATGAAATAAAATCAAAAACTATATTTTATGAGGATTAATTTTTTAACGATGTCTCTTCTAGATTGAGTCCAAAGATACCACTTCCGGTGAAGCTATATTATCTAGCAGTCATTTCCCTATCGAAAACATTTGATAATTTTAAGTCTTCGCTAATTAAAAAAAAAAACAAAAAAAAACAAAAAACAAATATATAAACAAAAAATTTCCGTCATCGTTTTTAATTAGTTTTTAATTAGGTACCACATCTCTTCAGGATATGAGCAATCATGGTCCTCCACAGTTTCCCTTTCCTTGTAGCTAAGTAATATTTGACTCATTACCACCCCTCTTTGTTCTCGCATTGTACCCTCATTCAAACAAGCCCGTTAGGTTGGTTACTCGCTGATTCCCTCAACCCGATTCCGCTTTCAATATTTCTTGTGGGTGTTAAATTTTCCAAGGGTACTTTTCTCGAAATATAACAAAGAAATTTCAACTGTCTCTTTTTATTTTAAATATGCATCCTTATAGTTCCCATTTTGCTTAAAGCGTCGTCGTTTTTTTACATGTTCTGTCCATGGTATTCTCAGCATCCATTCCTATCGCTTCGACTCTCTTCTTTATCTGTGAGGAAATTGTTAAGTCTTCACTGCCGCATAGAAGGATACAATATTTTTATGTATATTTTAATTTTCATTACACTCTGTTGAGCACTCTAAGGGTCTTTCACTGATTCTTATGACAAATGGTGTCAAGATGGTTAAACGTCTTATCTGAAAACCTAGAAAAAGAAACTGAATTAGTTTAATGATTTTTTTTAAATATTAAACATTTTGTGGGATGGATAATTATGCTGTTACACCCGATATGTTGTCTTTGTTCAAAATAATCGAGAATTAAGAAGGCCGTAGTTAGAGAGAGAGAGTATCAAAAGATCAGAAGAGTAGGTAAGGAAAACAGGTTTATTAAATATTCATACCTAGAACAGAAAAGCTTGAGAAAATCAACTACTCCTCAAATCCTATTCGAATGTTGCTACTTGCTCTATTTATAAGTAGGAGCAGTTCATTCTCACAGTGGTAGGGAAGGACAGGATGTAAACTGAGTCTTACTCTACAAAACTACTTGACTACCTACTATCTGCAAATTGCAAGAAATTTCCACCTCCTCAGCTCTTTATACGAATCCAGATTTCTCGCTGGACTACTGATGAAAGGTTCAATATTTAAAGTGTGGTCTCGGTATGTGCTAGCTTATTTCCACCTTGAAAAATCAACGCAAATCGTTGGTGAATGGCATGCAATAGATGTTATACCATCCTTCCGCGATTCTTTCAAGAGAGCATTGAAAAGATAAATAATTCAATATAACTGAATAAATATTTAAAATAGGTACTTTTCAGTAACTTTGTTCCGTGTGCCTATTACATTTTTTGTCCTTAAAAGATCAACAATGGTATAGATAACTTATGGAAATTCAGATCCCAAGTTTCAATTATTTTGCTTCAGTTAATTCTACTTTAGATGTTAACTTCTTTTTCTGATAAAACCTTCAGGCATATTCAAGAACATTCGTGATTTTTCTTTCTGGCTCCAAAACTAATGAACAATGGCAGAAGTAGCAAATATTCTTGAAAGTTTTCCAACGAGAAAAAACATCAATGGAGATGAACAAAACTAACAAAGATATTATATAAAATTTGATATATAAAATTTTAGCAATGATATAAATATTTCATCAGGTGTATTCATATCTTTGATTCCTTCATCATATGAAATGCATTATTTTATACAATTCATAACGCAAATATAGTTATACCACGATCAATGATAGTCGTAATCACTATACATTTATCAAGCATAGAAAATACTTTCTGTCTCTCTATCTATGAGTGATCTAATGCCGGATTCTCGTGCCTAGGGAGATGCGGGTTCGAATCCTGCTGGGGATTGCATATTTTTCTCGGATATTCAGGGCGGTAGATAAAAATAAATAAATATACTGTTTAATATTTAATAAATAAGCAGTGTCTATTCAAATATAGATATTCAACGTAAGTAACATTTAAGTATATATATATATATATATATATATATATATATATATATATATATAGATAGAGATAGATAGATAGAGAGAGAGAGAGATATTATTAGTGGTCAATATATATATATATATGGATAGATAGATAGATAGATTGATGCATGTTTCATTGAATAATATAGACAAGTTTTGACTATTTATTTTATGTAAATTCTTTTCATATCGTCTGATAAGCTTAATAACATTATCATTAAAAAGAAGAAAATCAAATCACGATATTGATACATATTTTTTAATCCTAAGCTAAATAAATATATATATATATATATATATATATATATATATATATATATATATATATATATATATATCCAAGGATAAAATCCAGGTAGAGCTCTATGTACAAGACAGAAAAGATATAATACAAAAAGGCTCAAACACTACTATTCCATGGTTATAATTTATTACATTAGAATTGTAATTACGATCCATTTCATGAGATCTACAAATTTGTAGGTCTGATGAATTGGATCTTGATTACATTTTCCAATGTAATAAATTATAACCATAGAATATCAGTGTTTGAGCCATACACACACACACACACACACATATATATATATATATATATATATATATATATATAGAGAGAGAGAGAGAGAGAGAAAGAGACAGAGATAAAGGAAGAGAGAGAAAGTGACAGAGATAAAAGGAAGAAGGAGAGAAAAAAAGACAGAAAGACAGATATCGGGTGTAACAGGAAAATTGTTAAAATTGTGTTACAACATAATTGTCCATCCCACAAAAGGTTTAATATCAAAAAGCACTAAACTGATTGAGTTTCTTTCTTCCAGGTTTTCAGAGAAGACGTTTAGCCATCTTGATACAATTTGTCGCAAGAATAACTGAAAAAACCCTTTATTCAGCTCGAAAGAGAAAAGGTTAAAATCATTTTGTGTCGGACTCACTGTCTTCTCAACTGAGCAATGGTGAAAGGAAAAAATATCATTCAGGCTTTCAGTAATGGTACCAACATTTATACTCTGGCTTTCATCTTCAAAGTCCATTCAAGAACCATCAAGAGAACGGTGAATAAGTTAAAAAAAAAAGAAAAAAAAGATGGAACAGTAGAGAGGAAAACTGGATCAGGAAGTCACAATAGGAAGAGGGGTCATCATTTCAACTTAGCTATAGGGATCAATTAAAAAAGATCCAGCTCAATCCACAAGACGTTTGACACGTGAAAGTGGAGTTTCACCTATGACAGTCCAAAGAGCAGTGAAAAGACTCGAAAATGAAATAGTTTGTGAAACCTGTGAGGCACGTTGTTACTCCAGTACAGAAAGTTAAAAGGTTAGAGGGGGCGAAGATCATCTTAAATAAGTTGGAAAATGATCCTGGACAAATATATATATATATATATATATATATATATATTTGAACTTTACTTCAATCCTTTATGAGCTCTCGATCTTTATCTATGATTAATTAATGATGAACATGTCATTTTCGTTTATAATCGACTTGATCACGATTCTTCTGCTTGGAGAGTAATTATATATTCTTCTCGGTAAAAGTAGAACCCAATAGTGTTATAAAAACCTCGGAGAATTCCAGTAAGATATCTTTAGTCATTTCCAAAATACAGCGATTCAAATCTTAATTTAACAATTGGACAGTTTTCTTATTACACCTCTCTCTCTCTCTCTCTCTCTCTCTCTCTATATATATATATATATATATATATATATATATATATATATATATATATATATATAATCATTTATTCTAAAAATTCTAACATAAAAATGCAATATAATCATTACAAAAATAGCCATTTTGTTTCAACACTTCTGGTATCTTATCAAGTGATGGTGTTGAATGTAGAATAAATATATATTTGCTCTACTCTGTATTGAGCACTCTTTTGAGAATAGTATTTGTTGGTTATTGGAATTTATTCCGGATACACCAATCCTATACTTGAGTATATATATATATATATATATATATATATATATATATATATATATATATATATATATATGTCTCTGTGTGCGTGTGTATATGTGTGTGTGTGTATATATACATATATATAGAGAGAGCGAGAGAGAAAGAGGGGAGGGAGGAAGAGAGAGTATGAAGCTGTTGGCGTTCATGAGCGCCTACGTAATAAGGGAAATGGTAGTTTAAAAAATTTTAAACTCAAAAGTGTACGTAGTTACTGAAAACTTTTCGGTCGGACCAAGAAATGATGTTAAAAATAAAACATCTTTAGACGTTTCGTTAATTCTGTGAAACGAGTCCAGATGAGAATTTTTCCGCATTTCCCACGTGTCTGTCTGTCTGTCTATCTATCTATCTCTTTTGGATATATTTAATAGGTTAGTGAGTCTGGTGCACTTGTTTCTCACCTGTAATATATTTGCATTTGTATTGGAAGTTGTATTTATTTATTAAATTATGATTGAAGATTGGTGAAAAAAAGTAAAATATTCGGGAAAGAATTGTAATTGCGCGCTAATTCGTTTCATTTGATCAAAACTCGACGTAAAAATAACTTAAGAATGCTAATTTTTCTTTTGTTTTAATCAGCCTACTTAAACCACTTACGTATTACTCGATGTTAATAAACCTTTTTTGCCTCAAAGTGAATCGTGTAAAAAGTTTCGACATGTCGCTTGAGATTTGAAATTAAATTCAATATCCAATCTAAAATACCCAATGCAAAAGAAAATGAAAAGTAACTCAATATTTGATATGTCGCAAAACCATTCCACCCAATCTAACTCTCTGTCTATCTTTATTTGCACTATTTATATTCGGACTATTTTCCTCATCTTTGTTATTGTTATCGCAACGTTTTGACCGTTGTGGCCAACGGCCTTCATCAAATGTATATCGATCTGGGTAACCTAAAGGGAACTCTGAATTGAACCCACATAACTCCTCATTACAAAAAGTCAATCAAAAATTATCTGTCTGTCTGTATGTGTGTGTGTGTGTGTGTGTAAAGAGAGGGGAGAAAGAAGAGAGAGTGATAAAGCAACAGACAGACAGACAGAAAGTTAGATTAATTTGTTTGATTTTGCGACATATCAAATCTTTGTCAAACTGTGGGTCTGTCTATCTCTCTCCCCTACACACACACACACACACATAGACGCACTTACACACATACACAAATATATATATATATATATATATATATATGAGTGTGTGTGTAGAGAGAGAAAGATATACAAACAGACAAACAGACAGAAGTTAGTTGACTTTGTGACATATCAAATAGAAATAATAAATCGAAGTCCTTTTATATATTTGACTTGCTTTGTATATAGATAAATATCTTTTTTTTTTTTATTTGAGGTTATAAACATTTACTAGGCTTGGGAATAGGCAAATGTTGGTTGTTTATATTTTAGTTTATAAGCAATTTACTTACATCGGGGATAGGTAAATATTTCTTATCTATATCTGAAACTGAAAACATTCACTTGATTCAGGTAAATATTGATCGTTAATATTTGTGTTAATATTTGAGTATATAAGCATTAATTTGTCATGTGTCCCTTTTAGTCTGGGTTTAACCACACCACGGAATAGATAGATAGATAGATAGATAGATAGATAGATAGATAGATAGATAGATAGATAGATAGATCGTATCTGAAGTTATTAAGCAAATTATATAAAATTCAAATTTTGTTTAAAAAAAACATTGTCAAATTTGAATCAAACAATTTAGATATCAAAGCCTGGGTTAAGATTTTAGATAGTATCAATATGTTTTATTGAAGTTAATGAAGTTATTTAATACATTCCAAAATACTCCTGTCTGAAGTTATTAGGCAAAATAAAAAA
Organism: Acanthosepion pharaonis; assembly: GCA_903632075.3. Classification (NCBI taxonomy): domain Eukaryota; kingdom Metazoa; phylum Mollusca; class Cephalopoda; order Sepiida; family Sepiidae; genus Acanthosepion; species Acanthosepion pharaonis. Next base: position 341,334 of record CAHIKZ030000399.1, on the reverse strand, counting down.
AATCCCATTTTACTTCAATAAAAAAGGTAATAAAATCATCAAAAATTGATCAACACCTATAACAGAACAAATAACAAACACATATAATAGGTCTTTCAATCCTTTAAATTTTAATATAGTGACTATTCTTTTCAATGACAGTAATATATTATTCATTGATTTTTATTATTTTTAATTCAGCCGGTTCAGTTTCTGACATGGTAGTTTTAATTGCTTTCTATAGGTCTGCTTTGCTTTTATATTGATTGCAACTTTCATATAATTTAATCTTCACAATTCACCATAGATTTTCGAACGGATTCAGATAAGGACTTGATCGTGACCATTCCATTATGTTCTCTTTTATGTTCAAAGAATTCACGAGTAAGCTTAGATAGATGAGAAGGAGCATTGTCGTGCATAAATACGCACTTCTCTTTGAAACTGCGAGACTGGGACTTGTACCATACAAAGAACATCTTGTTTATAAAATCACAATACTTAGCATTGTTCATTTTAATTGCTTCATCGACTTTGAATGGTTCAATGGTTTCATTGACAATTCATAACACTAACGCCTGCTTGTTGTCTTCTTTTAGACAGAGGTACATCTGAATTGGATAAAATCTATCCTTTGGCCCATCCATCAAATGTCACTCAAGATTTGTCCGTGAAAATTACTTTAGAAAAGTCAATTTTCGTGTAACTCTTGGTCCAATTTTGAAGCTTTAAAATATCTGCTTTAGTGAGAGGAGTTTCTCTCCGAGAAGTTTTTTACAGATCCCAATTCACAAAGTATTCTACACCTTTTGTCCTTCTTGACTCCATCAATTCCAGCCTTTTCAAAAATCTGAGCGCTGGTGAAAAGTGGGTGTTTTGTTATAAATCGTTTTAGTTTACGTTCATCTCAAGGAAAGCAAATTCTTAAAGCCTTTTCCTTTGCTTCGAGTTCTCAACTTACATTTTCAACAAGTTTCTTTATTGTTCGATGATCTCTGCAAATCTCCTTTGATATCTTCAATGTGGACATTCCCCCGCTCAATAACTTTGATATTTTCTGTTTTTCAGCAGTTGTTAGATCCTTCCCTTTACTCATGTTTCAACATATATTATGGACAAAAGGAAAAACAAATTATTAGATTTCAGATATCTTAAGTAAGCTGATATTAGTTTCATCAGCATATTAACTTCGTAAATTCCAAATATCTCAAAAAAATTAGCCATGGTAAAATGGTAGGAAACATACGTAAATATTTTATTAAGGGTTGAAATTGACGAGTTTAAATTTGACAAATATTGGTTCAGAAATTTTTGAGTTATTGAGGTTTATTTGATTTGCATAATAACTTCAGACAAGCTTTAGATAGATAGATAGATAGATAGATAGATAGATAGATAGATAGATAGATAGATAGTAACAAACTGTGATAGATAGATGAATAGATAGATAGATAGATAGATAGATAGATAATAGATAAATAGATAGATAGATAGATAGTAAACTGTGATAGATAGATAGATAGATAACTAGATAGATAGATAGATAGATAGATAGATAGATAGATAGATGTGATAGATAGATAGATAGATAGATAGATAGATAGATAGATAGATAGATAGATAGATAGTAACAAACTGTGATAGATAGATAGTAGCAAACTGTGATAGATAGATAGATAGATAGATAGATAGATAGATAGATAGATAGATAGTAGCAAACTGTGATAGATAGGTAGAAAGATGGATAGAGAGAGAGGGGTAAAAACAGACAAACAGAAAGATAGAAACCCGTACTAGAGACATAAAGCGACGAATCTACAAGCTAATCTCTCGTATTGCTGATTGGGTATATTCTCTGTATTTTGTGGGAGAGTTTCATCAATGTCTACATATATAGACCAGATATTTAGCCAGAGACATTGATTCTGTTTTTTTTTATGTTTGTGAAATACATCGGTTGTTGCCCTGGTACACACCATCAATGATTTTTTTTAGCCGTGGATCATTATTGTCTTCGGGTCTTTCAACATCATACCCACTCTCCACAGTGACCCAGCCGATTCTGACCGAATATCGACTTGTATGCCATCCGTCAGCTACATCATACACGCAATCCACTGCGATTCGTACAAATCTGGCATTTTATAGACCAATCACGAATAACTTCCGGTTCACCAGCTTCAGCGCTCTTTTATAAAGAAGGAAGTGAACGCAGTAACCGTTTCGCTGTTTGCAGGAAATATGGCGGCACTCTCGATCTAAAATATATTGACAACAACATTCAATCTAAGGATTTCAGTTGAAATTTATGCATCTCCGTTTTCAAAGTTTCATAACCCTTAACTAGTAAATATAACTGAGCGATTAAACATAATAGTTAATTTTTAACGCCTCCAACTCTAAGCTGTTTTTCGATAATCGTTTTAGATTTTTTGCTTTTCATCAACATGGTTGATGTGAACCCTCAGGAGAGTAACTCACTGCGGTTTCTCGGGCTAATATTGTTGCAGATTTTTGTCTATATTATGTACTAGTGAGCCAGTCCAAATGACTTGACTCATTTTATAATCCACCAATAGAAGGTTAACCAATCAGAAGACGTAGAATATTCAATCCGTCGTGTATAAAGGCGGCCATTTTGTTTACTCTATCCGAATGTCCAGTGCCAGCTTGTCAGGCGAAGAGGAACAGAAAGAATAACTACGCTCTGCTACTTTTACCGGGATATCCACTGCTAACCTGAACTACGCTTCCCTACTGTCTTCGAAATATTCACTGCTAACCTCTGGATTCTATACTTAAAGACGACCGTCATTATGAACAACAAATATGTCCTACACATGAATTAGAACGATAATATTGAATAAATTACTAAACCTGCTGTTACGAAAGTTGGTTGACTAGACAATTTTTCTCGCCAACATAAACCTTGCACATTTATAAGTCTACCATTCGTTCGTGCATTGAGTATTGCTGCCACATCTGGTATACTGCTTCTGTTAGAGATTATGGAGAAAATTCAAACAGGAATCTGCAAGGTTATCACTCCTAAAATGGTATCTCAGCTTCATGACATTCCCACCGCCGTAATGTAGATTCCCTGTGCTTTTCTATAAATATTTTCAAAGCATTTGTTCTGATATCTCGGCTTCCCGGATTTAAATGTAAGTTTAAATTGGGAGCTAGCTCTCATCATTTAACATGGCAGCACTCTCGATATAAAATGTGAGATGTAACCGTGAATTCTATTCTAATAGATTCTTCTTTCGCGCGTCTAAATTATGGACCCATCAACAAGCTTGTTGCTTTGCTATCAACGATATCCCTCAAAATCCAAATGCAACATCAATCGCTATCTTCTATCTTATCAATTCTCTTCTTTTATTGTCCTATCTCCTGAATAACGTTTTTTTAGTTTCTTTTATTTTCTGTAACCCCCTTACGTCTTAGTGGCTTTATCTCCTTGCTTGGGTTGAACTGATGAACTGATATATATATATATATATATATATATATATATATAGAGAGAGAGAGAGAGAGAGAGATGTCTTAGTGTGTAAATACGAATGCCATAACAACACTATTCACTATTCACATGAAATATCATCTAGATTTATTTTTCGTTAAAAGTTCTCTGACTGAAAAACTCGATTAAAATTATTGACATGCCAATATATTTATTAGACAATAAACTTATTTGCCTTAGAAATGATTTATACAATCTACACATATTTATTAAATAATTTATACAATCTACATTAAAACTTATGTTTCCCTGCATTTGATATTAAATTTAATTTCATACCTCGAGCGACATGTCGAAAGATTTTTACACGATTTTACTTTGAGGACAGGTCAAATAAAGTTTATTAACATCGATTAATACGTAAATAGTTTTTAGTAGGCTGATTAAAACAGAACGAAAATCAACATTCTTAAATTATTTTTATCCTCGAGTTTTGATCATATGACATGTATTATCGTGCAATTAGAATTCTTTCCCAAATATTTTACTTTTTTTCACCAATTTTCATTAATAATTTAATAAATAAATACAAGTAGCAATACGAATGCAAATATATTACAGGTGAGAAACAGGTACGGGGTAAATGTTGAAATAGTCTCATCTTGTCTCACTTTATAAAATTTAAATAAACGTCTAAACATGCTTATTGGGATCCCTTGTTGGTCGGACCGAGAACTTTTCAGAAACTTTGTACACCTTTTAATTACTTAAATTTTTTAAACTACCATTGAGAACATAGGCACTCGCAAGTCTCCAAAGCTTACTTTTCTTTATTATCTATGAATAATATGAGCCGACACGCTCAAACGCTCGGTCACGATGACTTGTGACTTCGTGCTAGCACAACCATTGGCGGATCCCAAAAAATTCCGTCACAAGGTTTGATATTGTTTTCAGACACTTTCCAGAAAGCAAATGTTCTAACCACTAGACCACGTGACTATATAAATAGCTGGCCACTCGTATTCGAGGAAACTCGTCTACTATGGAGGCTAGCCAATCCCTATTGCAGACGCTCGCTCAGGCACATTTGTGTTTGCTCAAAACCCACAGGGCCCACCTGTGGTTTATACTGCAATACGCTGAACAGTTTTAGTTACAGTTTCTGGGAGAGAGCGTGTTATCTAGAGTGATCAACTTGTGTCTTTGTGATAACACAGCTATCGACGGCACTCAACAGTTTCGTCTACTCAATTTCACTCACAAGGCTTGGGTCAACCTGTGGTATGGTTTTCCCGACACTTCCCAAAGGTGCCGCATGCTGAAAGCAAACGTTCTAACCACTCGGCCCGCGCGCTACATACATACATACATACATGGTTCCGTCTACCTAGTTTCACTTACAAGGGTTGGGTCACCCCGTGGTATGGTTTTTCAGACACTTTCCAAAGGTGCCGCACGCTGGGATCGACCTCGATCCATTCCGATAACATCAAGAAGTCTCCTTTTTGACAAGTCGACCACGGTGAGATTCGAACCCGGGTCTCATACTCAGAACCATTCGACCACGCGCTACATCGCGCATGGCACGTAACTGACTGATCCATTACACCACACGCATATCCAAGCAGTCATAAATGTTAAAGACGTCAGCAATTCCCCGCGCTGAGATTATAGTCATGTCCAACAATGCTAAGAATCCCAGGGACAAGCAGATGCAAAATATCCTGGTTTGCAATGAGGCGAATGTTAAATAAGTTTTCATTCTCTTAAACGTATATCTTATCAAAGGTTTGGATTCCAGCACTCCCAGTAGGCTAAATGCGCGCTTTGACACCAACCCAAATATTTCTATGTCATCATGCACATAATCATACATGTATGTGTGTATGTATGTAACCATGCCTATATATATTATGTATGAATGATAACAATTACATTAAATACCTATATTCATACATACATAAAGGTATATGTATATTTGCATGAGACATCCGTGAACATGTGAAATAATACTTTGTTTATTTTCTCGAAATTGAATTAAGTAATTTTGTCAGCAATAATAATCTTATTATGTAGATATAAAATAAAACGTTAAATATATTTTATGTTTAAATTGTTTGATGTCATACACTGAAGTATTGAAAACTAGAGAAAACCAGTACACTGAATGGTTTCACCCACCATACTTTATAGAAATGGATTCAGCTAGATGTCGTATGTACAACGTAATAGGTAACGAGGTAGTGTAACTTTGGCATGAAACTGTGGCTGCTATAAGATGCGGACTGTCGTGGCCTGTTTAGGGGCCAGAAAGAAAGACACAGAAGACGAAGGTAGTTTGAACAAGTGTATTGAAATAACAGATATATACAAAGTAAGAGCGTTAGTAATAAGCAGATAGAAGTGCCCGTCCGAAAGATCAGGTTACACTGCGTCTCGGCTGCTCACACACACACAAGAAGTCTCGCAGGTTAGTATTTATGAAGAGGAGGAAGAGTTCATTCTACTGTAAGGGTGACAGGGCATATAGAAGAAAAAAAGCGAGTTTAAGTAAATGAATGGTGGAATGAGGTTTATGAAATATAAAAAAACAAAAATTATTAAGAGCTTAAAAAGAGAGGAAATTGTGGAGAGCTATGATCGCCAACATCATGAAGGGACAGGGCACAAAGAAGAAGAAGAAGAAGAAGAAGAAAAGCGAGTTTATATAAATGGATTGTGGAATGAGGTTTATAAAAAATGACTAAATTTATTAAGAGCTTCAAAGGAAGGAAATTGTGGAGAGCCAGGATCACCAACATCATGAAGGGACATGACACAAAGAAGAAGAAGAAGAAGAAAAATTGAGTTTAAGTAAATGAATGGTGGAATGAGGTCTATGAAATATAAAAAATGACCAAATTTATTAAGAGCTTAAAAAGAGAGGAAATTATGGAGAGCCATGATCGCAAATATCATGAAGGGACAAGGCACATAGAAGAAGAAGAGAAGCGAGTTTATGTAAATGGATGGTGGAATGAGGATTATAAAACATAAAAAAGACAAAATTTATTAAGAGCTTCAAAGGAGAGGAAATTGTGGAGAGCCATGATCGCTAACATCATGAAGGGGCAGGGCTCATGGAAGAAGAAGAAAAGTGAGTTTATGTAAATGGATGATGGAATGAAGTTTATGAAATATAAAAAATGACTAAATTTATTAAGCGCTACAAAAAAAAACCAATAAATTGCAGAGAGCTATGATCGCCAACGTCCTGAATGGACACTGTACATAGAAGGAAAGGAGATGTCGATAGACTGTATATTCCAAGAAAGGATGTTGGCAGAAGGTTAATGAGTGTTGAAATTGACCATTGGCTGTACTGAAAATTGATCTATGCTAAAAGTTCTTATCAACTGCTTCTGACCATTGCACGAAGTATGAATAGAAATCTAAGAAAAGAGAAAAGTTGAGTGACTGTCGAAAAGAAACAGCACAAGAAGAAGCGGAATAACAGTGTGAAAGAAAAGAATCTTCAGGGTCAGGTTTTGCGGGAAAGATGGTTTTATAAAGAGAGAAACATAGTCACTTATATTTGCAGTGAGCCATCAGAACGAATATAATGAAGACCATGATAATCGCAAATAAAGCAAATGCAGAATGTGTGGACAAGCTGATAAGAGGTTTAACCAAACACTCTGTTTTTTTTTTTTGTTTTTTTTTTTTTTGACGGGGGGTATTTATTTTTTAAGCATTTCACCCCAGGCAAGGTGTGAGTGCCACTAGCACGCAAGGCCTTACAGACAGTGGGAGCAATACTATAGGGGCGTTATAGAGGAAAGGATGAAGAGAAAGACGAGGAATAGATAGATAGGCATCTGAAGGTGTCGATTGATATTACATTTGAATATTTGGAGATTATAGCTATCAGGGAAGCAAGTAAGAGGAAGGGAGTTCAACAGATGGGAAGTACGAGGCATTAATCTATTGGAGTAGAAGAGACGGCTACATTTAATTATTTTGATTGATATACCAACCTAGTCGCATGCTTAAATTCGTGCAGTTTGGGAACTAGCGAAAATCGCTCGTCGAAGCAGTTACCGTGAAAGTATTTGTAGAAAAGTCAGAGGGAAGCAATGGCACGTCTGTGAGAGAACGACTGTAAACGAGATGCTAGATCAGGGCCAATCACATTGCATATCCGTCTCTGTATTTTGTGGAGGACCTTAAGACGAACAGCGGGAGCTCCAGACCATATATGAGAGGAGTATTCCAGGCAAGGGCGAATGGTTGATTTATAGATTTGAAGGATGGACTCAGGCGGGAAAAACTTTCTGGCGCGACACAGGGAACCAACTTACCTGGCAGTAGATGTAGCTATTAGAGGATAAGCGACGATATAATTGGACTAGTAGGAGAATTCACTGGCAAGTATGCTGTAAATTTGGCTTTAATATGAAAGAGAAGTGGTATGAATATCAGCCAGAAGCAGTGATAGAAAATAACTGTCACAAGATATGTGATTTATCTGTCCAGACGGATAATGTCATTAAAACACGGAAACCCGATCTTATTGTGATAAATAACGAATGTAGCAGGTGTCAAATTATTGCTCTTGCCGTTTGATACGATACAAGAGTTGGCTCCAAAGAAGAGATTGAAAAATAGCTGGATCTCGTGAGTTGAAGAGCCATGAAACATGACTGTCGAAGTTGTTCCTGTAGTAATGAGTGCACTTGGATCACCACCTTGGAACTTGAACGAGTGTTTAGAGAAAATTGAAAGATCAAGATGGTAGAGCTTCAGAAAACTGGTATCCTTTACTCTACGAAGATTCTCCAAAAGGTTCCTGCCGTTGTGAGGATCCTTGATGACACCATGCCTCCAGAATGGAATTTCCATTAGCTACGTCGATGCTCAACAACTGTATAATAATAACATGTTTTTAATAAAAATGTATTTCATGCCGACCATATTTTTCGAGGCATAAAAATTAAAAAGGTCATTTTAAGATATAAATATTGACATTAAAGTAATTTCTTATATTACTGTTTCTGGTGATATAATACAGAAGCTGTAATTTACTTTTTAAAATATATTTCCAAGAACTCTTACAGAATCGTAGTGAAAGAAAGCGCAAAAAAAGACAGAACATGGTTGTTCGCAAAAGGAACAATCCAAAATGCAAATCACTAATTAGAGATACCAAAAACAAACACAAATTTAAATATTATAACAGAAGATGGAAAATGCAACACTGAAACCCAAAGGCGCTTAGGACAGCGAAAGACGCCTTCCAAAATCTAAGCAAAGTATTAAGAAACGGGGAAATTTCGTTAGAAACAAACAAAAGACCGCTGAAGTCTTATGTAATATCAGTCATCCTATATGGCAGTGAATGCTGGGCAATCTCCTCATAGATGAAGAAGTGTATTGAGGTAACAGAAATGTGGTTCTACAAAAGGATACTGAGAATACCACGGACCGAGCATGTGAACAATGGCGAAGTTTTAGAGAAAATGCAAAGTAGGACACTTATATTTAACATCAGCAGGAGACAGTCAAAATTTATAGGGTACATAAAGAGGAAAGAAGACTTGGAGAATCTGACACTCGCAAATTGAAGTCAAAGAAAAACAACGCCTAACATTCCTAGAGAGCTTGAGTAAATGGATGTCGGAAAAAGGTTTAGGAGAGATAAGAAAAAGACAATTTTTATTAAGATCTACAGAGGACAGAAAATTGTGACGATCTACGATCACCAACGCCCTGAATAGACACATCTCATAGAAGAAGAAATACCTCATTATCTGCGGTGATATATTCCAGTGCCCTAAGCCCCGAATAATGCCGAATCTTATATGTTTTTTTTTCCAATACCTACATATCTATGAAAAGTTTAATTTGTAAATTAGGAACAATAAGAAATTAACAATACTTAAGAATAAAACAGAAATCTTATAAAAACATAACGTAATCGAAAATGATGTGACGGATAAAATATTCATTTTACCGTAGAACTTATCAACCTCAACATACATTTTGTTTTTTGTTTGTTTGTTGTTGTTTTTGTTTTTTGGGTGAGGGGTCTTTATTTGAGGATAGTGTGACGGTTATCAGCGCGCATACTACCTACCACTAGCCCAAGAGTATCAGTGATCCGAATTCAGATTCCTGTATAATCTACTGCATTCACTTTCACACTGATGCTCCTGGGTAAAGCATAAATTCATACCCCGCCCCACCGTTTATGGCAAAGTAAAAGATTGGACGGTTGCAGTCCAGTCTTGGAGAAAGATAATTTTGGATTCAAAAGTGTGGGAAAACAACGCGAAATCACTCCACTGTTTCCCCAAAAAGTCATGGCAATTCTTCTTCTTTTATGTGCCGTGTCCCTTCAGGACGTAGGTGATCAAGAGTCTCCACATCTTCCTGACTTTTGTAGTTCTTAGTAGTTTTTTTTTTGTTATTTCTCCTAAACCCTGTTCTACCATCTATTTACTCAAGCCCGTCAAATATGTTACGCTTTGGTTTCCTCTGTCCCTCTTTTTCTCTAACCGTCCTGTGAGTGTCAGATTTCCCAAACCCTCCTTCCTCATTACGTGCCCCAGAAATTTCAACTGCCTCTTCCTGATGTTAAGTATAAGTTTCCTTTTGGTTTCCATTCTCTCCAAAAACCTCGTTATTGCTCACACTTTTGGCCCATGGTATCCTCAGCATCCTTCTGTAGAACCAGATTTCTGTTGCTTCAAGTCTCTTCTTCTTTCTGTATTTGTTTGATTTTAGTATCCCAGATTTGTAGTTGGCATTTTGAGCTGCCCCTTTTGTTGATAACCATGCATCTTCTATCTTCTTATAGTTTATATTTAGTCCTTTCTTCTCGCTTCCTTTCGCTACCTTCTGTTGAAGCTTTTGTAGTTTTTATCCAGTGTCTGCTATCAACATTGTGTCATCTGCATATCTTATATTTTTAAGATTGTGGCCGCCAATAATGAAACCTTGTAGTATTTCTAATTCTCTCAGATCACAGATAATAAAGAAAGGAATCCGTGGAGCGCCTTGAACGCCTAGGTCCTGAGGAGACGTGGCATTAAAAATAAATTTTAAAAATCCGAATTGTTAGTATTATTACTCTTGAGCTTTTAAACTTCTGAAAAATCTATTTCTCCGATTGACGTTGAAAAACTGAAATCATGCATACGAAAGAACCACTATTCTATTAGATGCTTGCAAAAGTTTCCATAAAAATCAGATTTCCAACTGTGTTTACACTTTTAAAAGAAGATCATTAATTAACATGCATCCTCGTGTATAGAGCTGGCCTCTGCTAGAAGACCCATCGGGAGGCCACAGCTGCGGTGTCTCGATATTGTGAAGCGCGACATGAAACCTGTGGACATCAACAGAGACAGAACATACATGCGACCTCTGCAACAGAGATTGTCACTCCCGCATCGGCCTATACAGTTACAGACGTCGATGCTCCAGCCAAGCGGACAACTAGGATGCTACACATGGTCAACCCAGACCGACGGAGGCCTACGGTACTCATGTATAAGTCGATTTCATGGATAGCATGACCCTTGAATGTTTTGCATGAATTGTAAACATTCAAAAAAAAAAAATTACCTGTGTATAGTGTAACCGGTCACCGAAAATGCAAGATATTTAAACTCTTCAAAAGAATTACTTGTGTATAGTACGACCCTCTATTTTTTGCGTAAAAAAAAAACTAATTAGAAAAACATGAACTAAACTTGATTTCTGCATTAAATTTAATCAACATCTGATATAAAACTTGCAAAGACGAAGTAGAAATCATCAGAAGAAACATCGATGACTATATTCTCTCTCTCTCTCTCTCTCTCTCTCTCTCTCTGTGCGATTTAACTACGTCCCATTTCCTTTGTGACTATATTGCAGCAAACAGTGTGCTACAAAATCAAACGCTGAGTCCTAAAGTCAGTCAGTCAGTTATGTGCCATGTGTTATGATACACGCTTAGACGATCATGCATCTTTCGATACGCAGATTTTCTTCCCTGCAGGAGGTTGCCATCCAAGGTTATAGAACTCGGTCTGTCTTGCTATTTACCCATAGCTGGGGGGAGAAGAAAAGGATTCACACCTTTCCCAAGGATATTAGCACGTAAGTGAATGTAATGGATTCGACTGGAATTCGAACTCGGCTCTCCGATTCCTCAGTCCAAGCCGCTATCCATTACTCCCTCGTGCAAGTTTAAATGATCCCTAATTGTATATTTCTTTTTAACTAAGCCTCTCATAAAATGAATTAAATCTGTTATCCTATTTTAATCATATTTTTTTCGTTTGAACTTATTTTCTAAAATGAGATTTTTTTTTCTACATATAAGGCTTGTTGTGTGAATGTTTGAGAAGCTAATGTTTCGTTGGGGGGGGACGAAAATAAAGTTTTCTGGTTTATTTTTAAAAATAATGGCAATAATTATCTTAGAAGAACAACACAGCTCAACTCAATAGCATTGTCGTAGATTTAGGCCAAGAAGACAAATTTAATCTTCTCATTTTCATCAAAAAGTTGGGCTCTAAATAACCCCTACCACAACCCCATCCAGCGTCGTGTAGTAGCGGGTGTGTCACTTCCTATTACCGATCGGGTGCTATTTCTGGAATTCTTATGATCAGAGCGCTGCTTTAAATGTAGAATTTTTCTTCTTCTAAGACGACTTGTCGCAAACATGGTTCACAAGGCAAGGGGCAGGGAATGAGAAACCTCGCGATTTACAATCCAATGCTGTACCCACCGATGTGCGTCATGATTGCACAGAGGTTACTTTTCAATTTGTTTAATTAAATAACGCGCCCCAGCAGATTCTGATTTAATAAAAGTCAATAATTATTTTCAGAACGGGAAATTGAACAAAGTAGGAAAAAATTTTCAAAAATTCTATTATGTTAATATGCCTAAACGCGACAAAATTATGAAATGTATGATGCAAGGTATAGATTATTTTAAATCGTGTCAGAATGTACTATGCTTAATAAGTATTACTACATACACAAATACACACATATGTGTGTGCGTATGTGTGGTACAGCGTTATTTTTAATAGTAGCAGTAGTCTAAAAAATCAATTACATATTATGTAGTTATAAATATAAGTTGTATACTTATATCAATGATTATAGATTATTTTAGATCGTTTCAAAAGATGCTATATTTAATAAGCAATATATATATATATATATGCTTATATATATATATATATATATATATATATATATATATATATGCTATATATATATATATATATTCATTATAATCAGCTCAAGAATTGAGAGTAATATATTATTGATCTATATGTATCTATATGCATGACAATATATATATATATATCAATATATACATATATATTGCGAGAGAGAGCATGATAGAGAGAAAGAGAAATTAATATATATATGCATATATACATTATTATCAGCTCAAGAATTGAGAGTAATATATTATTGATCTATATCTATCGATATGCATGACTATATATATATATAGAGAGATAGATAGATAGATAGATAGATAGATAGATATCAATATATATTTATAGGGAGAGAGAGAGAGCATTGGAGAGAGAGGGCATGATAGAGAGAAAGAGAAATTAATACATATTAGTTCCTGTATGTGTGGTTCGTATAGTTTTAAATATATCATAATCTGTGATTGAAGATTAATCTTAGATAATGCACCATATCATGATCTTAACGATAATTCCTTTTCTATCTTCTTTTCTCTGTTCTCATATATATATATATTTATATATATATATATATATATATATATATATATATATATATATATATATATATATATATATGGTGTTCAAAGTTTGCTATATTTATAGATGCAATATTCTCAATATCGGAAGTCGACCGTTGACAGATACAGACACATAAGAATCCACACTGCATAGTGACTGTCAGTTTCACGATTCAAACTATATTCAGATCAGTTACGGTCGCTTCGATCAACACTTGAACTCTCATCCTTTCTACTCAAAAGTTCGCCTCAAGGCATGAACCAAGCAAACTGTCTATGAATATATAGCTTTCTTATATGTATTCGTAGACCATCATTTGCGGTATGAGATTTGGGATCAAGCTCCACTCGAAACTACTTCACAGATCCGAATTAGCGCAAGAATTGCTCTTAACTAAAAATATTGTGATAACAAGAATAGATAGAAGGAAATTCAAATATTTTTAATGATGAATTACATTTATCTAATCTCTATATGTAGAAATAGATAGATGCGCGCGCTCTGAGATTAAAATGTATGACGGACTAAAATATTATAATATATTCTTTTGTCCATGCCCCTTGGCTTTCTGGGTCTTGATTCATTCCTTTTTACGGCTTATCAACCCTTTTATTTAAAGGTTATTTAAAGTCAGAAAATACTATTAGATTGTAAGATTTCTATTTTTAAGATAATAATGGTTTAGTGATACAAGTCTTTCTAATTAACCCATAGCTAGAGGAGAAAATGTGGAATCGTACCTTTCCCAGAGGTATCATCGCCTCAGTAAAGGTAACCCAGCGATTAACAACTCCGAGCTACTATGATCCATTACACCACCTGCATATCCAAGCTTACAGGACCTGGTATTTTCCACCGGTCACCCATCCAGGTACTCACCAGGTCTCAACGTTGCTTAACTTAGTTGATCATACGGGAGCCGCTGTTTCAACGTGACATAGCCGTAAGCCATTTGTCTTCTTGTTTTGTTTTGTTTTTTTGTTTTTTTGGTAGGGGGTGTGTTGTGTCTTAGAAATGGTGTGAAAGTAAAACGAAAATAGAATTGGCATAGAACGAATACGCACATATATTTTACGCATATGTACAGAGTTTTATGTTGACCAATCAACAGATGCGTATATGTGTGAGATTATTTACACTGTATGTATGCACGAGGCCCTTACCGTGGAGCAATTCGCAAGCCTATCCCGCAAACCGTGATATTGCAGATCTAGCGCCATTTCGTGAAATTCTTTTTTCAAATGGTCTGACGCACATCATCAGTTAATAAAGTTATGCTTAGTAAACATCTAAAATGTTTCTTTATGCAAATGAATTCGTACATTCAAATATTTCACTGTAGACATACCTACACACAAGCACATAAACATATGCACCTTAAAAGAGATCCTATTAAGGAAGAAATTGCGCTCTCCCGCAGGATTCGAACCTGCGTCCCCCTTTGCAGGAAAAAACGTCTTTAGATTCGACGTGCTTTTAACCGACTCTGCCACGATGATCTCTTGAATATCCAAACTGATGAAAAAATAAATATACTGTTTAAAAAGTAAGCGGAGCGTCTACATTAAGTATAGATATCCACTAAAATTAAGATAGATAGATAGATAAGAGACTAAGATAGATAGTTAGATAGACAGATAAATATGCATGAAGGAACATAATTATATTTAGAAAGCTATTAATAGATGCATTTGTTTATACGCGTACAAACAATTTTACGCATATAGACAATCTAAATAGTATATATTTTGGAACAAAAGATAGTAGCTTTTTATCAATAGCTACGATTAAACGCATGATTTCGTTTCACACTTGATTGAAATTTGTGATATATTCTGTAAGGTGACAATTCAATGTGTCTCCCTTCTGTTCGATTTCTGTGTGAATTATTAATGTAATTTTATTTTATTTTATTTTTTTTTTTTTGCATTAAAAGTCAAAATTCTGGAAAATGAGATCTTTTGAAACCTTTATTTCTGGGAGGGGAATAAAAAGCTGTACAAACAACACTCGGATCCCCACGTTATAAATGACCTTGTGTCACACCTTGACTCATTTAAACAATATTAAACAAAATTTGCCTGCCTGAATGTCCGAGAAATTTTCATAGAAAATATTCGTCCTCTGACAGGAATCGAACCTGTATCCATAAAAGCAATAAAATCGACACCGAGAACCGGACGCTTCTTTGTGGCAAAATCGGCCAAAGGCACATCAGGCTATATGACTGTTTCTGCATAGGATACAGGTTCGATTCCTGTCGGAGGACGAATATTTTTCTATGAAAGTTTTCGGACATTCAGGCCGGTAAATGTTGTTAATACTGTTTATTATAAACAGAGCATTTACATAAATATTTTTATCTATAAAATGAATGTATAGACATAAAAATGTCTTAAAATAATTGTCGGATTTTGTCCATTTCATATATATATATATATATATATATATATATATAAATAAATTTACATACGCTCTATGTCTGATATTAAGCACGTTATCCCATAAATATCGCACACCTTAAAACTATGTATATATATATATATATATATATATATATATATAAAAACTGGAATAAAATTTTCGTGTGACGCGTTTTGTTCATTAGTACTTCATCGGACTAAATTTGTTTACTTTAAATTTAGTTTAATGAAGTCCTTAACGACGTCATGCGGTCTAAATCTTTCCTCTGAAAGTGTATATCAAAATTTATATATCGTTATCCCATATATATATATATATATATATATATATATATATATATATATATATATATATATATATATATATATATATATATAAATTCCTAAGAGGATAGAATCCAGGTAGAATTCAATGTCCCAAACACTAATATTCCATGGTTATAAATTATTACATTGGAATCGTAATCACGATCCAAATCATGATTTGGATCGTGACTACGATTCCAATGTAATAAATTATAACCATGGAATATTAGTTTTTAACCTTTTATATTATATATATATATATATATATATATATATATATATATATATATATATATATATATATATAAAAATACAAAATTAAAATAGTTCACGATTTTTATTGGAGTGTGACGGTTCACTATCTCACCCTAGCTTTCTCTGTCACTCTCTCTCTCTCTCTCTCTCTCTCTCTCTATATATATATATATATATATATATATATAACGTTTTAAATTTACTATTTATAGAGTGTTGGTTACACGAACCGGGTGGGCGGATAGCATTTTGTTCGGATAACCAATCCAATTGTAAGAAGAAAAACAAGCCATAGAAAATTTTTAGAAAAGGAAAGATTTCAAGCGCTTGCTTTTATTCAATCGATAAAAAAAAAAAGAGTGAAAGCTCGGAATATTCCTATTTTATTTTACAAATAATGTTATCTGCCGTTCAAATATTGAAATTATGGAACTGAAAATTCAAGGAATCATAACATCATTATTTAAAAAGAAGAACATGCATTTACATAGTTGCACAGGAAGTGCACTGGGTTTATCGAAGACGCTAAGTTCACGTAAATAAAGTTCATTGAGATGCTGATCGATCATTGTTTGTTGAGGAAAATATCCAGTCGCTGTCACTTGTTGTTCTTTGTTTTTTGACAGCGACAACATTTGGTGAAGAAGCATCAACAGCACCAATCTAGTCTTACCAGAACAAGAACAATGGCAAACAGTCGATGCCATCGTTAATGGGACCACAAGAGATTATGTTGGTGTCTGACTTATCACCTCGAAATGAAAAGTTATTTAAATTGTCCAAGTATAATCAAACCGACCGACTGCGTTCTCTTCATAATGGAGTCTTCTTTTATATTTTGTGTCCCTTCAGGACTTAGGCGGTCATGTCTCTTCACATCTTCCTGTCCCTTTATAGCTCTTAATAAGTTTTGTCTTTTTGTTATTCCTTCCAAACCCTGTTCTGTCATCCATTTGTCTAAGCCCATCAAGTATGTTACACACTGCTTTACTCTGTCCATCTCTTGAGGGTAGTGTGACGATTATCGGCGTGTAGAGTGGAATCTTTCTTTTTATGTGCCATGTCCCTTCAGGACGATCATGGTTCTCCACTTCCCTCTATCTCTTGCAGCTCTCAACAATTTCCTTCTCTCTGCTTCCTTCCCCAGACCACGTTCTGTCATCCACTTGCTTAAGCCCGCCAGGTATGTCGCGTGCTTTTTGCCCTTGCCTCGCTTTCCCTCTATTCGACCCGCGAGTATCAGATTCTCCAGGCCCTCCTTCCTCATTATGTGTCCCAGAAACTTCAG
Source organism: Acanthosepion pharaonis (assembly GCA_903632075.3). NCBI lineage: Eukaryota > Metazoa > Mollusca > Cephalopoda > Sepiida > Sepiidae > Acanthosepion > Acanthosepion pharaonis. The sequence continues at coordinate 323,842 of CAHIKZ030000399.1, read as the reverse complement.
CTTCCTCTTTCTGATATTAAGTATAAGCCTCCTTCCTGTTTGTAACCTCCCTAAGATCTCATCGTTGCTCAAATGCTCTGTTCATGATATCCTTAGCATCCTTCTGTAGAACCTCATCTTTTTCGATTCGAGTCTCTTCTTTATCTTTTTAGGAAATAGTGATCCGAATTCAGCTTCCTGTATATCTACTACCTTTACTTTCACACTGATGCTCTTGGTAAGGCATGAATCCATATCCCCTCACCCAAGTTATGGTTAAGTAGCAGATTGAACGGTGCAGTCAGTCTAGGAGAATGACAATTTTGGATTCAAAAGTGTGGGAGAACAATGGAAAATCATACCACAATTTCTCACAAAAAGTCATGACGATTCTATCTTCTTTTATGTGCCTTCAGAACGTAGGCAAACATGGGCCTCCACATTTTCCTGTCCGTTGTAGCTCTTAATAAGTTTTGTCTTTTTGTTATTTCTCCCAAAATCTTGTTTTGCCATCCGTTTGCTCAAGGTCATCTAGCATGTTACGCATTACTTTCATCTGTCTCTTTCCCTCAAAGTCTTGTGAGTAACAGACTTTCCAAGCCCTTCTTCCTCATTACGTGCCCCAGAAACTGCCTCTTCCTGATGTTAAATATAAATTTCTATTTGGTTTCCATTCTCTCGAAAACCTCGTCGTTTCTCATATGTTCGACCCATGGTATCCTTAGCATACTTCTTTGGGAACTACATTTCCGTTGCTTCGAGTGTCTTTTTAAACTTCGAGGAGATTGTCCAGCATTCGCTGCCATACAGAATGACAGATATCACGCTACAGTCCAGTAGTTTTTTCTTTGTTTCCACCAAAATTTTTCTGTCTCTTAATACACTGCTTAGCTTTTGGAATGCATCTTTGGCCATCATAATAAGTCTTAGTGTCGCACTTTCCGTTCTCTGTTAGACTACTAAATAACGGAGTACTGCTACCATATCTTGGCTTGACCTTACTTTCCAGTCTTGACAGAGTTCAGAATCATCTACACGGCCTTGTGGGTGGTGAATTATTTTCAGCACTACCACCCCTTTCTCACAGACGAAAAGTCGCCACCTTCTCGCTACTCCATCGCTATTTCCATGGAAAATGGTCTGATAAGCTACATTTATAATTCCACCAGTCCAGACCTTCACAGCTAAGACCCGTCATGCTAGGTTAACTGGAGGGGTGGAGAATCATCCCCATTCCCTTCATATTCCATAAGTAAGAAGGAAGTTCCACTGAGACGACTTCTTTTTCAGAACCACAACTTTGTAGAATAGACTCCCGAGGGGATGTATCTACGATCACTACAATCTTCCTCTGTTCGATTTTAGTGTAAAACGTTATCTTTCTTACATATGCTAATAATCTGCACTTCTTACCTCCATTTGCATTCATAAAACTACCTTATTCAATAATCCCCTATCTTGGGTGGCTCTTGTGTCTTGTACTGGGGGAACAGTTAGTATGGGTAAATGTCATGGGGACACCAATAAATCAATAAGCTCTTTCACTCTTTTAACAGATTTATACTCAAAACAATGTCATAAAATTAAAACGTTCAATATTAACTTTAAAAATTCTTTCGTGTATCCGAAATCCAGAAAATCAGTGTTCGAATAACCGAATTTCTACATAGTTTGCAAATAAAATAAAACATTCAAAGATTGTTTTCTTAACATTCGTTCATTAGGGTTGATTGACTGACAGTTTTTTACGGTTTATCGATCATTGTGGGTTAAAACCGAAACTTATTTTTGGATTATTGAATTAATTATTTTTTTTAAATAACAATGATTTTGCCAGATACGTGTCCTATTATTTAACCCATAGATAGAGCAGATGGATTCATATCTTTCCCAAGAGGAATTACGTTTAAGTGACTGTAACGAACCCAACCGGATTTCGAACTCACCTATGCGTATTCACATTTCGTGCCGTTATTCATTACTCTCACATCACGTTCACGAAGGAGTGAGATAGTTAAATTGAATGTATTAATAGCTATCATATATTGCTTAAAAGGGGTTACATAGGTTTCACTAAAACACGTTAATTTTTAACATCAATTTAAATTTAATTTAAAATTTACAGACACACTTGTATTTATTCATTTATTTCACAGTTATGTACGTAATCGCTTCTGAGGCCGCATTGAAGCCGTCCCCACAGCTGAAGCTCGGTTTGTTGTAACTTAACGTGCAGAATTTCTTTTAATATTCCTCTATGTGCCAGTGTCGCTTCAGGGTGTGAACGATCATGGCTCTCCATAATTTATGCCCCTTGTAGCTGTTATCGGTGTTTGTCGTTTTATTATCATTTCTATTTCCTGTTCTGTCACAAGCTCATTAAATCGGTTATTTATTGCTATCCTTTGTCCTGTTTGTCTTTAAAATAATCTGCGAGTGTTAATTTCTCCAATCCCTTTTTCCTCATTATGTGTCCTAGAAAGTTCTGTTCTTTCTTTCTAATTCTAGGTAAAAGTGACCTTTTGTTTCTGTTTTCCTTCAAATTTCGTCATAGCTCACGTGTTCAGCATATATATATATATATATATATATATATATATATATATATATATATATATAAAAAAGTGTGAATTTTCATTTCATCTTTCATTTCATTTTTGGAAGTGTTATCTGATGATCCAGCGTCCCTTAAAAGGGCTCTGGTGAAATAAATTATTATAATGAAACCTTAAAGTGGTCTGTTTTTTTAAAATAAATAATATATATATATATATATATATATATATATATATATATATATATATATATATATATATATATATATATTCTTTTTAAGGCGTGGATAATGTAACGATTATCGGCGCAAAAAGTGAATTAACAGTGCCGATTTCCATTCCCGTTCGATTCAGTTCACGCTACCCTTGGGAAAAGGCATGAACCCACCTGCCTCTAACTATGGGTTAATATAGCAAGGCATACTAGGCTCTCTTGCCTTGGGATGACAATCCATCTACGAGAAGGAAAACTCTGAATTCAAATCTTCCCAATCGGTTCAATCTTGATCTCTTCAAGTCGAGGGTTGACTGTTATGTTTACTGCCTAGCCCCAAGTTCATTTCTTGTTCTTTCTTCAGCTAATAAAACACCACCAGTATCCCTCTACCTTGAATGACTCTTTAGCATAAAAAACAGCCTGAAGCTCGATTCTGTTTTGGTTCACTTTCCTCTAACACCACTGGAAAAAAGCACGAATCCACCAACCTTTATGTGTTAAATAGAAGGCCAGGCTGGACTCTCATGCCTTAAGGTGGCAATCAGTCAAGGAGAAGGAAAACTCTGAATTCAGAATCAACCTGAAGAGGGATAGGATTCGTCAGGTTATCTTTATCCGGACACGACCCTTCTATTATGGTCACAGTAAATGTGTTGCCCTTACGACTTCAATGGGTTATCGGATTCGTTTGTGTGACTGATTTTTTTTCCTATTGAATATTATGGCTTTTCTATGTATTATTATTTTTTTCTCAATTACCTGGTGCAGGGAATATATATTTATATCAATACGTTCTCATGTGCTTGCGATTGTATTATTGTTGATATAATGAAATTGCATGAATAAAGGATTAAACGTATACGTTCGTAAATCTGTGTGAATGCACATGCACGCGCGTGTGTGTGCGCATGCGCGAGTGTGTGTCGTGACGCGTTCGCGCATCTGTGGGACAGAGACTAATAATGTATATGCACAGTGCACTTTATCAGATTAATTCTGCCGATCGTAGCTAACCGGCCTGACCAAACAAATGTCAAGAGCGATATATTTGATATATTCGTTCATAAAACAGTCGATCATATGCCATTAGGATGAACGCTGAAGAGACGTTTAGTTTATTGATAGTCTTATTTATAAATGCTTAGCCATTTGAAGGGTTACTGTAATCAACGAAAGTAGCGAGTGAGCTGATGAGAGGAAGATATGGTGAAACAGATGGAAAGAGGGGGAGAGGAGAGACAATCAGATATAGATATACAAGAAGATATACGGATGGAAAGTGGGACCATTAAAGATATACCAAAGTATTTCAGCCTCTAAGCAGATAGATAGATAGATAGATAGATAGATAGATAGATAGATAGATAGATAGATATGAATAGACTTAGATAGATAGATAGATAGATAGATATGAATAGACTTAGATAGATAGATAGATAGATAGATAGAAAGATAGATAGAAAGAAAGAAAGAAAGAAAGAAAGAAAAGAAAGAAAGAAAGAAAGAAATAACTTTGTGTTCCCAAGCTCCCCTCCTCCAAGTACGATAGAGACATTATATATATATATATATATATATATATATATATATATATATATATATATATATAAACAACGATAGATACATATAAACAGACTGAATATTATAGATAGATTTATACGGAGATAGATAGATAGAGAGAGAGTGAGTGAGTGCGTGAGTGAGTGAGTGAGTGAGTGAGTGAGTGAGTGAGTGAGTGAGTGGGTGCGACATGATTAGCGAGATAGATATGGACATCCTAAAATAGCTATGTAGATAATAATAGACTGAAACAGAACAGGGGAACCTATTTCAGCCACAAAGTAGGCTTATAGTGATAGATATATAAAGAAACGAGAAAGAGGCTAGCATGCCCAAGTACTGTAGATAGAAAGTCAAACCTTTAAGCGTCTGTATCTGCGACACAAGACATAACTAAGCGTTAAATCAAAACATCGATTTGTGTTATTTGGCGCTAAACTTGAGATTTTTTGAAACCATGAAAATTCAATGAAAGTATTTGCACTAATACTAACTGCTGTTAAAATCAACTGACAGAATTTACAGCGAAGTGCATGATGCTTTTCTTTTTGGAATTTATGGGATTTTGCACAACAGCTGCTCCCTAAATTTAAAGCATGAGAATGTGTTGTCTTTATTTCAGTATATTGGCTTTTTTCTGTGCACACATGTATATGGACGATGGAATATTAGATTCTGTAGAAAGAAATATCGCTTTTTGTGCATTTTATGCATTGTTGCTTGAACTAGTTATTAATATTACAATGTTTAAACTGATAGATACGTGATAATTTAACGGCTAGGAAACATTTAGTAACGACACAAAACCCGTAAACATTTTGGATTTTACTCTTCCTATCATCATCTGGATGTCACTAGCACGACCGGAGAGAGATGAAGACGACAACAACGAAAGCTGTTATTGTGTAAAAAAAAAAAAAATGGCGTCGGCTTTTAGTCAAGCATGGATGGGATCGAAGACGTCGTTTGAAGGAATTTCTCGTTCCCAGACCGTTTATCTCTTGACACAGAATAAACCTACTAGGATTCATATTTTCAGTAGTATTATTTTTAAAATGTGTGGCATGAGTAGAGTCAGCATTTTAAGATCTACATTTAAAAATATATATTCGTACCTGTTGAGATTTATTTTTTGTTTCCTGTTTAGGATTGCGTTTCTGCTTCTTTCTGAAGTCTGCTTCAGCTCTTTACTTCTAAACTCTGAAATTTTATTTATTATTTTATTCCTCAATAGGAGTAAATAAGTTCGCTTATCGCCCGGTTCACAGACTTAGACAGGAGTAGAGGTTTATTTCTTGTTTCCTGTTTGAGCTTCCGGGTCATTCTAAAGTTTTTTTTCCTTTTCTTTCTCTGCCAGTAGCCTATTGCATCATAGTGACATTATCGCCTTGCTTAGGGTGAACTGATTAAAAAAAAAGAACAATTTCATACTAACGGTACGGGAGCATTGATATTTTATAATAGGTGATAATTTTATCACAAAAATCTGCATACTGATTACTGAGATTTGCAAGGATTTGCTTTAACGGATTATTTTAGGTACCTTCATGAGATCGTTAAAAAAGAGCATTGCATGATGAAAAAGACTTCAAACTTGACGAAAACAAAATTTTGTCGTCTAAATGTTTATGTTATTATTAAAAGGAAAAATCAAAGTATTTGGGAGGTATTTTTTTACATTTTTAATCGTTCCTAGCACGTTCGAAATTTTCGTTAAAAATTTTTTTTTTTTTTGAGTCAGCAAAATTGACAGATAATCATGTCAACCTTTTTTTCCATTTTATAAAAAAAAATGAAAATCTCAGTTTCATATTCTTTTAAAAATCAATTATAATTAAGAAAATTAAAAATTATAATGTTTATTTAAAATATTTTGAAACAAGCATTACTTAGTTTCTGCGTCGAAAGGAAGTATTTTAAAAATAAAACAAAGCAGGTCATAACATTTCGCGTCACTTGACAGGTGGTGGTTGATGATTTCATCACGTATTAACAGTTTACGTGGGGAAAACTTACCGTACGGTAGGACAAATGTGATATAATTATTTAGATTTAAGTGAACAAGTTATTTACCTCGTTATTTTTAAGGAAAACTTTCAGCGCACTAATTTGTCTTCTTTTTTCTTTTTCTTTTTTTGTACTTAGCTTTCACCTTTACGTTTACGATGCTTTATGGAAGATATATTATAAAGAAATTAAAATAAGACTGTTGAGAGTGAGATTAAATTTCATAAGAAAGGTATCTAATTAATTTATAGGTACTTTTCTTATAAAATTTTATCAGAAGTGTACATAAAATACTATAATTTTATGTACATTTACTATATGTTACTGTTATTTGTATTTCCATTCATTTTATTATTAATTTTGATATTTCATTTATGGAAAAATGTCATAACTGAGATTAATATAAAAATAAGATCATACAAATTTCATAAGATGATACTAATACTTGTAGGTACCCTTCTCAGTTGAAAATGAAAAATCAAATTAACTTCTCCACGCGTGTTTCGAAAAAATAAAAGCCTTAACAGCGGAGAACAATGCTTAACTCAAATAACGCAACTTAATTGTATTCTTGCTGGATTTCCGTACTTCATAATTACAGCCGTATTATAAACACAAAATTACATTTCTTAATTACTGCGGGTCTTCTGATTGGTCGAAATTATACAACTCACAATGCGCTAAAAAATGATCTATCTCATAAGGACATTTACGAAACTGAATGCGGCTTTCAACTAATTTTATAATATTTTAACAACTTAAATGTAAAAATCTAAAAAAGAAAGAAAGAAAGAACACATAATTGTATTAAAAATTCATTGTTCACTGAAAAAACTTTTTGCTTCCAGAAAATATTGTCCATATTCATAAAAACAACTAAAAGCAAATAAAAGCATTTGAAATTAAATAATATCTTTGTTCTATTGAGTTTCGTATGTTACAATTCAGTGCTGATTTTCTGGTAGGGGGGTCTAATTAAGAAAATAATACATGATTTGCTTTCCTCAAAGACTTATGCTTTTAACTATTATAATCACTAAACTGAATACGATTGAATTTTTCATAAAATTAGTTATGGGGTGCGTAATAAATATAAAAAAATATTTTTGCCAGACTTTAAAAAAAGAAAACATTTATAATAATCTTCATCATTTGTGAATAGTTTCTGAAAGTTTCATTAACATCCGACAATTATTTTTATTTTTGCAAGATTTTCGAAATTAATGTCTGTCGTACAAAAAAAAAAATACGTGCTAAAAATTTGTTATTTTACTATATCCGGTGATACAAAGAGAAACGAGTCATTTTTTAATCAAAATTTAATATGTTCTAAAAAGAAGGAAAAAATTTTTAAAATAATTAAAAAGTACTTCGGTCTTTCCTCTTAATAATAACATAAACATTTAGACGATAAAATTTTGTTTTCGTCAAGTTTGGCGTCTTTATCATCAGACTGTGCTCTTTTTTAGCAATCTCATGAAGGCACCTAGATTATTTATTACTAGTTGGACCAGCGAATACTGGACAATCTCCTAAAAGATGAAGAAAAGACTTGAAGCAACAGAATGTGGTTCTACAGAAAGATGCTAAGGATACCATGGGCCGAACATGTGAGCAACGACGAGGTTTTAGAGAAAATGGAAACAAAAAGGAAACTTATACATAACATCAGGAAGAGGCAGTTGTAATTTCTGGAGCACGTATAATGAGGAAGGAGGGCTTGGAAAATCTGATACTCACAGGAAAGATTGGCGGAAAGAAGGACAGAGAAAAGCAACGTGTAACATACTTGATGAGTTGGGTAAATGGATGGTAGAACATGGTTTGGAAGAAATAGCAAAAAGACAAAACTTATTAAGTGCTACGAGAGACAGGAAGATGTGGATGGTCATGATCACCTACGTCCTGAAGGGTCACGGCACATAAAAGAAGAAGTATTACGCCAGCCATTATTTAAAGAAGTAATCGGATAAAAATGAAAAGATTTCAAATTGACAAGGATTTCCATTTTACTAAAGCAGACGTTAAACGTATGAGAGCGTTATTGTCTCTTCTATTTCTCTTTCTTTAGTTTGTTTGCTCTTTCTTTCTTTGAAACCAAACCGTGGCTCTGATATGTCTTTTTCGGCTTTCCTTGCGATTCAAACGGAAAAAGGCCATTATTTGTGGGTTGGGCGGAAAATAAAATATGAAAATAAAAAACAATTTATGATTAATTTAAAAAAATTACAATTTTCTATGTGATCATTTAAACGATTAATTATATGAATAACGCAGTAAACAATTTTCTATAATCCAAGTGATCATCTAAACGATTATTATTCTGTAATGAATAACGCAGTAAAATGACGTTAATAAGACATTTTTAAATCAACTATAATCCAAAATTTAGACACTATTTTTGGCTCTAAAATATCTATATATATATATATATATATATATATATATATATATATATATATATATATATATATATAATAAAAAGGCTTAAACACTAATATTCCATGGTCATAATTTATTCCATTGGAATCGTAAATACAATCAATTCATCAGACCTACAAATTCAAAAAGAAAACAGAAAAAACCCAACTCCGGAAAAAAAAATTTTTTCTGAAAATATACATGTATGGGTATTTATATATTTTGCATATGTATGTATATTTTCCACTAATATTATCTATCTATCTATCTATCTATCTATCTATATATATATATATATATATATATATATATATATATACAACAAAAAACAAAATTTACAACATAGGTATAGTCGATTTCAAACCGTTCTTCATGCAAATACATATGCTCTGTTAAAATAAAAATAACGTGTTCTCTGTGGATCATTTTAATAATTAATATTACTAGGATCCAGTGGTTATTATATACCAACGGACCGATTACCTATCTTATATATATATATATATATATATATATATATATATATATATATATATATATAAAGTTTTGTATTTAGGTAGCAATCCTTCATTTATACATGTTTCATTGAAGACGTCAGACAAGGTACTACGATTAAGTTTTTAATTTAATTTTCCTTGTGTTCGAGCAAGTGTTTTCTTTTTTGGTTACAGAGTGTGTAGAATCTGTCTAAATGTTCCATAATTCCGAGCCCTTTCGGCTATATTTTTAGCTATTATTAACGATGATTTTATTTTTTCAATTTAATTGGGTGTGTGAGTTGTGTGTATGTTTTAGTGTTATAGAGATGTTTTATTTTCCGAACACAGAATATTTCGGCCGTGTTCCTAGTTAATATTGTTAAGTTTTGGCTTTTTCTTCTTTATTATTTAGGCTTCCATTATTTTGAATCTTTTTTTACATGTGGATGAGGTTATTATGTTTGTATTTTCTTCTAGTATGTTTCGGAGTCTGATATGCTTGTGTGTGCGTTTAAATGGATTCTAATAGAGCTGTGGTCAGAGAAGGTGTATCGTAAGGTGCCTGGTTAGTTATGTAGTTGTGTGACGGGGGTAATTATTTATGAATTCGACTTGATCAGGAACACTGTTAAATTTTTCTAGTAGGTAATTAATTTGATTGTTTTGTTCAGGTGATATATATATATATATATATATGTGTGTGTGTGTGTGTGTGTGTGTGTGTGTATGTGTGTGTGTATTTGTGTGTGTGTGTGTGTGTGTGTGTGTGTGTGTGTGTGTGTGTGTGTGTGTGTGTGTGTGTGTATCTCATATATAAATCAATTATAAAATTCAACCAGGTACAATATCAAGAAGCAAAATCCCTATTGTACAAAACATGCTAAATACTTTGATTCGTAAAATGGATGAAGGAAACTTTCACAATTGGTAGCGTGACTGCAGAGGTTCAGATGGAACGTCACACACAAAAACTTGAGTTTGAAATTATCTTGATGTTATGGAAAATCTTCTTCACGGTATCTTTTTTTTAGCTATGCTATGCTCTCTCCTCCCTCTCTCTCTCTCTCTCTCTCTCTCTCTATATATATATATATATATATATATATATATATATATATATATATATATATATAATAACAAAGAAACACTTTATGGTCTTTGGTCGTCGGATCTGATAAGGTAATGGAATTTATTGCCCCTCTTATCCTTAAAAATCCTAACGCATTTTCCTTACACACAGTTTTGCCTTTCATTCTGACCTGAAGAAGCCGAGAACAACAGACGTCGTCGAAGCGCTTCGTTAATAAATTTTTCCTCTTTGTCTCATCATTTCCACAGAACTATGATATGCAAAATTCTTTAATGGCAAAGATTTGATCAAACGTCATTTAAAATGTAGATATCAGGCATCTGTCACACCTGGGAGACTCCCCTGTCTACAAGGCTGACTAACTAATCCCTGTTGCAGATACCTACTCAGGCATATTTGTGTTTCTTCAATAACCACTGATCCAAAATGTGTTATAAGATTACCAGGTAGTATAACCCTAACAGCCCTTAAGAGATTTCAATTGTTAAATCCCTGGAGTCCTAACCGTGTCGTTAAAAATGCCTGTGATGTTAATGCAATTAAATTGATATTACAAGTTGATTATACATGAAAGCAAATTGACTTCTCTTTCAAGTCTCCTTGGTTATGAGATATAATTTTGGAAACGTAGAAGTTTTACAAAACTGCAGATTTCCGGCGCTTCTATTTGATTATGTGACGTATGTTAATGCCTGGGATTGGAATAGAGTGCTACCTGATTGTGAGAGCATTCAGGTGATCCCGGATTGTCAGCGTGTGAAACTAGCCGGTGCATTAAAGGATTATTACAACTATACTGTTTCTGAGAGAGAACGCATAATCTGGCGTGATCACCAGTTTGAACAAGACCAGTACTCTCAAACCTTCGGTCACGTCCTCAGCATCCGAACAGTTCCATCAACACAATTGTTCAGTCCATGGTAGAATCGATTATTCATTGTACATTATTACGATCAAACAATCGCCTCGTTGTCGGAACCGAAATGCTCAACTCTACCACACGCCCATTTATCCTAATAAGGAAAAGTCTATTTACTATTCTAATACTTTGTACTATTTTTAATTTAAATGTCTGAATTACTGGTTTGTTGATATTTAAATGATTTAATTTAAATGTCTGAATTACTGGTTTTATTGATATTTAAATGATTTGATTTAAATGTCTGAATTACTGGTTTGTTGATATTTAGATGATTTAATGTAAATGTCTGAATTACTGGTTTGTTGATATTTAAATGATTTAATTTAAATGTCCGAATTACTGGTTTGTTGATATTTAAATGATTTAATCTACATGTCTGAATTACTGGTTTGTTGATATTTAAGTGATTTAATTTAGATGTCCAAATTACTAGTTTGTTGGTATTTAAGTAATCTATCTTGATCAAAAACAGAAATCTAGGAATGATAATATGTAACCAAATGCCAACGCGAACGGAATGTGGCACAAGGATGTGTTCAAAGCTGTGTTCTTATGTGTACATAGAACCAAGCACAAAAATAGCCCGGCAACTAGTCTTTTAAGGATGCCTGAAGGACGTCGATATGCAAAAGTACAGCTTTGTGTTTGGGTTTTTAGAAAATAAATACGATATAAAATATATGAATTATTATCATAAAATACAACCGAAAATAATATTTTCTTCTTTATGGTAATTTTCGTTCCTGTGAGTGTTGGGGACAAATATTGTGGTTCTGGCAACAAAACGAACGAGGAATCTATCTCCATTCACCATATTGCTGAGACCATTCTCTTGGAAAAAAACATTTGAATAATGAGTGCATGTACAATTAGGCAGCTGCAATGGAAGCCTTCAGGGAGATCAGCGACCATAGAAATTACTACCTGGAGAGTAAATATATAAACAGAAATCGTTTAACCATGCTGCTAAAAAAATGACAGAAATATTTCCTTGTATTTTCCAATTGCTTTGTACTTATGAAATATTTCTTCCATTTTCAATGCTACCTGATTATTAAACTTGTAACGGAAAACTAATAAAGAATTTTGGTTAAATTTTTTCATAATAAATGAATTCAACTTATAGGTGTGTTTTTTATTATCAGTCCAGCACTCTTTTCTTTGTTTCTAATGTTATTTTTCGAATGCTTAATACGTTACTCTTAATTACGCTATAATTATAAACTACAATTTTGGAAAGTGAAGAGGGCTTGGAAAATTTGATAACCACAAAACAGATTGAAGGTAAAAGGGTCAATGGAAATCAACACACAACCTACCTGTCGAGCTTGAGCGAATGGATGGCAGAAAGGAGATAGAAAAAAGAAAATATTTAAGAGGTACCAAAGACAGGAAATTGTGGAGAGCCATGATCGCCAACGTCCTGAAGAGCATAGAATAAGGAGAACAAGAACAAGAAGAATATGTTACTTATTTTCTCCAAAGTGTCTTTAGCTCTTCTTCCGCGCCGTCAATTTTCTGTGTCTTATTTTCCTTTGTATGTTATTGCACTATTATTATAGTTGAATTTCCACTCTTCTTCACCCCCGCCCCCCACCAGATACCCCTGACGTCGGTTTAAACTGACGACCTTTTTTATATAATTAAGCTACAATTACAAACTACGGTTTGGAAAGTGAAAATTTCATTCAAGTACTTTGGAATATTTTTATGTTTTTATTTGAAATCAAGAAAATACGAACTTTAAGTCAAATGCTCGTAATATATGAAAAAAGAAGGCGTCATTTTACATATTAATTCTATTCTTCTCGATATATAATTCATATGTTAGTCTGTGCCTTTTATTCATTGCTATAGTTAGTCCTTTCTTCTTGCTTTCCTTGACTACCTGTTCTTTCAGTTTTTATGCTTAACCTGCTATCAATAACTTCCTTATTTGTCATATGTTCAGTCCATAATAATTGAAATATTTGTCAGTAGATCCACTACTCGGCTGTTTTATTGGCGACAAAATTGATCGGATCATATCATATTTTAATTATAATATAGAAGGGTTAAGTACCATAGGTGGTACACGCTTGGGCGATCACGTGTTTTTCAATACATGGCTGACTAGGCAGAAGATTTTTCCGCAGTGGGTTGCCATTTCTTTCTGTGGTAGAAAGTTGCTTCCCAAGGCTAAAAATCCACTCTGTCCTGCTATCCAACCCATAGCCGAGGGGAGACGAAATGGATTCATACCTTTCCCAAGAGTATTTGTGCGTAAGCGAATGTAACGAACTCGACTGGAATTCGAACTCCGATTTCTCATTCAGAGCCGATATCCACATAACAATCCTGTTTTTTTTACATCTTTTCTTTGTTTCTAATGTTATTTTTCGATCACTTAGTTCGTTACTCATTTTCTCAATAGTATCTTTCGCTTTTCTTCCGCAATTTCTGTATCTTACTTTCCATTGTATATTATTAAACTATTATTATTATAGTTCGATTTTTATTATTATTATTATTATTATTATTATTATAGTTCGATTTCCCCGTTTGTTTTACCCATATCCTCCTGACTTTGGTTTCAATTGACGAGCTTTTTTTCATATAATTAAGCCATAAATTAAATTTTATTTCCAAGTTCTCAGGAGATACGACACATAGATATAAATGAATTGCTTATTTATCAAATATAGCAAAACGCAAAATTGCCTCACTTCTACATAACCAGAAAAGGTCCAGTACAAACACAGTTTGTCTCCATGTAGATGTACACTTCTGGTAACATTAAAAGGTGTTACACGGACGGAGACACACACACAACTTGATAGATAGATAGATAGATAGATAGATAGATAGATAGATAGATAGATAGATTGTGAACATAGGAACAAGCACTGCATAGCGACTTTCAGTTTAGATTATGCGTCACTAGTCCTTTCGAGGGTTCTATTTTATAGGCCACTGAGAGATTAAAGGAAAGTGGTGGAAGGATGGAACTGACCCTTTCTAGTTCTTTTAAATTCCTGCTACGCTACCTACAACCACTTCCTGACTCGAAAGACTAAATAAAATCCGATAACCTACATCTAATAAACATTATTTCAAATCCCCAAATTTAGAATCGAAGAAAATATTTTAAAAAATGAAATATAAAACTAAATAAAATAATAAATTTATAAAGGTAAATAAGTCAATAATGGCCATTACTATAAATAAGCTAAAGCATTAGCTCTAAAAAATGGTAACGAGCTGTTTCCTCATTATTCCACTCAGGTTACCCCCCCCCAGTGACCTATATATAGAGAAGTATAGAGAAAAATAGTGACCATGAACTAACGATTGCTTTAGGCCTGAAAGTAAAAGTGAAAGTTACCTTAATTTATTTTCCATGTTCACAATGTATATTACATAAGCAACTTTTAAACTACTCGTACACACGCATATATGTGTGTATATATATATATATATATATGTGTGTGTGTGTGTGTGTGTGTGTGTGTGTGAAAAAGGTCTGATTAAAAAGAACCGCCAAGGCCTGTCTGCTTAATTTTTTATTATATTTTCCTGTTTTCCGATAAGTTTTGAGTTTGTGCCGGAAGTTGTGGATAAAGTGTTCCAAGTTCATATTTTGTTATTTTTGTTCCAATTCTTTAAACTATTGCAATCGTTATTAAGAACCAATTCCGTATTTGTGCGGTAGTTATAAATTTTTCTCTACATCCTGGTATTCTTTGTGAAGCTGGGCGTTTCAAATGGTCTAGCGTGACGTCATACATAACGGCCATTGGGAACGAGGCCGCGCAACAAAGAATGCGATTTATTTATTTATTGTATTGTATTTAATTATTTTTAAGTTATTTTTTTCTTTTTTACATCTTTAATACTGATATAATATGAGAGTACAGTAATTATATCACATTATATATTATGATATAATGATATTATGAAATAATGATATTATATAATACAGATTATATCATATGCATCTCAAGATACCGTCTCCTGTGATCGAGTGCTACCTGTGAGAAAAAAGAATCTATATTTATTAATAATATAAATTATAGCTCTCTTATTATACATCGTGTACTATTTTATTAAAACCAACACTCAATGTGCGATATTTTTATCCATATATATATATAATTTTGTTTTTTATACCCGGAGTTATATTTTCCGATTTCTTTTTGAATATGTAGGTTTGATGAATTGGATCGTGATTACGATTCCAATGTAATAAATTATAACCATATTTGAGCCTTTATATATATGTGTGTGTGTGTGTGTGTGTGTGTGTGTGTGTGTGTGTGTGTGTGTGTGTGTGTGGAAATATATAGAAAATAGTAAAGAACTCGTTAGGTAAACAATCCAAAGTTCTTTCGTATTTTTATTTTTAAAAAACAATGCTTGATACAAAAGTAGAGCCTAAATATAATTATTTATGTAGCGAAAGAATCATATTTTAAATAAATAATTATATATATATATATATATATATATATATATATATATATATATATATATATATATATATATATATATTTGTATATATAAATTTGTATATATCACGAACACTTTAAGCGGAAAGATGTATGAGAAAGTGGAAAAAGATTTCGTGTGACGCATTTCGTCCCTTAGGACTATATCGGACTCGGCTTGTTCACGTTGGTGTGACTACACATGTGCACGGGCGAGAGATGTTGGGAAGTTTCAGTTAAGAAGAAAATATTAAGTTATATTAGGTTATATCTAGTGGATACACGTACTTGATTAGAAGGTATATTTTTTGTCTACCGACTTGTTTTTTAGAGTCTTTAATAGAGATAATAAAAAACAGACTTCTATTCTAACACGTGTATCCACTAAAAAAATATAACGTATATATAGCAATAAGAAATAATATTGGATTACGGATAAAAAATACATGTCGTGGGTTAATGGCAAGCGAAGATTGTTTGGTGATAGTTTGGCTCACTTTCGATTTCACTGGCCCCACCCCTATGCAAGATTTAACATTAGATAACCCAACAAGACTTGATATTTTTAACAAGTGGAAAAGGGTTCCTCGCAATATATCTAATCCTATACATTCAACATTAAATAAAATTAAATAAAATATGCCGAACAGGAAATAAGTGTTTGGGATAATATCTTTCAAGCCAACCCCCTGATGCACCTGACTTCTCTGATGGAGACCAAGCGCCATTTTGGTATCACCTGAGCTGAGTCATATACTACACTGCAGAAAATATTTCTGCTCATTTAAATTCACGGAATGAAAGAGAAGGGCTGACTCAAATATGTCCCCATTTAAGAAAGACTGCTTGGGATTTGTGGGTAGCATAACGGTTATCGGCGCATAAATTTAAATTTCCTAGTCTGTTGTTTTCACTTTCTACAAATGATCTTGTCATGAACACATCTCTTTTTCCTACAGGTTAAATAGTAGGGTAGACTGGGCACTGTAAGGATATCCATCACTCAAAGTGAAGAAAAAGTCTGAATTCAAATCGTGTGATTTAAAAGAAATCTGCACAAATTATGGAACATGGAGGGAACAGTCGTGCCTATCATTGTTGGAGCTCTTAAAACAGTACCAAACAGCTTCCGAATAGGCTGGAAAAATATAAATATAAAGTTCGACATTCCAACCACCTGAAGAAGGCCGGGACGTACAACGGCCGAAACGTTGTAATAAACATGGCGACAAAGATGAGGACAATATTCCGAATAATGTAAATAGTGTACATAATAACTCATCTCCGAAATATAGACAAATACTAAATATAAATTGTTAGTTCGAATCTATGGGAATGACTTCAAAAACAACCCCCTCCCCAAATTTTGAGATAAAACATACAGATGCATGCTGGGATTTCTTTCTAGCCAATAACATAGGCAACTTCTGCCATATTTCTGTTCTTTTTTGTTTTGAAGTCAGAACGCTGTGATTATTTGTCTGTAGCCTTTTTGTGTGTTAACACCATTCTTAGTTTGTTAATTGTTTGCTTTAAAATTGTTTGCTTCGTATTGCTTTTGCCCTGTTCTTTTCTTTCTTTGGTGTTGTTTATTGCAAATTTTGTCAATTCTGTAGTTAGAAAACTTCTGCCAAATACATTTAACCATGGCCAATTTATATAAATCCAAGGAAGACTTGAAAGCATCAAAGAGCATTACGCAAATCAGTGAGACTTGCTGTCATTTGATCTTTAGTGAAAAACATTATTTACTAAGTTGTAAAGACTCAATTAGTGCAAATAATTACGGAAGAAATTTAAAAAAAAAACTAATGTCAAAAATAGAATGTAAGTATTATACATTAATCTAATTGAACTAGTTGATTAGAGTGACACCATTTTGACTATTGCATTCCCTGGACATTTTTTTCTTAGGCATTTCTCATATTTTTTAGGTATTTATCATATTTTTTTTAGGTATTTGTCATATTGTTTTGGTATTTTGTCACATTTTTGGGTATTTGTCATATTTTTAGGTATTTTTCACATTTTGGGGTATTTGTCATATTTGTTAACTATCCGGATATTTGAAACTTTTATTGAATACTTCATGTCATTCGATTGTCATTGCTAAGTAACATATCGTATCTGCTAATTCTTTCCAGGTTACCGAGGCTTAATCCCATATCACGTTAAAACACCGGTTCACGTCCGATCACCGAAGTTAAGCAAAGTCGTCGATCCTGGTCAGTATCTATCTGGGCGACCGCTGGAGAATACCAGGTGCTGCAAGCTTATATGCACGGGGAGTGTTAAGAATAACGGTTCGGAATTTGAAATCGGGGATCCGAGTTCCAATTCCAGTCGAGTGTGTTATATTCACTTACGCGCAAATACCCTTGGGAAAGGTATGAATCCACCTCTTCTCCCCCCAGCTATGGGTTAATTATTAGGACGTATAAATAAATCATTATTATCTCCAAAAGATTCTTATGATCTAAAATATTTTCTGGCTTTAAATAACCTGCTAAAGATTGATAAACCGTAAGAAACAAGGTAAATAAGTTCGCCTATCGTCCGTTTCGCACCCCTCCCCGTACATTTGAACAGGAGTAGATTCCCTTTTTAGGATTGGGTTTCCGGTTTCTTCTAAATTATTTTCATTGTCTTTCACTGCCAGTAATCCCTTGAGTCTTAGTGGCATTATCGCCTTGCTTGGGGTGAAATTATTTTTTAAAAGTTATGTGTTCTGGTGAAAGGGAAAGTTCTCGAGCCGGTGGGTCATTGTTATATGTATGTATGTACCTATACACACACACACACACACACACACACACATATATATATATATATATATATATATATATATATATATATATATATATATATATATATATATATATATATATGAAACGATTATTAATGAAGATTGGGTTTCTGGTTCCTTCTAAATTTTTTCCATTCACTTTCACTCAGAGTGACCCTCTTGCCTCTTACTGGCATTATCGTCTTGCTTGGAGTGAATTGATTTAAAAAAAGAGAAACTTTCACACTTCAAAAAACACAAAACAGGTTAGCGAATACGAAAAGCAACTGATGAAGGCTATAATGACTGAAACGTTGTTGCTATAACACGTAAGAGGAGGGGACTATTACAAATAGATTAATGCATTATTATAAAAGTTCTCAGAAATTCGCAGAGTGTAAGTAATAAAGTAATCCATTCGTAAATGAACTGTGATTCTTTTTCCGGTTTCCTACATGGGAACATAGGCAACTTCACTTCATTATCTCCCTGTTATTTTATTAAGAACAGATCCGTCCTAAATTAGATATGAATTTACGTATTTCTAATGAGAAATCGGGCAAACTGTTGCTTAAGGAATCATAAGACAAACTTTGATTGTGAGTGACAAAGTGCGCTAATGCCTCTATATGACAAATGCCGAGAAATAATTGTCGTTTATTTCTTAATTGACATTAGAGTTTTTTTTCACTGGCAGTTTGAGTGCAAACCTAATTGCTGTCTACTCGAGCTATACAAAAGAGCATAGAGACCTTAGATTAGATTTTCACACTTGTCAAATCACTTAAAGCTAATCAAGAATTTGGTCCAATGTGTACGCAGGGTTGCATACAATTCATCGCACAATCATATATAACGGAACGTATCAAGGGATAATTTTTATAATTAAATGCCTTAACCGCTGGGGACATATTCCAAGACCACAAGCAGTTATGACCACTCAAGTAAACAAACTACCTAATGCGAGTTTAATTTATACTGTACTGAACAAAACAAGATCTAGATTTAAAATGCTAAGCACTGACTCATTGATTTTGTTAGAAATTAAAAGACTCGAATTTAAAAACTTTGCTTAACACAAACGCAAAAGCGAATCCAAAACAAAACTCGTGAAATTTCACACTTTGATGGGAAATGTTTTTCGGCCAAAAGAAAACTAGGAAACATTTGAAAACAGAATTCAAATAATCTTCAATTCTCAGAAACAAATTCTTTTACGGACCTTTTCGCGAGCCGACGCGAAGTTTGTTCGTCGTCTAATGGAAATGGAATCATATCCGGGAGTGAATTCCCAAATGACCTTTTCAAGCCCCACAAACAAAATAAAAGACGAGAAAGTTTGCCTGTCACCAGAGAGAAGGAGACGAGCGTATTAACACGTCCCTTGACAAACGTCAAGCGAGCGTTATTATTATCTCTACCTTTCTCCCTCACTTCTTTTATACTTGATAAACGAACGGAACATTTTAAGACTGAGCGATTACTTCAAAAACATTCCTACCCTACGATAACGCTCATACATCCACACTTACGTTCCTACCTACGTACACATAAACTTATTCGTGCAAGGACTACTACGAACATTTTAACGACCAAAATATATTAATTTTATTTGTAAAGACCTTAATTGATTTATATGTATATAAATTCGTCGTCTTGTTTTATACCCCTCTTATGGTGGGCTATCTAACTAACAAAGCCAAATCAAATTAATCTGTTTCAACACATACACTACTACTGATAACCCACTATAATACTACTGCAATTTTGCTCATTAATTTTACGATTAAATTTAAAGCTCCAGATAACCGGGTCAAAATCTTGTACAAATTCGCCATTTTTTATCCACTGACAAGGTGAGAGTAAATCATTTTTGTAACTTCTGATTAAAGATTATAAAATATAAAATAATTAAAAAGTTTATCTCCCTATGGCGATGTGTTTTGTAAAATTACATACCAGAAGAAATAGAAAAGTTTTCTCTTTCGTAAAATACATCTATTGGATTCTTTAGTACACACCATCAGTGATGTTTCTAGTCGAGGTTCATTAGGGGATTCGGGTCTTTCAACATCATACCATCCTCTACACGGTGAC
The DNA here is from genome assembly GCA_903632075.3 of Acanthosepion pharaonis. Lineage (NCBI taxonomy): Eukaryota > Metazoa > Mollusca > Cephalopoda > Sepiida > Sepiidae > Acanthosepion > Acanthosepion pharaonis. Next base: position 303,264 of record CAHIKZ030000399.1, on the reverse strand, counting down.
CCAGTCGATACTGATCGGGTACCGACTTGCGTACGTTCTGTTTACACACTGCGACTCCTCTTGGCAAATAGTCCAATCTTAGAGAACTTCTGGTTCAACAGCAATGTACGCTCTTCCATAAAAAAGGGAGCAAACGCAACCAAAGTTTCTATCTGGCTCAGCTTGAAGTGGTAAGTAATGATTTGTTTCCCTCGGGAGATACGTTTCTGAAAGCAGGGACAACACAAACAAGATCTCTCTCTCTCTCTCTCTCTCTCTCTCTCTCTCTCTCAATATATATATATATATATATATATATATATATATATATATATATATTCAAACATGTTTCACTGAATACTATGGACATATTGTGTCTACTTATTTTTATAATAATCCTTTACAGTTATCAAATCAGTTTCTTGGTGGAGTTCATAAGGAAGGCACCGTAGTTGCTGTTTTTTTAATCCAAGTACTTTCGAGAAAAAAAAGGAAATTACCATGTTGATGCGTATATATATATATATATATATATATATATATATATACTTAAGCAAAGGAAACCAGTTTGCCCAACTATTTAATCTATAGCTCGGAGAAAACGAAGAAATGTATTCATATGTTTTCCAATGATATTTGCATTAAACGTAGTTTTAAAAATCGACTTGAATTTGGCTCATATTACAAGCAGCTCTCCATAACAATATTCGCACGTTCAAGTGTCTTTCTCTCTCTCTGTCTGTCTGTCTGTCTGTCTGTCTCTCTCTCTCTCTCTCTCTCTCTAT